>JAWZYV010012513.1:0-183055 GCA_038373885.1 Cheiracanthium punctorium
GTACACTCATTTTACCCCACCACACTAAAACATATATCGAAAAGATAGTATATATGTTTTTAATTCTTCCTTTTTTCTGATATTTTGATGATTAGACCTTTTCTAAATTGGAAATAATAACACAGTTACTCAAACTTTCAGGAATGTATTAGTTTCTTGGAAGTTTACTGGGGACACGAGAAAAGAACACGGATTCAATAAGCAAATAAAAGTTAATATGTTCCCAATTTCAATTAGCAAACTTTTCAATGACTATAAATCATGCAAGTAATGTCTGAAAATATAGGCTAAAAAATAAATATCATTTAAAAACAATTCATTTATAATTTTGATCAAAAAAAAAAAAAAAAATCTACACATTTAACCTCACTATACCCTAAGTTTTAATTTAAATGTTCCAAATACTTCAGTTATGTGGTACCCACATCAGATTAAAAAAAATATGTTCGGCTCCTTTTAAAATTTATGGCATAAAAAGCAGCTGAATTTCATTTGAAAAATTCCTACAGAAGGAAGTATGACTCCAATTTAAATAATTTAAAAGATAGCTCTGTGTTCATACAATTGAAATCATCCTGTCTATTGTGAGTGTGTAAAAGAAACAGAAAATTATAATAAATCATGATTTAAAATACTGAAAATTTTGCAGATCTCTTAGTTCTATGTTTTTTAAAGAATATTCAGACAGTCTGCCTTTTAAAACTACTTGGTGTATCTGAAAGTAATGTCGTTTTTCTTATATTAAACGCAAAGAAATAAATTCTTGATAAATGTTTTATGTGGTATCTGCTTCTCACGATATAATGTAGATGGTAAAATATTTTCGTGTTATAAAAATATAAATAATATTTGAATTTTCCATTAAAAATGTGTGACAGGAGTGATGCAAAATCATCAACCTTATTTTTCCCGTTTCTTGAAAATTACCCCTATGTGTGATCGAAAACAGACAAAATAATCAAAAATATTCATTCTTTTTTATTTTGAAAATTAGAAATTTTTTCATGAACACATGATGATGTAAAGGAAATCCGTCGAGGCAGAAAGCACCTGAAAAGCAGAGAAAGGAAATTAGCACATTCTTTTCCTTTATTCGTCATCAGAAATATTTATAGAATGCTATAAAAGTCAATTAAACTAATAAATAAATCTGTTTAACGTTCGCCGTTGAATAGATTTTATTCAACTTCACTTGATAACATAGTTGATTCTTTTAACGTTACTAGCAATTTCAGCTTAATTTTAACCCTACTAGCAATTTCAGCTCGGGTTATACCACCGGCCACTGAGCCTTTCGCCAATGAAAAGGAATGCGATGGTACTAGGGGATGCAATCCCGCACTGTTTTTCGGTTTGCGGGATTTCGGGAATGAGACTTTCTGATCGGATTGCGGGATCCCGCAGAATTGGCATTTCATTCAGCTAAGAATTCATTTCAATAGAGAAAAATAGGAAAAATTACGAATTTAAGCATCATGAAGTTTAACTTCAGTAGTAATAATTAATGTTATTTGATAATTAATACAATAACTTACAGAAAAATGAAAATTATAGTTATGATATTCAAAGGTCAGTTCTTAGTTGCTAAAGAAGAACGTAAAAAAGGCAATGTGTATGTCTGTGTAAAGAGTCACTCGCCTTCCTAGTCTTGATCTAATTTTAGTAAAAAGTTAAAAGCGTGAATTTTATTTAAAAAAACTAAAACCTAAAATTAAAACTTTTTGTAATGGATTAGTGATTGTTCGCAAAGAGAAAAATTAATATGAAGTATTTCTGTTCATTTGGAAATCGGGAAGTTAGCGAAAAATTTAGATTACAATATACCCAGACTCCCACTGAAGGATAATTAGAAAAATTAAAACTTTAAATTAAAATTAGTAATTATTGATTCATGTGTTCTGAATTGTGAGATACGATACATACATATATGCAACAATTTTTGGTCAACGGATGATTGGAAAGATTGCGTAAAATTGTAATAAAACTAAATTATTTCTCAATTTCAATCCCGCGAGATTACACTCCTAATCCCGCGGGACTAGTCCCGCAAAAATTTGTGCGGGATCGGGATTGCATTCCCTAGATGGTACACGGCGAAAATGCACGGATACACATAGTTTATCCCCCCGCCCCCTGGACGTGAAACTGTCCAAAGTACCTCTCGCCAATGGGCAGACCGTTTCTCGATCTGCGGATCAATATTTCGTCTTTAGTTAATTGTATTATGGTCGAATTTGGGTATTTGGCCCGATCACGCAGGTTAGATTAAATAAAAATCATCGTTTTATGGGCATTTACCCACCCATTCTGTGTCTGCAGTGCACATCCCAAACATCGTTTTCACATGGGATTTCTGGGCCAAGTACTGAATTTCGTTGAGCTTTGAAACACCGTGCAAGCGGGTCATTGGCCAATAAGAAACCGATCAACCCTTTTTAGGTAATATTTTCAAAGCTCATATTGAATGAATTAATGCGAAGGCAGAAAAGTCTGTTGAATTGGAATTAGGGTGGACTGAAAAAATAACTTTTCTTTACTTGATAGCAAAGTTTCAATAATGCGAACATTTTTTCTTATTTTAATAGTGGAAAAAAATTATTTCATGAAGTAAAACTATTTCATTTGCAACTTTTGACTCCCCAAGGTTCCTAGCCTTAAAAAAATGTCAGAATTCGGACATTTCTTGAAGTATGTACAATGTGCATCATAGAATTCAGCCACTGATGCATTACCAAATAAACAAAATTATTCTTCTCCGGAAACTTCACCGTTCCTTCGGATACATTGAACCACTACAATAAACCATTTTTTTTTTCCTTTTTTGTGACGTTTTCTTGCAAATGACTTTTATTGCAAATGAAGATGGCAACGAACTGATAGAATAGTTGGAATAGCATTAAAATACATTGTTTTCACAAGAAACAAACTTGAACTCTTAGAATCATGTGATACTGACTTGCGTACTTTAGATATTCTAACCGACAGGGCTTAATTTCTAGCACAAAAAAGTATAGGAACCCTAATATTCTCCGGAGCTAATGTTCATACACAGCAAGGCTGTAGCCAAGGAGGGGGTGTGGGAGATTTGAGGGTTCAATTTCTTCTCCCCGAAACTGGGATCAATAAAATACTATTTGTAGAAGTGCATTGAAAGAGCTACCACACTGAAGCATGACCATAAATAAAACTTGCAACCTCCCTCCTGAAATTTTTTCCTGGCTATGGTCCTGATACGCAGTGGCGTAGTGTAAGCCCCAACAATCCCTGCAATATAAGGAAGGGTTTGTTTTTATACTTTAAAATATTATAATTATAAAATAACGGCAAAGTCATAAAAACGCTGTGGAATTATAACCTGCTGTACGTGGGACATAAGCTATTTAGTATACTAAAATATTTTACACTATTTTACACAAAAATTTTTAGACTATTACACTAAAATTTTTACACTATATTTTACACTAAAATATTTTACACTATTTAGTATATTAAAATATTTTACACTATTAGTATACTAAAATATTTTACACAATTTTCAAAAATATCGAACTACGAAGTAAACCTAGGCACGTAGAAACCAAAGAGTCACTAAATACTGACTGACATTCTTCCACCCATCATTTTTTATATTGTATACTTTATATTTTTTGAGTTATCTGTCTAGGTCTAAAAAGCCATTTTTGAGAAAGAATCTTTTTAAAAATTGTTTTATTTAAAAGAGCATATTCTTAAAACTCCAAAACTTGTTTTACTTTTGTTTCTACGATAAACATAAAGGAAGATACAGCTGTTTGAATGTCACTTCCGGTTAACATCGATGCTAAAATAAAATCTTTAAATGCGTTTCCTGGAAAAGAGTTTTTTGTTACTTTGCTCACGATAACTGTAACTACTCTAAAAGTTTTATACATACATGTGACAAAGATATCTTAATTTTACACAAGTAATCTATTGATATTAAAGTGTGTATTGTAGCAAAAGTTAAGTTATACGTATGAAGAGGTACTTTTAGACAAAAAACTCAATTTTTTCTGAAAAATTTCAACGTTTTTGTACATAATTGGACATACTTAAGTGAATTTTTAAAATACAATAAAACTTTTGGTACAAAACACAGAAAAATGTTATAGGAGTATAGTGTACGAAGGAATTTACTAAATATTGAGAAAAATGCAGTGCACAGCAGTTGGCGTAAGTATGAAATTTTGTTGAAAGTTTCTTCAAAAATGCAATAAAAAAAAGTTATGAAAATTTTGTAAAATAAATTATTGTTTTATGTCATGTTTTATGACCTATCAAATAAAAATGCTTGAAGTACATCAAAATTTTGCATTTAAGAAAATGTTCTGCACGTAGGCAGATACTTTAAGCTGAAAATAATGAAGAAATAGAAGATAAATGAAAAAAAATCATTTATCTTGTTCAACGAGCGTTTTTCTAATTATTTTCCGCAACTTAAGCACATAACTTACATTTTTTGTGACTGTCTTTAATAACTTGTCAATCCAGTCTACTTATGCTTACCGTGAATCAGCATAAATTCAGCCTAACAGTCCTCCTAGAAGTCCTCCTAGTCCACCAAGTCCTCCCAGTCCACCAAGTCCTCCCACTCCTCCAAGTCCTCCCAGTCCACCAAGTCCTCCAAGTCCTCCATCTCCTCCTCTGGGTCTGATCGGAGGTCTTGGTCGCGGACGAATGGGTCTCCTAGTGGGTCTTGGACGAATCGGATAGCCTGGTCGTCTCGGTAAGCCTGCGCCTGGGAATCCGAAGAAAGGGAGTGCTGGTGGGAAGTAGCCAATGGGAAGTGCAATCGGTCGGGGTAATGTCAGGGGCAATGGAGGCCACTGGCGCTTCTGGTACAGGCCGACTGGAGCATTCTCTGTAAATAGAAAGAAAATGAAATCTGAAGCTCTTGAAACAGTAGTTTCGATGTAAGACAAAATCGCTGAGCAAAAAGTCTTTTACGTTCCCGGCACCGCTTCACTCTATCATATGGTGTTTTATGGATGGAATTATGGGTATCACTGGATTGCTCTTGAGAAGCCTTTTCCAGCCTTAAACGTTCTCTATATTTTGATATTGCTTTTCGACGAGTACAGGCCGTCATTGCGTTATTTATTTTAATTTTTTATTACTTCCTTGTACGTAGTATAAGGAAGTAATGTGATCCCGAAAAATTTTGGGGGCCAAATTTCGACTAAAAAACCGATTTTGACTACCTCTAAATTTAATTTTAAGAATTTTTTCGATGCATCTCATCGTAGGCTAGCATGCACGATCATATAAACGCGTCTGCAACTCATTTTGACCAGCGTCCGGTCTATTGTGGTCAGTTTTTCCATGCCGTCTGTACGTACGTACGTATGTATGTAACTCGCATATCTCAAAAACTATTGGTCGTAGAATGTTGAGATTTGATATTTAGGATTGTTCTATGATCTAGTTGTGCACCTCCCCTTTTGGTTGCAATCGAATGTATAGTTTATGTACAGGACCGCCCAAAAGATTCGAAATACATTACGCTCTGTGGGCCGAAATTCATTAAACTCGCCTAACTCAAAAACTATTAGGCGTAGAATTTCGAAACTTCATATTTTGGATAGTTGTAACATCTAGTTGTGCATTTCCCCTTTTGGTTCCATTCGACTGGATAGTTTATCTATAGGACCGCCCAAAACATTCGAAATACATTACGCTCAATGGGCCGAAATTCATTAAACTCGCATATCTCAAAAACTATTAGGCGTAGAATGTTGAAACTTTATATTTAGGATTGTTGTAACATCTAGTTGTTCACTTCCCCTTTCGGTTCCATTCGACTGGATAGTTTATCTACAGAACCGCCTAAAAGATTCGAAATACATTACGCTCTATGGGCCGAAATTCATCAAAGCGTTTTTTAGAGGTATTGGGCTATTTCAAACGACTCAGAAGTGATATATGCTGAAAAGAGTTAGAAAATGAATTTCTCCATTCAAAAAGGTGTCTTTATCATTTACAGTTCTGCTGCAGGAACACTCAAAAGATTTCCAATACATTACGGTCAATGGCAATTTTAGGGGCATTCATCCATTTCAAGCACAATACCGTCTTACCACATAAGTTAGGTAATGGTCCGACCACGGTCACGTGCCTCCCTCAAGAACTGTGCCAAAAGTCGCCAAGCTTGGCGACTTTTAGTGACGTGTGTGTATATTTAACTCTCAAACCTCAAAAACTATTATGAAATTTTATATATAAGATTGTTGTAACATCTAGTTGTGCATCTCGATTTTTGGTTCCAATCTACTGGAGAGTTTATTTACAGGACCACCGAAAAGAATTTCAGTACTTTAATGTCTATGGACATCTTCAATATAATACAATTGCAGACAGTGATTGTTTGGTACATGCCCAAAATCTCGCCGACTGTCCTGGACTTTGGCGAGTTTTGCCGAAATGTCGCCAAATTTGGCGATAGTCAGTCATTTCGTCCATGCCCAAAGTATCGCCATTTGTCATCGTTCTTGGCGAGTTTTGGCGAAATATCGCCAAATTTGGCGATAATCTGTCATTGTTGGTCCATGCTTAATATCTCGCCATATGTCGTCGACATTGACGAGTTTCGCCGAAATATCGCCAAATTTGGCGCCAAAAATTATTTCGTATTTTGTATAACTCTAAAACTTTAACCCGTAGAATTTTGAACTTTTGTATTTAGAACTATATTATAATATCTAACTGTTTTCAATATCTTTTTTGACAGCAATCCACTAAGAATTTATTTATAGGGTGAGCCAAATGACTTTAAATACATTAAGGTGTATGGATGCATTCAATTCATTGAAAGTCTGTGGTCAATGACTACTGTGGCTATCCCCAAAATCTCGCAAACTATCTCAAGTTTGTCGGCTTTTGGTGAAATATCGCCAAATAAAGTGTCAGAAGGAAATCTTTCAAATTGAACTCAGCTTGGCGATATCGAAATATTTGGCTAGAAATCGCTAAACCTTACTATTATTGATATTTTATCTCTTTCAAACAAATAAGTTTAGAGGAAGTGCGTAGAAAACATTTTTATTTAATAGACGTGCAAGGAAGTCATGTGTTGGACACATCAGATTTTTTTAACATTATATATGTTACGGCCAAAGCCCGAAGTTCGGCCAGTTCGCGATTTGGCTGGCCGATTCGCGTTTTGGCCAAAGTCCGAAGTACTTGCAATTAATATTGTATATTCTACTTTGGCTGGCCATTTCGAAAAGTGGCTGGGAATCCTTGGCCAAAGCCCGAAGTGATAATGGTAGACTGAGCGGTATCTATTTGCCTTTGCAAAAAGTTTCATATTTTTTTGAAGCGATATTTCGGGAGACAATGTGATCTGGGATCTTTAGCATTAGGTCTATGAAGCAGAAAAAGACTAAGGATGCCCCTTAAAGGTAGTTGAAAAATGGGGTACTCAATTTGCCTTTGTATTCTTACAAGTTGCGCAACGCATTTGCTCAAGATATAATTCGTCATTTTTAAGGCGTCTTCTCACTTTGAAAATTAAAAAAATCGCATTTTTTTTAAATTTTGAAAGTACATATCATCAAAAATGTTATATCAAAATTTCATAAAGATCGGAGGAAATACCCAAAATAACAACGAGTGTTTCAACAGCTGTGTCTGGGCAATGGCACCGAAACACGTTTTTACGGGAAGAAAAACCGTTGAAATTGCTTGTCAAACAGCAGCTGCATTTATAACGACGGGCTACAACCTGTTTTAAAAATTTTGGAGGTGATGGGTGCAGGGGTGGCTCCAATGGGGGGTCCGGGGGGCACGTGCCCCCCCGTCGGGGAACTTGTGACCCCCCATCGGGGCTATTTGATTAATTCGTCGGGGAATTTTCATAAGAAGAAATCTATATTTTAGCTGAGCTTTAATTTTGATTTTGCGATTTAAATAAAGTTAATTTTGTAATTTTTAAATACACATGAAACGCGAATGAGTATTGGAGATTGAAGCGGATATGTTTGCATTTCTGGGAGGGGGGGGGTATATTCCTCAGAACTTCTGAATAATGGCTAAAAGTACTTTCCGTTTTCATTCATCTCTTATCTCTGCGATCCTTTTCATGTCGAGAAACAGCCACTTCCTGCATCTTCCAATACTGTGATGTGTTGACGACGGCGGGGAGACTTCAAATTCGAATAGTGTATACTTGAAATCTGTGATCCCACTCTCAGGAGGCATTTTACTGTATTTGCAGCAAGACATCAATCTTAAGGTAACAAAAGTACCAGTCTATTCTTTAAATGACAAATTTATGAGACTACATGTGCGACCACTTTCTATTCCAGGCTCTTTTAATTGCTTAAACGATTGTGCATTTTGTCGCCGACACCGTAGAAGAGTATACAATATGGGTGTGTGTGGTCCAAAGACATTAAAATGTCTTTGGTGTGGTCGGGATGGGGGAAACAGTGACCGTTAATTAGCCCAGTCGGGTAGATAAAAAATTTCGAGGGAAGGGAAGTATGGCTTTGCTTACACAATCAAATGGGGGATGTTCTTTTTTCCAGAAATACGGTTTTTGTACTTTTATTGGTCCTCAATGACAGAATGATGAGAAAGAAATGGTTCGTCGAAATATCCCGTGTATTTTTATTTTTTCTTCGCAAACCCATAGTACATCACTTTTCCAACACTTGTTATTGTGCATTGTGCCAGTGAGTTAGACAGAGTTTAGAATAGTGGGCATTTTTTTTTTCTTGTTACGGCAGCATAGCATATCATTGTGAAGTGTATAAAAGTTTAATTTCGCTTTTGGCTTTATGTTTCCTAAAAAAAAAAACATCGATGGTGCCAAAAGCCCAAGATATAAAGTACAGTGTGCTTTATGTCGTGATATTTTTGATAATGATTATGTAAAAAAAAAAAAAAAAAAAAAAAAAAAAAAAAAAAAAAACACATAGGATAACTAAGCATTCAGATCTTCATAAACAAAATCGACTGGGGCCTGTTCAATTACCAAATGGAATTAAGAGAAAGAATCCTTGGGATATTTCTTATTGCTCTTCGAATGTATGTTTATCTACGGAATTAGAGAAAGAAAGCCCTTCAAGTTCATCGGTGAGCGGAAAAAACGCCGCCGGAAAAAACGCATCCGGAAATAACGCCACCGGAAAAAACGCCGCCGGAAAAATGCCACATGGAAAAAAACGGCACCCTGAAAAAACGCCGCCGGAAAAAACGCCACTTTTAATAGTTTTATGATGTAACATAATCGTTATATGCTAATCGGTGAAGAAAGGAGCGTAGTCAGAATTTTATTTCGGGAGGAGGGGGGTTGTATGAGATATAATTTTGTATTGATAAACTTAATTTCTTATTGACGACAAAAATTTGAAAGCTCTTAATAAATAATTTTGAAAGATTCGCAAGGGGATATATCCCGATATCCCACTCCCTGGTTATGCTCCTGCAGTGACGTAGGAAAGGGGGGGGGCTTTGTGGCTCGACCCCCCCCATACCTTTGGACATAGATATAATAACACCGTGTAAAATTCTATGCCTTTGGAGGATGATAGAAAATAACCCCCCCCCCAAAAAAAAAAAAAAAAAAACCTACTGAATCGCTACGCTACTGCACCCCTATCGGATTGAGGGGAGACCTAGCATTGAGCTATGGCTTATTACTGGTTTTCTTTTTATAAGTGCAAGAGTTAATTCTGATTCATGGTAATTTATCTTGTTGGCTCTTTGTTTTAAAATAATAAATTTTAGAATAAGGAAGATTTATAAGTATATATATTGATTTATAAATATTTCTATGTTTGAAAATATTCAATTTGAACATTGGTACTCTTATTTTAAAGATGTCTTTTTAAAAATTAAATTATGGTATTAATAAGTAAAAAAAAAAAAAAAAAAAAAAAAAAAAAAAAAACGTTTTAAAAAATCTTCTTTAAATTAAATGTTAGTGTAATTGTAATGTTTTTAAACAAATTTTTAAATGCTGAAAAAAACAATAACTTTTTAAAGGAAACTGGTTTAAAATAATTTAAAACTCATTTCTTAAAATGTAAATATTGGCTATGTATAACTGTGATTAAAATAAGTAAATAATAGTTAATTAGTTTTGTTAGAATAATTAATTAGTTTTGTAAGAATAGTTTTAATAATTATATGTTTACTATTTTTAATACTGAAAAGCTTATTGCCTCTCACAGACTTTGATTAGACATCTGTAAGCCTTCTTATGAGAAATCTTAAACTTTCTACATCACCTCATTAATGCAAGGGAGTATATTTTACTTATTGGGAATTTCTGTAAGAGGGCTGTATAAAAAGTAAAAGTTTGTATTTATTTACATTTAATTTTCTGAAAATTTTATTCGACACCATAAAGTAACTTTGTAATTAATTATGTATGTCTAAGATCAATATTTAAAGAAGAAAACCGTAGATCGGTGCTTTTACGACACCCTCTCTAATAGGAATTGGAAGGAATTATGATTTCTGTTTAATATTAAAAATATAAACTTTTTACTTTCAGTGTAAGTTATGATGAAATAAGTTATTTTGATTTCGTGATTAAGGTCCTTAAATTAAGGAAGATATACACGAGGGCTGTCTGCTCAATTAAGGCATGCTTTGGGCGGAGAACTTTTTGAGGGGCTCTAACGCTTATTCAGGTTACAACTGGAGAAAACAGTCGCACCGTAGGCCAGAACCCTAGATCTACACACCTCAGCCCTTTACCAAATTGTCACGAAATTAGTAGAAAGTATTTGTATTATAATGCAAAAGGTTAAAAATATTTTTTAAGCTTTATAAGATAAATTTATATCTTATAAAGCTCTCTCTCTTGCCTGTCTTTGATATGCCAAAAACAAAAAAAAAAAAAAACCCATTAAAACATGAAAAAATAAACCCTTATCCCCCCCCCCACACACACACACATCTATGTGTTAATTAAAATCCCAGTTAGGGATATCCGAGTACCTGAATGCAGTTTTGGGGTCATAGCCCCCTGAAAGCTTCATGTACTATTAAGTAATTGGCAATCTATTTTTTTTTTAACGGAAACCAAACGCTTTATAGGAAAGTCTTCCCCCACCCCTCCTTAGCGCCTACCGAATTATGCCCAAATTGAATTGAAATTAGACATGTGCTTTCCCCCACTTCTGTAAAACAAAGTACATTAAATCTCATAATTCAACTGAATACCCCATTTTCTGCAAAACAAAAGAAATTTATTTCAAATATTTAATTAAATTATTACACAAATATGTTTTCACGTGGCGTTTTTTCCTGCGACGTTTTCTCCAGGTGGCGTTTTCTCCGGTGGCGTTTTTTCCAGGTGGCGTTTTTTCCGGCGGCGTTTTTACCGGTGGCGTTTTTCCTACATTCCAAGTTCATCAGATCCACAAACTTTGAGTTATATGTAAATTACATCCATATATTATATTTTAAATGTGCTTAAAAGCTTTAATGTTATTATTTAAAATATGGTCAGTTTATATCTCTAAAGCATTGAATTATATCTTCTAAGCACTTACTTTTTGTCATGTATTTGTACAAATATACTATGCCCAAGGGCGGATCCAGAAATATTTTTCAGGAAGGGTGCAAAGCTTGAATACCATTCAGAATTGCACGAACATGCAATTTTATTTGAAGCGTATTTTTACTTGTGTAAATATTTTCCTCTCGAGCAATTCGCGCCCCCTGTGCCCTCGCCCTAAAACACTTGCCCCTCACCCCCCCCTTATAAAAAAGAATTGAAACTAGTTTGAGCACAAATTTTGAATGAACACATTATGCGTTATTTAAAAATAAAAATAATTTAAAAATATGCACATATTTCAAAAACTGAGTCACTTGTTCTGTCTCAGAAATTTTAAAATACTACTTTAAAGTTTATTTATTAACAGCATTTTAATGATACATATATATCATTAAATGTCCTTAGACATGGATGCTCGTAATGGTTTGGAGTGCACTTTTAATCATAGCTGCGGACCCAGAGTCATAACTTTTTGACTTGAAGCTGTAGTAGAAGTCGGACTTTTTGACCTCACATTCTGATTCTATGAAATGTTTTACAACATTATTGTATTTTAAATTATATTAACTGTCTGAGTACTCTATGAATTAATCTAAATTTTCTCCTAATTGGTCTTTTAAACACTATGAGTACTTTTAAATGTGCTCTTGCTTTTAAACCATTGATAAGTAACATGTTGTTCACCCCATTATATGTCATTCCCGCTAAATTACAGGACAGGATATACATTTTAAAAATATATTCTTTCGTTGCAATTTCTAATTGTTTGGTATATTTATCAAATACGATTTAGTAATTGGAGTGAGGACGAAAGGTATGTCTTTATAAACTTTCAAATTGCATTAATTCAAATTTAAATTAAACACAGATTTAATGTAATTGTATGTAAATTAACAGTATTTTAATTCGCGAGTCAAAAGCTTTTGTGTCATAAATGTAAAATAAAATTTTTGTATTACTTTTATTCATAGAGCTACAAAATTTATAAGTCTTAATTGATATTTTTAAAAGAGATTTACGACTCGGGCGATAAGAAATTTCGGATTTTGTTTACTACGGAAAATTTTTAAAATGTATATTTAATTGTGTAAAAATTTGACATGACGAAATATTTATAAAATTATTTTACAGTTATTCATCTCTGGCATTCAAAATATGTATAAACCTATGAATATTTAAACGCTTTAACTAAAAATTTTCATTTTAATTAGAAATATTTTAAACTGGTCGTATTTTATTTATTTATAAGTTAGTGTGTTATGCAAAATATTCTATGTCTTTAAAATTATTTTATCACAGTAATCCTTACTTGAACTCTTATAACTGTTGAGAAAGTAAGAAGATATTTTTATAACTAAGTGGTTAATTAGATAATTTAACTTTTAACTTCTTCCGAATAAAAAAATAGTACTTTTCTGTTTCTTAGATGGCAAATTTGAATAAATTCTAAATATACTTTTTATTTATAAATATAGATTCAATCGAACACAATATGCACGATTTAATCTTTAATTTTATAAAAATTTAGCAGTAAGATTTGTTTTTATTTTATTTTTTGTAATTTAGGAATTAGTCAAATACATAGTTTGTTTATTTGGTAACATACTTAATACATATACAACGAGTGAGAATTTGCACTCTATAGAGAAATCTAACTAGATTAACCGGCCCTCTTTAGCTAAGAGTTCATAGCTATGCACACCAAGAAGATTAACAGCTGCAAGGGAATTAGAATTTATTACATTTTGCTTGGTGTAAAAAAAGAAAAGTTAATTTTAAAAAATTAAATAATAATAATAACCAGATCCTCTGATAGACCAAAGCCCTCTCCAGTCCAGTATGAAGATGGCTGTGGATAGATCTAAAAACGGAATATAAGTTAAAGGAAACTGATTAATCTTGACCGACAATTTAATTTTTATATCGTTGTGGAAAAAATAACTAACTTTTGTGAATTTTAATTCAGTTATTTTACTGCAAAGTAAATAAAAATTATGGTATACAGCGTCTATATCGTCTTCCGAAATTTTCCCTTTTATCCTGTAAAATAAGTAAATAAAATAAATACAATAAAAGTTTTATATTTGTGTGTAGATTTGTATGTTATATACAGTGGCGTATTGTAAGCCACCACAACTTCCCTTATTTTGAATCTTTATACAAATCGCTATTGAATCCATGGATGGCACCAGCATTAATATAAACTATTAAAATAAACTAATAGTATATGTTCTAAACGGATTTTTGAGTTACAGAATTATATGTATCAGAATTCAACTCTAAAACTTTTAAACAGATTAATATTATGTTTGTTATTCGCCTTATTAATTAAACTCTTTTTCGTTAATGTTGAAATTTTAGAAAATTGAAAGTGACACTTTCACTATGAATTATTAGTAAATGAGCTTTCTTTATAAAATTATTCATCACGTTTGTGGAAACCTCGTTCAAAACTATCTTGGAGTATTACAAAAAAGTAAATTTTATCAAGGTTAGTTTCGCTAAAAATAATTATTTTTTTGTGTGTCTTGGAAAATTATAAGCTGTCCGATTATATTTTTCTGACGATATTTTTTATTTTATTTTATTTTAAATTTTAAAAGAAAGTGGTTAATTTTCTTCATGACTGCTTGACTTTATAAAAAAAAATTTAATAGCGCATATATTTACGTTCTCTTTCGGAGAACGTAAATATTTATAATTTATATTTAATATTTACGTTCTCCGAAGATTTTTATAATTTATTATTATTATTAACTGAATCTCCCAGGGGTACACTTCACAACAATTCTTTTCGAAATTGAGATACGGTGCCATCTTTTAGCTTTCAATAAGTACTATCACCACATAAATTATTATTGAAGTAGAATCATTTTAAAGCTGTAGAAACAAGCGCCAAAGTTTCGGTATGTCACTTTACTGCGCGCCTTCAAAATCATTTTTCTCAAAAGAAAATTTTTGTTGTAAAGTGGTTCTACCTATAAACATCTCAGTTGCATATTTCTCACTTTATTCTGATTTAAAATATTAATATTACATAAATTAACAATTCGATTAATATTTTTACAGTAAAACATGTTGGCCAGAAACACTAGACTTTTTGAGATAACGAGTTGAAATTAAAGGGAATCAGTTTGTAAATGGAAATGTAGATTACGGCCAATTATCTACGCTAGGGATCTAGGCCGGGGGTGGGTTTGCGCTCCGTGGGGGACTTTCTAAGAGGTCCTAACCCGTATTTATGCAAAGTTTCGGAAAAAAAAACCACGGAAAACTCTGAACGGTTAGGTCGGCGGACGCGACATAGTGCCGAACCAGGCACCTTCCGTCTCCCAGTTCAAAGCGCTAGCACTATGCCACTGGTGGGGTGGGATTCAATTTGTAAGGGAAAACACATTTAATGAGATATCAAGAATTTCGATGTTCTAGATATCGAAGTTAAACTGTAATTAAATTTACATATATCTCTTAATTTTATAAAAATAACTGCAATTTGTGTAAAAGCGGGCAAATTTAGTCATGCTTAATTTATAAAATAAATTTTCAGTGAATTTACAGCAATATTCTTGCACAAAAAACTTTTTTTTCTGATATTTTTTCTGCGGGAAAAAAAAATGCGTTGAACTTTTTTCAAAGAATTTAATTCATATGAAATATTTTAAGCGTTAACCTGAAGAACTCTTAAAAGTAGCTTTCGAGATTTTACAGAAACGTGCAAGGCCGTTACTAGGGGGGAGGATCATGTGGGTTTGACCCCCCCTTCCAAAATTTCAGTAAATGCATTATGAGTTTATTTGCGTTGATTCTAGAGATCAGTTAATTTAATTTTAGCACTACAGATCCCCTCCACCCACCGGAATTTTTTGCTTGTTGAGGCCTTGGGGAAATATTTGTGTAATGTAAAAGGATTTTGAGATACGTTAATTAGGGTCAGTTTAAATAATAATCTACCAGGAAAGATTGTGCAGTGGTTTTTGAAAATATCCGGGGCCTCGGTGTCCGATAATGTATGTCGATCCGATTCCTGGAAATATTTCACAAAACAAAACACTATATTGTCCTCCATCTCCTCTAAACTTATCTGGATCCTGGATATTTTAGTTTAGAAAATGATTTATTGTGAGAAAAATCCCTTTCTAAAGTAAAATATTTTCAAGTGGTGCAAATAGTTGCAAATTTCCATATCATACTTGGTGACAAAAATGTCATAAAAGAGGGAGGTCAAAGTCCCCTCTTGGATACGCCACTTAGCATATGTACATGTATATTTGTGCCCCCTCGCCGGGGAGTTATGACCCCCCGTCGGGGAAAGTCTAGCGCCACCACTGGATGGGTGTCAAACTTGGCCCTATCGCCGCTCAATACGCCGAGAAACGCGACAGTGATCGCGTACACGTAGGGAACAGCCGCTGCTCTAACGCTTCAAAGGAGACTTAGGTCGAGACGAAGGGAAGCTATTTTGGACGAGCATAACTTCTACGAAGAATCGGAAGGCCCATTGTATGGAGCAGGCATCGCTGATTAACCCGAGGTAAGGTTTTTTCATGATTTTTCTGCAACCAAAACTTTAAACGCGTTTATCTCAAAACAAGGTTTTTCAGTGCCTTGTTGATGAAATTTCGGAAACTATCCGGCCGATTGTCATGAAATTTGAATGACATATTCTTCATAGTTATGGCTACAGCGCATATCATCAGATTTTTGAAATTTTGATTTGAAGTATTTTTTTTTTTTTTTACAAAAAACTGCAAAAAAACGCGTTTTTTTTTTTTTTTACTTTTTCGAAAAACGTGCGCCATTTTGTTATTTTCGCGAAAATCAAAAATCTGATGATATGCGCTATAGCCACTGACATACTGAATCTAAAACTATTTTATTTTTTTGTTTCAGATGACCTGTCTCGGAGATACCATCAACAAGCCACGAACATTACATTTCTACACGGGTTTTTCGATGCTACTGTTTTATTATAATAATTGTTCAAAAAAAAAATTTTTTTTTCTTGTACTTGAAAGATGTGTTTATTATATAGGATCCATTTTATCCCATAATTGTTTGCAAAAATCCTCGAAAAAAAAATCGCAAAAATAGCCTATTTTCGAGGTGCCTAAAGTGAGAAGACGCCTCAAGGGCGCAAATTCAATATTCTTCGCACTATCTCGTTGTTTCAGCATATACGCTCACTGAATAATTTCTATTATGGCTTTAATATGAGAACAGAATAACACGAGATCATAGTTTTATATATTACAAGCTTATTTTTAACTCAGAGATGTCACTTATATTTGAACTCATTTCTAAAAGAATTGTACTTTAAAAAAAAAGAAAAGAAAAAAAAAAGAACACAGAAGTACTCATTTTTAAATACTTCATTTTTAACAGTGTGTAAAACAATCTGCTCTTGATTTCTTTCTTCCTACTTTGGCCGATCGTCCCAAGCCACTTCGCGAAATGGCCGGACAAAGCCCGAAATCAAGAAAAGATCGGACATCGGCCGGTAAATTTACAGCAACGTTGGCCAATTCGCGGACAGGAATCGGAATTTTCATTTCGGAAACATTTCGGAACATTTCGGAATTTTTGGCCGTAACATATATATTCACTATAACTATTTCACACTAATGCTTTATATACGCAATCGATAGATCTTGCCGAGAACTGACGATTGAAACACAAACAAACACTCTAGCTTCTCAGAGTCAAAATTTATATTAAACGGACATTATGTGACGCAGCGAAACGACCTCAAAATGGCGGCGCTTCTCCCTCCGCCGCAAACGATGCGTCACAGTCCCCACTCAACATAAGGAATTCTTTGATCGTTTAGCTATCGAGTGGTGTAATTAAATTTTGGATGAAGATGATAGACATGTAGCTACTATATCAAACGGTATACCCCGATTTTGGTATCATCAGTTTTCTGAATTGCCTCTCACTACGGAAGAAAATGTAAAGACGTGTTCACGTCTAAAACATTTACATACATTAATAATTATTTTTATTACCGACAAAAATCTCTGCAAAATAAAAATAAACTGTAAGAATATATGAATGAAGAGATTGTTTTTATAAATTGTGTACAATGATTTTTATAAAAATAAAGTTTGTTTTGTGATTAAACTTTAAAAAAGCTTGATTCATGGCAATGTGTTTTGTAATAAAAAATATTATTTTTCTCTGCTTTTTTTAAAACAATTTTGAGTTTTATTACAGTAAAAAGATCCATTAACTTACGTAAAGAAGCTGCACTTTCGGTATCTCCAAAGACGCCTGTGCGACTGTAAAAACCGACTGGTGCTGAGGATAACGAAGCAGCCTGTTCTCTGACTTCAGGTCTCTGAGCTTGTGACAGACCTGCGAAGACAACTGCCGCTACCAAACATGATGATATCACCTATTTAGAACGACATGGAATGATTATATGTCGAAGCAATTACTGCAGAGGGTGTTTGTTCACACATTTTTTGTAACGATTTTGCAAAGATATATATAGAAATAAATATAAGAATTTTATTTTCTAATGTGTTCAATCTGATAGCCCTTTCTTTGTGCTATCATATTACATCTTGATTTCCAATATAAAAGTCCTTTTCTTAAAACATCAAGGCTGATATTGTTCCACTTCTCCTTCGCAATCTTCCAGAGTCCGCCCAAAGTTTTGGGATGCCGCTTATAAAGAGCTTGTTTTAAAAGTCCAAATGCACAGCAATCCATAGGGAACACGTCAGAGTACTTGGGTGGGATGCATTTAAAGGGAATAGCTTCATTTCCAGTTTCATTTCTCATTTTATCAAAAAATAGAGCAGTAGATTTAGCGGTATGGCTTGGAGCTTTATCCTGATGGAACTTAACACAGTGAAGATTGTTTGGATAAAGGGATGGAATTTCCTCTTTAAAAATAGGTGTTAAAACATACTTCTGATAGTAATCCGAATCAATTTTGACATTTTTTTTTACTTTCCTTACTGTAAGTTTTCCGTTATAAGAAAACCCAGTAATAACCATAAAACCTCTAAATAAACTTTCCTTGTTTTCTCTAAACCAACTTCTTAAGTCTTTTTCTCCTCTTTTGCGGTAGTATTAGGTTGTAACGAAAGTTTTCCGCCACTCGGAGTATTGCCTGCACAAGCAGTTCGCGTTGGTGTCTTTGCCAATATTTTGTAAAACGATTTTTGTTACTTGAAAACGATTTTTGTTACTTGACTTGTTTTAGAGCACTGTGTTGTGAAATCTGTAAAACAATATCGTTATGATTAAGTATAAGGTGCCTGAAATGGAACTATCACGCTACCAGATTGATCCATCATTGACTCTCAGTTCTGTCGCAAAAAGTCAGCTACAGAATGACACTGAATAATGTGTACAGCTTAAGGTACTACTGTTGTATCAAATGACAATGTGAAGATTTGGTACCGAAAGTTCAAAAACGAGGACTAGGATATTAAAGAAGCAGAGCGGTCTGGCCTGACTACTGATGGTGATGAGGCCCGCCTATGAGAATTTTGGAAGAAGATAAAATATTCATCCACTCGAGAGCTATCTAAAAGAGTTAGACTTTAGTGCCATGCCCATTAGTCGCACTAAGCATCGCATAAACTTGACATATCAGGCAAATAGCTGGGTGCCGCGTGAGCTGACTCAAGCAAATCTGGCGGAAACTTTCGTTACAACCTGATAAATCAATCTTTTTCTATTGCAGTTGGATAAATGTATCCAAGCTTCATCAATTATAACTACATATTTCCATTTTTCACCCGCCAAATAATTTTCATACTACAACAATCTACACATACTCTTACGCTGAGAAACATGTTTCGGCGTTAGGCGATGAACATCCTGTCTTTTTTGCTTTGATTCACTTTAAATCGGATTTATAATTTTGCTCACAGTTCTTGCAGAGATATTTAAAGATTTTGCGATAGTTCTTTGGGTAGTTGGATTTTCCTTTAAAACACGAGATGAAACTTAAGATTTAATAAGAGGTGTACGCACCTTTGTTGGGTATGCATTTTTATGCCTTTTCTCCAGTGAAAAATAAACTATGACGTTTCTTTCCTTTCATATTAATTATGTCCCTTATTTTACGTGTAGAAATATTAAAACTATGATTTTGACATCTTTTTTTAATAACTGAATAAGAGTGTTTCTCTTAAAAATAGAGCCTTCGATCCATTGTTTATATTTCAACGACATTTTAAAGCATAAAGAATATTTTTAATGCTGCAGACGATAAATAAGCCTTATTACAATTTAATGTCAATCACATTTTTATTTTCAAATTAATATTTAACTTCATGGAGAAAATCAAAAGCGTTACAAAAATGTGTGAACACCCTCTGTATAATATGAATATTAGCTTCACGTTAAAATGAAAAGATGTACAGTTCTTGGTTTGTATAACTTGCTTATAGCGAGCCCTGATTTAACGAGAACCCGGATGCAACGAGGAAATCGGAAATACTTGGCTGGTACAATGTTAAGTCTATGGGAGCACAACTCTCTTTTAACGAGTAAACCCGGGTTATAGCGAGCAATATATTTGCGATTCATAATATTTCTATTGATCTCTACATCAGCTAATCCTTCCTTGGAAAAATTATTTAACATTTGGAAGTCAATGAAAGCAACGAATATGAAGAATTTCAATTTCAAACGCTCCTAACATACACAATGGCTTTTGCGTGCTCAGAAAAACTTCAAACTTTTTTCGAAGAGAGGGTTGCAAATGACGATGTTTTGGGGGCAATGATTTTCCGCAAAATCAAGAGAAAGGCAATAAGACTGTTAAAAGCAAATATACCAACTTCTTTTGTACTTCACATAAATAAAAATAAAGAGATTAATAAAGAGTAACATAGTAAGTGGGTGAATTTTTATGGTTTTTTTCATGAACCCCATTTTACGAGTACTCGGCTATAACGATCAAATATCGCATTCTCTTCGCCCTCGTTATAAGTGATTGTATTAAATTTCCAAATGCCCAATTTCGGAATCTGACAATCATATCTAATTTGACATCTGAAAGGGATGCTACCAGACATGATATCAGCTATTTATAACAACAGGAAGTGACTGTATGTGAAAGCGACGATAATAGGAATGTCGGTTAGACGTAAAAATAGTATTTTAAATTTCTAAGTAAATAATTTTGTACCCTGACATTCAGAATTAATTTAATATTTAAAAGTGATGCAACCAAGCATGATAATATCTTATACTTAGTACAACAGAAATTATATTACTGAAGTGACGATAATATGAAAATCGGTTATATTTTTAAATGTTTTTTTAATCTTCCAAGTGCATTCTTTTGCTGCCACACTTTGCGTCGTTCTGAATTGGTGATATTACCATACTTGATCGCAGTGGCGGCTCGTGACTTGTTTCAATGGTGGGGCCCGAAAAAAAAATAGTGCCAGTTCAAATCGGGAAAATACATATGCATATAGAGCTGTGGCGGATCGTTACACATTTCAGTGGAGGGGGCTTTTTTTTTAAGCTCGAAAAGGTAAAACATATGAATCGCTTTTGTAAGCAGTGTGAATACATAAAAACTTTCGAATAACAAGTTATGAAAGTCGTATTGATTTCCTTTAAGTTTTTATTTAAAGACAGCAGATTTATTCTGCACCAAAAAACCTTTTCCTCAATTTTTCTTTCTCAAATAGGTACAATATCAAAATTTAATTTTTTTTAATACAATATCAAAAAAGTATGATTTTCTTGAATACAATATTAAATTTCACAATCGCATGTGTACATGTTGAAAAACGAATTGGTCCATAATGTTTCACCTCCAAATAGCAAACAATAAAAACGAAAAAATAGCATTTTTTGCTTCACGTACTGAAAGCCATGGTGCTTTACTGCACCATTCTAGTTGAAATGATCATGTCCTTTTGCGATCTTTTTGTCTAAAGACAAAATTTTTTGGTTGATAGGTCCCAAGCGTTTTATTTCAAGCTTTTCTGCTATGTTTAATCTGCAGAAAGGAACTTGTAATAAACTGTCAACAGAATTCATAGTCGTTAAATATATTTATAATTTGACAAAATATTTTAATCTACGACCGTTTCTCACTCAATTAATACTTTCACTACATTTGAAACCTAAAAAATAGTAAAATCAAGTCTGTTTTAAATGAGATAAATAAAAATTCCTAAATCTTTAAGATATCAGCAATAAGAACAAAAATCAAAATCAGCACCGTTTTTTCGACCAAAGAACAAAGCCCGCCAAATAGAGTTGTTTCCATGGAAACACTTTTATTTCTTATATCGGGCCAATGCTTGGGGCCCTAAATTGGTGCTAAATTAACTGTGCTTTCGCATTCTTTTTTGTGATAACCAGCCAAATATGGTCATGTTTTGAGAAATGATCAATGGTACTAACACTACTCTGCTGTGCTTGGCGCAAATATATTAGGGCTTCATTTCATTTCTCTGGCCCCAGAGTGCTTCAATGGGGAAGACATTGGAGATGCCGCGTCGCGGCCGTAGGATTTGAATGATGTCTCACTTTACATAATTGGATTAAGGGACAAAGCTGGTGTAAAAAATGCTCCTTTAAATATTCCTTTTATCCATCTTAAATCAAAATAGAATAAAATACATACAGGTGGGCCAATATCAGGTGGGGCCAGGCCCCTCTGGCCCCTAATGGCGAGCCGCCACTGCTTGGTCGCATCACTTTCAAATATTAAATTAATAGTACGCCTGACACAAGCGCGTAGCCAGGAAATTTCTGCGGGAGGGTGGCGGATATGAACTTTTGTGTATAAATAGACGGAATTTCATCCTATCCAACATTTCGGGGGGATATATACCGTATCCCCCCACCCCCCTCCTGGCTACGCCACTGGCCTGACAGTCGGTATCATCACAGTCTGCCTGACAGTCGATCAGCATTCTTTTGCTGCAACACTTTGCGTCGTTCTAAATTGGTGATATTACCATACTTGGTCGCATCACTTTCAAATATCAAATTAATAGTAGGCCTGACAGTCGGTATCATCACAGTCGGCCTGACAGTCGATCAGCATCCTATTTGACTTCAAAACTTTAGCAGTCGGTTCTAAATTAGGTGATATTACCATAATTGGTAGCATCACTTTCAAATATCAAATTAATAGTATGCCTGACAGTCGGTATATCACAGTCAGCCTGACAGTCGATCAGCATTCGTTTTGCTGCAACACTTTGCGTCGTTCTAAACATTGGTGAATACGATACTTGGTCGCATCACTTTCAAATATCAAATTAATAGTAGGCCTGACAGTCGGTATCATCACAGTCGGCCTGACAGTCGATCAGCATTCTTTTGCTGCAACACTTTGCGTCGTTCTAAATTGGTGATATTACCATACTTGGTCGCATCACTTTTAAATAATCAAATTAATAGTAGGTCCTGACAGTCGGTATCATTAACAGTCGGCCTGACAGTCGATCAGCATTTCTTTTGTCTTCTACACTTTGCGTCGTTCAAATTGGTGATATATACCATACTATTGTCGCATACACTTTCAAATATCAAATGGCAATAGTAGGCCTGACAGTCGGTCATTCATCACAGTCGCGCTCTTCAGTCGATCAGCATTCTTTTGATGTCACATTTCCATCTTGATACGCGTCGTCTCTAAATTGGTGAATATATACCATACTTGGTCGCATCACTTTCAAATATTCACATTACATAGTAGCCCTGTACAGTCGGAATAAGTTTCATATTTGTAAGTAGATGCACTGATCATCAATTCATGGGGATAATCACCATTTAGAACTAATCACAAAGAATTTTGACATCGATAGATGCGGGTTTTGTTAACGTTATTTAAATACAGTTTGTGCAAGGACCATAGAAATAAAACGATCAATACGGGAAAACGATGAATGCGGGAACGATAGATCGGGGTTCTACTGTATTTGAAAGTGATTAGGCCAAGCATAATGATAACATCTATTTAGAACGGCAGGAATTGATTCTATATTAAATGATGACAGCAAAAATAGTGAATATGACTAAATTATACTTTAAACTTCAAAATGCATAATTTTAAAGCCTGACTGTCAGAATTAATTTAATTTTTGAAATTGATGAAGCTAAGCATAGTGATATCACCTTTAGAAAGGACACAAATTAATTCTACATTAAAATGATGATACACACATATTACCGTTTCCTATATAAGGTAATGAATAAACTGAGGTTTAAGCTGGGACTGTTCGGATGCTTCCTCCTTTAGCGATGCTACGAGCTATGAAATACCGCTTGCCGATTGGCTCTGAAATGTTTCACTTGCGAAAAACTCGCCTAAGATAAACCGTGTTGCAGCGCGGTGTACCATATTCAATGCGGTACATGGTACAGTACCGGCATATTTACATTTTATCAGAATCAGACTGACAGACAGACGAACAAAACGAAATCATAAGCGCTTTTCAACTTTTCCAGAAAGTGTTTATTAAAAATGAGATGAAAAACAAACGCTTACCTTCCTGAGCATTCTGTTTATGAATCTAGAACCAGTCTCCCGCGTTCATTTGCCAAAACCGACCTATTTAATACTTTTCGGAGACATTAATCAGCGCTTTAGGAACATTCCAGTAAAAGACTGTGGTAAAATCTGCTCAGACATTTGTGTTATGTTACAGGAAGACGACCTGAAAGCAAAAATGCTAGTTCTACAACAACACAAAACCTTTCAGGCTCAAGTTTTTTGCTTCGCGCAGTGATATTTGTGAACTGCGACGAAATGACAGGTGCAGTGCAGTCACTCAATCCACTTGATTTATCAATTTGCTTCAACAATGAATTTCTGTTGTGTTTTCGGTTCTAATTGAGGACATTTCTATTCAAGATAAATTAATATATACATATATCACTTCACTATCTATGCCACCAACCACTTTTTATGATTCTTTTTTTTTCTTTTCTTTTATTAAATTGGTGTTAAAGAAAACATTCGCTAGTATCTCTAAAAATGTGAATGTCAAAGTAAACCACTGTAATATTCAAATTTAAGATAGTTTGAACTTTGTAAAACTTTTTTTTCTTTTTTTTTTCAGATGCCGTCAACGAAAGCTATTAGTGAGTTTCAAAGAGGGCAGATTGTGTGTCCATGCGAGAACATTGCGAAAAATCTGACGTTTCAAAGGAACTTAAAATATCAAACAGAAAGTATAAAGCACGTTTAACTGAAGGTAGCACAAAATCTTCAACATCATGGCGGACACAGACCTAAGAAAATGACGAAACTTGATGAAAGAAAATTGATGAGGATTGTGAAGAAAAATAGCAAAATCAGACGATTGCTAACTCTACAAATTACGAAAGAATTCAATTTGAACTCAGAAACGAGGACCAGCGAATTCTGTATTACAAAGTAAAAGGGGGAAGCACCAAATATTAAATGAAGTGACAAGTCATTTGTCCACTAAGTTTATGTGAAGTGAGCAGTTTGTAAAGAAATATTCTCAAAATGTTAAATTTTCTGATGGATTTTTCTGTTCCTCCTGAATTATTTTTAACTCGTTTACATGATCCTTCAGAACGGTTTAAGAGTTGTAGCCACTCTTCTGCATATGATGCCCCAATTTTTTTCAGAAGCTTAGATGCGCCATACAACTGAAGGACATATTTACTTCCTTACTTTCATGGGTACAGTTGAAGAAAAATGAGTAAGTGTAAGTTTCAGTAGGGTACGGAAAATAATGTGTAAACAGGAGATTTGAATTGTTCTGAAGCACATATGGACAACAGCCGGATCGCGTCCGGATGTGGCCCGTCAAGGCTTTTGATCCGGCCCGCGGAACATATCAAAATCCTGTATAAAACCCATATAAACCATTCAAAATCCAAATAAATCTCAAGTATACGGCCCGCGACTTCGCTATCATACTCTGAAGTTCGGTCCGCAACTTTACAAAGTTCCGGCCATACATGTTCTAAAGGAAGAGGATTCAAGAATTACTTTTTTTGGATATCTATGTAGGGTATCAGATATTGTTCCATTTTTGGCGTAAGTGTATTTTGGAATGTACAAATACTTCCTTTTGACGTAGTATCGTAAATTATAGGAAGTAAACTATTTTCGCGCGCGAAATCATTTCACAAATCTTGAATTTGTCTCAAAACAATAAGCATGCACGAGGATAAAATCATGCAGTGCGCCACAATTTGGCCATCCCTGGTTTAACAGAATATAGAACCCGACAGGTTCATAAACTAACATGGGGTAACACGTACATCCGAAATAAATTCTTCCGAATTTTTGGAATGTTTCCGGATATAAACATTTTCAACTTAAGTCATGAAAGGAAATAAACTTAGCATTTTAGCATTAAATCAAACTGTAAAACGAAAATTTAAACCGAACTTAAACAATTGGGTGACGGCACATATTATGCAACAGCAACAGAAAAAAAAAAATTATAACTGTTCAAAGCAGAACCTAAACCAGTCTGTCTGCGATGTATTGCATTAAGCATTCAAGTTGTCTTCCTGTAATCTAACACGAATAATTTATTTTTCTTTCTTTAATTCTCTGTAATAATTTTAGAAAGTGAAAATGCTGATTAATGTCGGCGAAAGTTGTTAAATACGGAATCAGTATCGAAAAACCTTTAAAAACTGGCTCTGGATTGATATCACACAATGTTTGTTAAGGTAAGCATTTTAAAAAAATATTAACCAATTAAAAAAATATTAACCAATTGGTATTTCTTTTATCTATTCCAACAAAATTAAAAATCTGATCATGATTTTACTTTCTATCAACGAAGTAAACGATTTACAGAAGCCACCTTCTGTAAATAGCCTTAGAAAAATACATTTACACACTTTCAACCATCATAGAAGATTTATCTTATTACATACAAAGTTTCATTTCTGAGGAAAAGGAATGTTCAGGCACTAGACAATCGAGTTTCCTGCAAGCTAATTAATCTAGTAGATCTAATTAGAGCTTACTACACTAATAGATCTGATTAGATACAAAAATAAAATGCTAACCCCCCTTCCTTGGAGATCTTGTTGTTGCTGTTAATAATGCTCTCTGGCAACCGCAGAACGGGATTAAACTCTCCATATAGGATGGCGAAGGACGAAAGGGGGCGGCTTCTGTGTGAGTGAGCTCCAGTAGGAGGAAGTCTGACTTTGCTCGGGGTCTCTTAATTTTAAACCAATTTCACATGAGAGACCTAGCACCTTAAATTGCCCCCCATCCCCCAGAGATATTGTGTGAACATGGAGGGTATTAGAGCCAAGAGCAGATTTTACGTGCACCAGCTCCCATTAGCGTACACGGTTCCACAGCAGTCACAGCCGAGAGAGGAGTTCACCCTCCCAAGCACTAGCCAATCAAGTCGGTGCTGCCTCAACTTTCTGTGTTCTTATGGGAAGGACGTTTAGCGACTAAGCCGTTGCGGGATTTGGAGATCTTAGATCAGCTGTATGAAGTTCCCCATTCATTAAAACATCTTTATAGAGGTATTTTAACATAAATATCACTCCCGTTAATATAATACTTCTTATTTACAAAATATGTAACTCATTCTGTGCGTCCCTAAAATGATTTCACATTTGTGTTATCACTCTAAAAGTTCTTTCTTTTAAAATAGTTGATATCCTCATGCTTGTTCGCATCTTGCATCTTTATTGGGGTGTCGCAAGCTCAAATCCTGGGGAGGCCTGAGGTCAGGCATCAAGCCGCGTCCTTGTCCTCAGCTCCGGTCGGTCTCTACAGTCGCACAGGTGTCTTCGGAGATGTGGAGAATGCCGCTTCTTTACGTAAGTTGGCGACTTTATCTTCCAACGAAATTCAATTATACGCTCGTATTAACCCTTTGAGGCGCAACCCTTTCCCAATGCTGAAAAAAGGGCAGCCATTGCCATCGCTCGACTTAACTACCAGGCTACCAGACTTAACTGGCTGTGGCACAGCCAGCTGCGTCAAAAAAGGGTCTCTAGATCTGTGGCACGCGATGAACGTTTCGATCGTCCGCCATCTTGCTGGTAGTTAAGTCGAGCGATGGCAACGGCTGCCCTTTTTTCAGCATTGGGCAATCTATCCAGCTGTTCTCGCATTCTTCCATTTTTCAGCAGATGTCAGTGCTGCTAAAAATAATCGTGACCATTTTTTTACCGGAAATGACGTGGTAAAATGTAGAGGATTCTCGTGAAGCTATGTCACCCGCAACTATTTTTATAGAAATCAAATCTATTCTTCGTGACTAGCAACTGTCAAAACGTCAGAGTTTGGTGTTCCCAGAGTGGGAACACTGCGCGTTAAAGGGTTAAAGTATTACAGTAAAATTTTGGATTTTCAAATCGTGTACCAACGGTTAGAAATCTTTTATCTTTGAGCTGTTGAGACAGGAGTTTCTTATCTGCATGATGTGTGCAATATTTTTTCAGAAGTATTTTGCTCATGTCTTTGCTGCAAATGGTATAACCTCTCCAACTTAAAAAATAATTCCCTCCACGAGGTGTCTGCTTAAACTTCAAGTGAACAAAACGATTTACTTGAAACAGCACACTCAAAAAAAAAAAAAAAAATCATTTGATTACTAAGAAATATCTAAGAAACAATGATTCCATTACTTTTTTTGTATGATACCATAACTTTTCTTGGTATTACTACTAAATAAAGCCATGTATGTCAATTGATTTACATGTCTTTTTTTAGCAGTAATACTAAGAAAAGTTATGGCATCTTTGTTTCCAAAGAGATTTGTTAGTAATCCACTGAATTTTATTTTAGAGTATATAGGTTCAAAACTGATTCTTGTTAAACATTTCTTCTAACATTAAATGCAAATTTTTAACTCCAAAAATGTATATAATTTTATTTCAATGTACCTTTTTTACATTTTAAGAATTAAATTATAAAAGCCCAAAAGTAAACGGAAACGGTTATTTTTGGATTCTGATTTCTTCCTTTTAATTATGTGATCTACACTGCTGGCCATCGTAAATGCAACACCCTGAAGGAAGCATGCAAATAATATGAAATTTACAACATGCATTAGCTGAGGTGAGATATGCAAATGATTAGAATTTCAGCGCAGACGCACATCAAGCGCGCCTGTGGCGCCACCTCAAAGCGCTATTTAAGGCTTGGAGATTTCGACGGTTTCAAGTACAGCAATTGTGTTTTTCTTGCTTTTTTTTAAAAAAAAAAACGATAAATTATGCCTCGTAGGAAACAACGATCATCTTTTGATCAAGTATCCGAGTTTGACAGAGGAAGGATAGTGGCATACCGAGATTGTGGGTTATCTTTCAGGGAAATCGGTCGTCGTATTGGACGAAACCAAACAACTGTGATGCGGATATGTGATCGTTGGGTGCAGGAGGGTACGACGGACAGACGTGATCGACCGCATCGACCTCAGTGCACCACGTCACGTGATGACAGGCAGATTGTACGCATGGCAGTGACGGACCGCTCAGTCACATCACGAACCATATCACAGCAGATTCAGTCTGTAACGCATCATCCAGTGTCTGCGCGTACCATTCGACGTCGTTTACAGCAGAATGGTCTGTCCGCAAGACGTCCGTTGCTTTGTCTACCTCTGACGCGGAACCACAGACGTCTCCGCCGCCAATGGTGCGATGAAAGAAGGATGTGGACGACAGAATGGAATGAAATTCTCTTTACTGACGAGTCACGCTTCTGTATGCAACACCACGACGGTCGGATTCGAGTCTGGAGACACCGTGGAGAGAGGATGCTGAACAGCTGCATTATGCACCGTCACACTGGTCCTGCACCGGGTATTATGGTATGGGGCGGTATCGGATATCTCTCTCGCACTCCTCTAGTACGCATTGCCGGTACTTTAACCAGCCAGCGCTACATCTCCGAGGTGTTGGAGCCAGTTGTCCTTTCTTACCTTCAGGGCTTGCCAACAGCCATATTTCAGCAGGATAATGCACGGCCACACGTGGCACGCATTGTCCAAGGGTTCTTCGTCAATCACCAGATTGAATTGCTTCCCTGGCCGGCGCGCTCTCCGGATCTTTCGCCGATAGAAAACATGTGGTCCATGGTTGCTCAACGACTGACCCAGAGTTCATCCCCAGCTGTCACACCAGATCAACTTTGGCAACGTGTGGAAGCTGCTTGGTCTGCTGTACCCCAAGAACACATTCAAAGTCTCTTTGAATCAATGCCGAGGCGTGTGGCAGCTGTGATCTCCAACAACGGCGGCTACTCTGGGTACTGATTTTGGCAGGAACCACGCTTCATAGAATGCTGTAAATTTAATCATTTGTTACTTGGTCAACATGTTATCTACACAATAAATTTTGTTGTGATATCTCTTGTTTTTCTTGGTGTTGCAATTTGGGTGGCCAGCAGTGTATTAAATGATACTAAAAAGAAATCTTTGTTAGGAGCACACTAAAAGAAAATCATCACGGTTGACCCGTGGTCTAGGACGGCCGACTGCGAATTTTCAGCTTGAAAGCTAGCTCCACCAAACGTGAGATCCCAGAACAAATTCTTTCAGTGACAGCGTACTTTTCTTGGGGGGGGGGGCAGAAACTTAGTGCATAGGAGTACAATAAACTAATATTTGTGAAACAATAATATCTCTCTCTCTCTCTTTTTTCCTTCTATAAAAAAAATTTACTATTTGGGTAACAAAATGGTCATGCATTTACTAGTTCATAATTTGAATAATTGTATTTATTTTAATTCTTTGAAATATTGTATGGTAATTGAAACACGTCAAATAATTTTTATAAATATTGAAATGTTTATATAATTTCAACTTTAAAACAAATGTCTGGTAATAGCGTGTGAATTTTTCACTTTTTCTTTTTAAGTCATTCACTTTTTTTTTTTAAGCCAAACACTTAATTTTGTTATTCACAGTGTCAAAGGTTTGCGAGTTCTATTACATTTTTCTACTGAAATGCTCTTCTAAACAATAATAGCCGCATTCGCGAAACATTAAACCTGTGAGTTAACCCAGCAGAGGAAGTTATTTCAAAGGTTAGCGGGGAAAATGGTTGTCACAATGCCAAATAAGTGTTACCATTGCATCAGACTAATATAATTTCTGCGTTGCCTCTCAGTATCAAACCTGAACATGGTAGATGGCTGAAGTGTGAATTTCCAGGGTTCTGTTCTATCTCGATATTCTCTGTGGGATGCAGCTCATCACATATCTTCAATTAATTCTGATTCCGCTATTCTAAATTTACTACGTTTTGCCATTTTTAATTTCCTCCTTTTACTCTATTCGTGCTCCCCTTTTAGTTTTAGAATATTATTTAGGTTTTCATCGTTAAAGTACTCACTTATTCTTCAAACTGTGCCTGCTTGATTTTTTTTTTTTTTTTTTTTTTTGGATACATCATTATAGTTCTCCTACACGGTTTCAATGAAATAGCTAGGGTAGCAAACTATCTTAAGCCAATCCCAGATGGCATGTCTGCATTAGAGGATTATTGCAACTTATACATGCATTACGCTCTGTGGCTCTGGCAACACCTTCTAGATATAGCAAGCCTAACAACTGAAACTTTGACGTCATCACTAGATCTTCCTAAATGACGGCATCGAAGTTACATCTTCAAAAAGTGAAACTATTTAAAATTTCCAGGGCGTGCTACAAATATTAGAAAATATCTTAAGTTAAGGATAAAAATTAAAATACTTTTCCGATACATGATAATATTATATAATTAGTGATGGTTAAGAACGGCCATTTGTCGAAAAATTAGTTTTCCTATCTTAAAATATTAAAAGGTTTTATTCATGAGAAAATTCACCACAAATTTTACACAGTTTTGAAGGCAAAGTGTTATGACGTCATTTAAGATCTAATGATGACGCCAAAGCTTCAGTTGTTAAGCTATCTAAATCTAGAAGGTGTTGGCTCTGCTGATGAGTTCTGCGCTTTGGCGTTTTATATAGCTGCCGTTTTGTACACCTACCTCTGTTTTCAACAAAGTCACCATCTACTGGCATCTGAACTTCTCCCACTCTTCACCGGTTTTCGCATGTTTATTAAAGACGCATATTTTTTCTCGCTGGCCACCTCCAGACCTCGATATCTGATTATTTTAAACTAGCCGCCTCCGGCGACCAGTTGGTTTGCCATCTTAATATATCTTGTTCGGAGAGAATTCTGTTTCTCACAGGCTCCTTGGCGCTGAAATCTCTCAGATTCTGTATGGAATTTAAAATTAAGATGGTTACAAACAGGAGCGGCCCTAGGGTAAGTGTCGCCCCCTGCTAATATAAAAAAGAAGCTCCCTTTTATGCTCTACTTAGTTTTTGAGTTCGAAATGACGCCCCTTCGAAGCCGGCGCTCAGATGCGATGCCTACTGTTTCGGGCCGCTCATAGTTACAAAAATACGATGGTTAAATGATAAAAACCTACAAAAAGGAACAAATTATTTTCGTCCTATATTAATTCTGGAGCGCTTCTGGATTAAGGAAAAAAAATAAAAAATCTGAAACACTTTCAGATTTTAAACACGCACTAAAGTGCTATATATTAAAAACCTATTATAATCCATGGGTCTTCCCTATTTTTGTTCCTTATTTCATTAAGTTGGAAAGTATATCATTCATGAGTGTGATTAAACAAAATTAAAATTGACATTTCTAACATCCTTTTTCTGGATGTAAAACATTAGAAACAGATGGAGAAAAGCTGCGCAGAAAAATACACAATTCCAATTGAATGAAAATGGCAAAAACTTATTCTCAGGTGTATTCATAATCCAAGCAGCAGACGCTAAAATTACGATAAATTGTGCCAAGCGTTAAAATCATCTCCTCAAAATCGCACATCAACCATTTTATTTTTCGCCAAATTAAAAAGTTGCACATTTTAGTCTCGGAAAATTTCTAAATCTTATTTTTCTTTTAAGTATAAAACATTTCATTCCTGCTCTGATTTCACATGCACACGATATTTTAATTAAAAAACAACCTTACAAATAATCTAAACAAAAAATCGTTATTCTTTTATTTTTACTTCAAGAGTCTGAATCATTTAATAAACTTGCCAAATATGACTACCTAGATATGCAATATTCTCTCTTTTTCCCTGCGGGGTTACAATTGCGAAATGGCGGAGCAAAAATTGGCCTTTTGCAACATGTTTTTTTATCGATATCTGCTAAAATAATTCGAATTTCGGAAAAATCGCTTTGACGTATGTCGGGACCCGTTCTGGAGAATTTCCACACAAAATTTGGTAGGTCTACAATCACCCGTTTCGGAGCTGCGCGAGACACAAGACGTAACTAACTAACTAACTAACCAACTAACATTTTACACTTTGTTTTATTGATATAGATAGTATTTGAAGGGATAGAAGATTGAACTATGCAGTTGAAGTTTCTTTCTTTTTTTTTTTTAATTAACCTGTGATTATTTTGCTACCTGTGTTGCGTACAAATCAGCTACCTATAAATTAATAACCGAATCTTTAAATAGTTTAAGTAAATTCTACAGTATACTCCAGATGTAACATTCGTATTAGAACTCCTTAAAAATTTCTCCAAATCACCCCTCCCCTGGCAGATCGCCCTCCAGTTGTTTTCCTTTAACACAAAGCACGGAGAGTCAAACTGGCTATTTGGTTTAAATGACTCGTGGAATCATGGCATTTGGTGAATACAGTTGTAAGACTTCTAGCAAAGCAATTTTTTTTTCAACGCGGATTGCCATTGAAATTACTGTTGAACCTTCTTAATGAAATAGCCAATTTGCCACGAAAATTTATTCAAATAAGCGGGATATTCCTTTATCCGATATTCCATTATGCGTGTTCGACTGTACAATATTTTTCCGAGAATGATACATTTATGTGATTCGATTTCTCTTTCATTTACAGAGAATGCACCAGTCGGCCTGTACCAGAAACGCCAATGGCCGCTTCCTCCCTTGACACCACAGCGTCTTTACCCACTTCCCACTGGCTATTTCCCACTGGGGCTGCCTCACCTCGGCTTACCACCACCAAGACGTCTTCCATATCCACTGTATCCAGCCAGGAGACCCATTCGCCCCCGACCAGGACCTCCTGTCAGACCTAGGGGAGGACTGCTGGGCGGTCTACTAGGAGGAGGAGGAGGTGGGGGAGAAGGAGGAGGAGGGGGAGGAGGGCTTCTTGGAGGACTGCTAGGCTGACTTTGCGTTGATTCACTGTAAGCATTGTGCATTTTTATATTTATAATAGAGTATTGATTATTCTGATTCTAATCAACGAAACTGTTCAATTTTCCGAAAATTAGTTCTCTCTTACGACTAGTAGGCATACTCTTATTCAGTGTAAACATACAGAGGTTGAACAAAACGATATAAGCACTTACTAAAAAATAGAACTCGAAAGAAACCTCTCGTATACTCCTGCCTTCTAGCGGTGAAGGGTGCCACCTAGCGGATGAGGAAGTACACATATCAGTCTGCTACTAGCAGCAATAGAAGTCGGATACGAAATATATTTATCTGCGTTAAAATTGCATTATGGCTGACCTCTTTGATTTCGAAAGAGGCAGGATTGTTGGGGCTCGTCTGGCTGGAGAGTGACGGGCCCCAACAATCCTTTCTAGGCGTTGGCTGAAGTGCAGTGTCGACTGTAATGCCAGTCTATTTGAAACACGGAAAAACTTCGTGTAAAAAGCAGAACAGGGGTCGAAAGCCGAAGTTGATTGACAGAGACAGAAGGGTTTTGAAGCGGATTTTCGCGGGAAAAAAAACCCGCAAGACATCCCAGATAACATCCGAGATGAACACATATCTACAGGAAGCAGTTTCATCAAAAACCATCCGCCGTGAACTGCATATGGCAGATATTCAGAGCGGCTATTTCAAAACCATTCATTACACCACGCAATGCCTTGAAGCGGCAAATATGGTTCGTGAGCATAGAAATTGGACACAAAAACAATGGGAGAATGTAATATGCTCAGCTGAATCGTCGTTCACATTATTACCAAAAAATGGACGTGGTTACGTTTGGAGAACGTCGCCAGAAGCCTATTACGTTGATTGTCTTCGGCTTATGGTGAACCATGGAGGCGGTTCAGTGATGATCTGGGGTGTCATATCACATTGGGGTCTTATCTTACTTATTGTTCTGAATGGCCGTGTTACAGTAGAGGATTATGTAAGTATTCCTGCTGACCAACTTCACCCAATAAAGCAAACTGTGTTTCGTGGTAAATGACCAGCCTTCCAAGGTGATAATGCCCCCGTTCACACATGTGGAATTGCCAGAGTCTCATTTTATGAACACGACGATGAATTCGAGCACCTCATGTGGCCCCCTTAATCTCCTGATATCAATATCATCGAACCTTCGTGGGATGTTTTGGAAAACAAGCTGCGCAATCGATTCTCCCCTCCAAGGCTACTTCTGAATTAGGGACTTTTTGTGTAATTTGAGTGGGAACACATCCCTCAAAATGATGTATTTGACAATAACACGTCGCACACAAGCTGTAATTCATGCAAAAGGAAGGCCAGCGGCCTATTAATAAAAAACATTTACCGACTTCACACCAATTAAAATACCACTCGCTAATTTACTTCGCCTTGGGAATAATATAAGTCACAAATCCCTTAAATGGGTAAAATTTAATGTTATCATGAGACAGATTTGCCTCCATTATGGCGAATACATCAATATCATTGCTCCTGACAGTATTAAGCAACTCCTCTCTCTTACTCTGGGGCAATCCACCGGCGTTCCATTGCAAGACTAAGAATCGAAGAGCCAGATTGTATGCCTTGTTTGTAGATCATTTTGCCACACTAGACGTTTCCCGGGGGGCACCAACGAGGAGGTAGATCTACGTTGCACCCCAATCTCTCTGAATCAATCTTGAAAAATCTTTTCCTGAAGCTTTCTGATATAGGTGTTCAGTCTAGCATGCTGAAATGGTATCGTGGTTTCCGTAATAATCGCCTTTGTAGGGTCCGTTACAACCATTGCTATTAAAAGTTTAGATCCCTAAAAACCGGATAGCCTCAGGGTGCGGTGTCCAGCTGCACACTATTTAATATTTATACTAATGATCTTGTTAGCAATCTTAAATCCATTCCCGGCATAAATTGTTTGCTTTATGCTGATGACTTAGCCTTTTGGACCGATTCTCCCAAGTCTGTCGCAAAACAATCCAGCAAACATATGCTAAATAAAGGAATGCTCGTTTTGGAGAGATGGTCAGAAGAAAATAATATGAAAGTCAACCTAGAAAAGACATTTTTGCAGTCTTTCTCTCTAACCCATCAACCTTTCCAACTGCAGGTATTTTACAGAAACAACACTATCCCTACGTCGGAAAATCTGGCTTCGAACAGATTGTCGCTTCTGAAGATTTTGGCTGGCTCAAAATGGGGTTGCTCCAGATTCATTCTAAATCAAACTTTCAACGCTTTCGTCTTGCCTATCTTGACCTACTGTTGCGAGCCTCTAATTACTGCTTCCAAGAAAAACATCAGGAGTGACTCCACTCGACTTTCCGAGCACTTACGCTTAAGATCATTACAAAGCATTTTAATAAATTTTAATCGATGAATAATTCAAGCATATATATCAAATTGAAGTTCAATCGAATGCACCGTTTATACGCTAGCGCACTTTCTAGAATTTCCCCCCATAGGCCATAATGTAAAAGAAATCTTTGTCGTAGCTCTCTAGAAAAACTATAAATCTTATACACATCAAAATCAATACTGGTCTTAGAATGGGGGTTTATAACATATATACCCAGTTTGAGCTCAATCGAATGTACCGTTTAAACGCTAGGGCCCTTTCAAGAATTTTCCCCCATAGGCCATAATGTAAAAGAAATCTTTGTCGTAGCCCTGTAGGAAAACTATAAGTCCTATACACACCAAAATCAATACTGGTCTTGCGACGGTAGTTTATAACATATATACCCAATTTGAGCTCAATCGAATGCCCCGTTTATGAGCTATCGTGTTCACTCACACACACACACACACACACACACACACACACACACACACACACACATACATACATACATCTCGTAAAAATAGCATAAATGAATTCAGAAGATCTCAAAACGTGTAAATACACCAAAATCTCGAAGTCGAACTTTTTCATGATTACAATACTTTCCTTACATGGTACATGTTCGGAAAGTAATAATCGGTTCACTTGAAAAGTTTCAAAATCAGGCTATGCGTCTCATTACTGACGCTGTGAAATCCACCCAATCGACCTTTTATTGCTGTGCACCAATAGCAGGCCTTTCAGACTTCTTATTCAGGAACGCCCGGCTGCTATGGGAGAAAATAATTAGAATACCTGTGTTGAACATGTGGGAACAAATCGCTAATAAGCCTGAACGTAACCTAAAGACGCAGAGATGCTTTGTGCAAGGGGTTACAGACATGATCACTCAGCTGTACTTAGATTTCGAGGCCCAACAGTTGTTATTACCCCGCAATCCAATCGAAGATAGAACATTTTCTGTCTTCCTGAGCTTAAGTCAAGAAGTGTTAAAGTCTGAAGACAGTGTGATCAAGTTCTAAGATCCGTGGCATATGAAACTATGAATAATCTCTATCCCGGTACGTATTGGCTCAGAGTTTTTACGGATGGCTCTAGAACTGTAGATGGTGTTAATGCCGGTGACGGAGTCTTCTGTGAGATATTTTCATTTTTTCCTCCTGTCGGTGCTCATATGTCAGCACAGCATTTGGCGGTGAAATCTTTGCCAACCGTTTGGCACTTTCTCAATTATTGTGCCGACTGGAGCATTTCTCCAAAGTGGTGATTCTCTCAGATTCTAGAGCAGCTCTAGCGGCCTTAGATTCTCCTAGCCCCTTTCGACCCAAGTTCATCGATGACTGTATCAATTTACTTGTTTGTTTGTCTGGTCACCTTAAAATAGTTGTCTTGCAGTGTATACCAGCCCACTGTGGTATCGAAGGGAATGAGTCTGCTGACTATTTGGCTAAAAAAGGAGCTCCTATTTTACAGCTGAATAAGAAAGATCTGCCTTACAACCCCACAAAGAAAATAATTAAAAGAAGGCTAATTAACTCCTTTTCCCAGGATCTTACCGACAGAAATCGACATAAGTACTGGTTTGACCATTTGCATACTTTTCCCGAGTGGCCTAGAGATAAGTCAGTGGCTCTCTTGTGGCTATACTTTGGCCATGATTGTCTTAGAAAACATCTACACAAGATCAAGTTGGCTCCTGACCCTTTTTGCCAACTATGTGACTCCAAAGCTGAAATGGACACCTTGGCTCCTGCCATGCTCTACCCTCAGATTCCCTCTGGGAACGTTACTGGATAGCCAGAATAAAGTTCATGGATTACTGATTTCTATTTTACTTACGGGTTTTTTTTTTTTTTGTATTTAGATATCAGTTTTCCTGTACACTTGCCATTGGAAAGAAAAAAAAATTCATGCTTTACAATTTGATAAATAAAATAAATTTTTAAAATCCTACAAAATGTTATTTTAAGAATATTGATATGTTTATCTTTTTCTATTTTAGAGAGCTGTAAACGGAATGGAAATCTTAAAGCAGAAATTATTGTCATGTAAATTTGGAATTTGAACTTTTGTTGAAATTGAACTTTTTCAAATAAAATATTTTTAAATACATGTGTTGATTACTTTTATTTGGACTCGTTATATGAATATGTTTTATAAACTATATTCAAGGTCATTCACACGTTATGGGAAAATGTTAATAACGTTTTTTTTCGTAAATTTTAAATTTTACAGTTCTTTTTCTATCATGAGCCATGATTCTTAAAAATCGTTCCAGCTTGAACATTTCTTTGAAAGGAAATGTTTTCTTTGTACCATCATATCAGTTACTCCAGCTATGCTTGGGCAAGACAGTGCAAAATAATATATGTGTTTGGCATTATTTATTTTTCTGGGGGGATTTTTAAATTCAATTTTAAAACTAAATATAAAACAGTAAGTGAAACTATTTTAGTCAATGTTTTATAGTTCACTTATAACTTTAAATTTCAAATGCAGTCAAAGTTAAAAATAACAGCCGTTATTATTTAGCTTTCAATGCATCCTAAGTAAAAAATTAAATTTAAATGTAATATTCCAATTACTAGAGTGTAATTGCTCTAACATTTTGTCATTTGACTCAACTCTGGAATAAAAACCTAAAGAGATTCCCGAGAAAGAACAAATATTTAAAAAAAAATTTGCTGACTCAGCATGGCAAGTGCCAAGGTATTAAAAAATTATATTAGAAAGACTTAAAAAAGTAAGTATGCAGAATTCAAATCCTGTATGGCCTCTAGGATATACGACTACGTTTTAAGATTTACCTTAAAAGAATATGTTACACAATGCATTTTCTGTCCATTTCAAAGGACGAATGTTTAAACCATAAACATTTAAATTACAGCTATACTTATTTCAAAAAGTTAAAAAATTTTTACAGCTGTAAAAAAAATGAACTACGCTTTTATCATCTGACAGCTATGACATTCCTCTGCAAAAATTCTTTGACAGCCGAACGCTTCTAAAGCAAGAAGGTATTTTTTTATTGCAATTAAAATGTCGAATTTGTGAAAAAAAAATTAAAGAAAGAAAGAAAAATGGTTTATAGAAGATGATTTTGATATAAAAGACAAACAACATCCTGTGAACAATCAAGAAACGTTTGAAGATAACGAATCACGAGCATTGTTTAGAGGAAGATTCTGGAAAAATATGATTAGGTTGGGGAAGTATAACTTGCCTTGACGTTTTGAATGGCAACAGTCAAAACGTCAGAGTTTGGTGTTCCCAGAGCGAGAACACTGCGCGTTAAAGGGTTAAAAGCAATATAAAAGAAAATTCAAAGGGGAAAGCTCATAAAACAAGAAGGGTACTAAAAAGTTGAGTTTAAGATTTTCTTATATAATTTTAGATTTGTTATTTGATTGCTTTGTAGCATCACTCTCAAGAATTAGTTCTATGATTCACAGAAATTTCACTGTCAGTAGTGCTGCCAGAATATCTCCGTTATTTGAGAAATATCCATTTCTTTTTTCTCCTGTAAATCGAAGAAAATTATTCAGATTCAAAGAATGTTTTTCCTCTTCTTGAGATTTCGGGAAGAAGGATTCTTGGAAGTATAACATTCCCACAGAGTACGAAAATTATTCGTTGATAAATGAGGGACGAATTAGTGCATGAAGACGAGCTTTTCTGCGAGTGAGTCCAATAAACTTTTTGAGATTCTGGCCAAATGTTGTTTGAGCCACAAGGCTGAATTTCCAAAATTCTTAAATATCTCCGAAACTGCTGGTTTTGCAGCAAATTGGACTTTCCCCCAACTCGATTATGTACCCCATGAAGGACCCTTTTTAATTCTTTAATATCAGAACTTTTAATTGACTTTTTGATTGAGATTTGCTGTTCGAAGATTTGTAATTGAGATCTGTTGTTCGACTGCTAGTAGCAGTTTGTTTGCAAACCTGAAAAGCCTGTTCCAAATTTACACCACGACTCCAGAGACAGAAAAAGAATAAGAAAAGCTTATAGAAAGTTAGGAATTTAACTAGTACACATAGCAGGAAAGTAGAGATCATTGTTTATATGATTCTTTGTTTATATGTTTCATTCTTTCCAATGTCCGGATCAGCTGTCAGATTTAGGCTTGGCCGCTACAAGAGTAGGTGGTGTTGGTCTTTATAAATAATAACTCCTTCAAGCTTCGAAACATTTTATTTACTAAATTCAAGAACACCAGTGCTTTTACGCACTGTCAACAAGGGAACTGTGACATCAAATTTTCTCCCCCAGAGTGGGTTCTACTCCAAACATTGCTCTCTTGGAGAGCGCCATCTTATGGCTCAATTTTGTACTCAAGAAATAAAATTTCCAACAGTCATTTCTTTATGGGGGCGCTAAGCAGGCAAAGTCTAACGTTGCCTCCTATGAGTGGTCTGATAATTTTGATAGGTGAGACCCTCTCACCTGGATTAGCACAGGGAGGGGTACTGTTTGAGGATGAGGACATTGGAACCATGACAGATTTTACGTGTACCAGCACCCTTGAGCGTAAACCGTCCCACAGGACTCCAATTGATAGAGGTTGTCGTTACCTTCAAAACGCTAACTAAGGTTGGGGCTGATTCACATTTGGTTTTCTTGGGAACCCACGTTATGCCAACTGAGCTGTTAAAAATTTGAAAAGTTGGCAAAATTTGTGTTCCTTGCTAAATACTTTTCACCAGCGTATTTTTAAATGCTTTGTACTTCGTTATTGCGTACGTTTTAACCCATTCGTGCCTGGATATTTTTGCGACTTTCTTCGATTTTTGCTAACACCAGCAGTAATTGATAAATTTCTGATGTCAACTTTTTGAACAAGGGATGATTTCATTTAAAATCATTATGTATAAAAATTGAAATGTCAACATCCCACTTGGCCATATTAAAATGTTTTGTGGAATTGAGGTTCAATACTCGCGAATAAAGGCTCGGAAAAATAAATAACGTTTTCGAATGATAGCGAAAATGCCGTCCCAAAAAAGGGACGATAGGCATAAATGGGTTAACTAAAGTATAGTAGTCAAATATTTTAAAATGTGGAATTATTTAGCTATTCAAACATTGTGAAAGCTGTGTTCGTATGGCGTTATTTTATACTTATATTTTTTTTTTTACTCTCGTGTTTGCAATCTGTAGCAGAATTCCAAAATCTCCAGAACAAAATTTGTGTTAGCGTTTTGCATTATTCATTTCGTAAGTGAATTCGAATGCTTTTGCGAAATACGCTATTGCATTCAGTTCCTATTCATTGCTATGATGAAACTTAGTTCGATTGTGGAGATTTTAGAACAAAACCTCTAAAATATAAATAGTTATTTTAAACAAACTGTCGAGTAACCAGATTTGTTTCCCCCTTTTTTTTTGCCAGTCATGGAGTCCTCGGTAAGTCTTATTGTTCATTGAAGTAGATTCAAATGCATATCTCTTTCCTTTTGTTAAAATATAGCAAGGTGTTTAATTTCATGTCCATGCTGGTTCCACCCACAAGAATTATCTGGGAATATCAAACTCGTAGCCAAGCTAATTCAGTAACGGGGACTCTGCTTATGACAAAAACAAATGTTTGTCTATGTCACGCAAACATAGTTGCTGTGGTGGTTGCTACAGAGTTCAGCTATGAGACAGTTGTATGTTCACTCGCAAATTGAAAAGGGAGCTACCGAAAACTAAAATTATCACTCTATATCCATCGGTTTACGAAAAATGATTGAAGTACTTCCTTTAAATTTATCATGAAAAAATCTAATTTTCAATCTTGGGAATCTCGACCTATTCCAAGCAGTGGCGGATTATTGCAACTTTGTGGGGGTGCAATTAGTTTGTCAGTGGGGGCGGTTAGTTAGAAGATTAATATATACATCCATTTTATGGAAGTAAAATAGGATCTTTTACATTATTTTATTTTTTTACGGGGGGGGGAGGCGGTCGCCCCCTCCGCCCCCCCTTTAATCCACCCTTGATTCCAAGCCAGCTGAAATCGTAAAATTTGCGGATGGTTAACCTATGTCAAGACCATAGGCAGGGGAGGGATCATGGAGATTTGATACCGTCTGTGATGGAGATCACATATCTAATTTTAATAATCATTTAATTTGGCTTTCTTTGTAATCTATCCAAAATCAAGAATTCTAAATCTTTTCTGTTCTCATTTTTCTGCCATTTCGGCTTTAAAATCTGTATATTCGCATTTTCCGTATGCATTATTCTTAATTGTTTATTTCTCTACATCAGACCTGTGGAGTCGTTGTACTAAAATAGATTACATTAAGTCCTTTTGAAATCACAACGAACATTTTTGCTTCCCCTTCTTGGCGTCCTGCTGGCGTAAGTTATTTTCGGTTGCCCTGCCTCATCTTTAAAATTATTTGCTCGCGATCCCAAAGTTTTAGGGTTGATTTGGAATTGGCGTTATTGATCTCAGCCAAGTTGTTGTTCTCGCCAATGTGTAATTATCTGCTGGCGTAATTTTTAATTCATTCCATCTTAATTTCACTGTCCATATAGGACGTATTTTTAATTCGCTGAGCCACCACCACCACCACCCGTTGTAATAATGTTTCAATAGTTTCTTTTAAGTAAAATTGTTTTAAGTATTCAATGTCTTTTTATTATATTGCAACTAAGTGCATCGAACCTGGATTTTTCTAACCGTAACAACTCAATTTAACAATTGAACAATAGACAATCAAATATTATAGTTACACCGCCTCGAAATTTCAGTAAATGCATTAGTAGTTTTTTTTTATTTATTTTGATTCTGGAGATCATTTAAAGAAGAAAAAAAGTTTAGCGCTACATATTCCCCACCCTCCGAATTATTTTCTGGCTACGGTCTTCATCTAAGTAGGCATTTAATTCTACATATCAAACCTGTGTGAAACAAATCTCACAATATCCAGTTCCTTACATTTCAAACATTAGGTAGGTGAGCATTCTAATAATCACGTTGGGAAAAGTATTGGGGGAAAAGTAAACACGTTGGGAAAAGTAAACAATAGGCTCGTCTCCAAAAATTTCATCCATGAAATAAAATAGAATTTTTTAACTCATTTATGCCTAGCGTCCCTTTTTTGGGACGGCATTTTCGCTATTAGTCGAAAACGTTATTTATTTTTCCTAGCCTTTATTCATGAGTATTGAGCCTCAACTCTACAAAATATTTTAACATAACCAAGTAGTATGTTGATATTTCAATTTTTATGCATAATGATTTTAAAAGAAATCATCACTTGTTCAAGAAGTTGACATCAGAAATTTATCTATTACTTCTGTTATCAGTAAAAATCAAAGAAAGTCGCAAAAATATCCAGGCACAAATGGGTTAACTATGAATTTTAATCCTGTGTTTTCTGTGGAAGATGCGTTAGTTTCTGAAGAATAATGGTCGGAAAGTTCACTATTATTTGAGAACTTTTTCCAAAGTGCTTATTAACAGTTACATAGAGACCATGCTGCCGACACCCACATTGCTATGTGATTCTGATTCCTTGTTACGTGCCCTATCTCAATTAAATTTTTTTTGTGAAAATAATTACGGATCACTCTATATAATCAATAAATTGTAAATAACCATGTTCATCTTATTTTCGTTATGATCTCAAAGCCACAAATAATAAGATGTAATTATAATATAATTTTTAATACAACATCGATATTTTTTAAAGGCAAATAAAATGAAAAAATAATTTAGTAATTTTTATTATCAACTAAACAATAAAAGCATTGGTACTAAGTTTGCTAAAGATGTATCAGTCTCAAGCGTTTTTTTGCTTTTTATCATGCCTGTAGTAACGTTCAATTGAAAATCATGTATAAACAACCTATAATTGTTTGGAGTTATTATGTATAGTGTAATTCAAAGAATGGAGCCAAATTTTTAAAAAGTAATATTTTATTTGAAACAATTCACAACATACGCCAAATCATATGTTTATGTTGAGATGTTTGCCCTTTTTTGCAGGATTCCTGTAAAAGAAATGCACCAACTTAAACATCACAAAACATTCACAAGTTAAAATTAAACTATACATATTCGAATGACGTCCGACGAACAAAAGTGTTACATTTTTGTTTCCCATAATTTTATGCAGTAATAAATAGAATTAGGTAAATGACAATAGACGTGTTATAAGGAATTTAGTGAGATTATTGCAAGAACATAGTTATGTGATTTTTCAGCAAGATAGAGCATCTCTACATTTATCAACGGCTTGCGCTGTTGTTCTAATCAACTTATCTCCAACAGATGAGTAGCTTGTTCTTATATGGTGGTCTCTCCGATTGTTGTATTTCCCGTCTTTGATTTTTTTTTTCATGAAGAATAAGATTTCGTTTTTCATTCTATTTGCTCTGACTTAGACAAACTCAGGAAACTAATCAGCGCTTCTATTCTTTAACGCTCAAATACTTTCAAACACATGTAGAAAGAAATCAAGTAACTCTTAGATTAGAATCCTCAAACTGTAGTTCTCGAAAAAATAGATATCAATTACAATCCATTTTTTCTGCATTTTGACAGCAATAATTTTACGCATGAATAAATTGTGAAATTTCTGTTGGCATCACAAAACGCCATGCACGTTAATTAACCAGTTGCGGCAAATTTGGACAAGTAGTTCTTTCAGCGCAACCTATCCGAAACATGCGACAGCACCGTTCTGTTAATGACGCCAGATTTAAAGAAAAGTGGGGATGGGCAGGAACTTTTTCAGGCGAAATTAAACGACTGAATTGCAGTCGCAAGCACTAGAAAAAAAACTTTATTGGTGTTACTGGTATGGTATCACTGCATGGATGCGACGACAACTTTGAACGCTTGAGTGTAAACAAATGTGTGCCACTTTTATGTTCCAACTGCAAGACCTCAGAAAGATTTGTAGCAGGTTCGTTAATATCATCAGAACACTAGTTCCAGCCGTAACAACTAAGTACAGTAATCCCTCACTTATACGCGTTTTAAGGGACTTTAAAATCGCGTATAACTGAGAGCCGCGTACAATTAAAAGGGTCTTAATTTGTAGCTCGCCAAACTTCTGAGAGACAAAGCATTTGAAAAAAAAATCTGCATGGTAATATTTTTCAGTTAAAAAGAGTTATTACATTTTAAAATATTTAACTGTACAAGTAAGTTTAACTTTAAATTCAAAAATAAAATGAACGTATAATTTCATTTTACATTGGAGAAAATTTAATTGAATTAATATTCCTTTATCAAAATGCCCTCTCTTTCAATACTATAGTAGTTTATTTTTGTTTAGGCCTCGTTTGCAATACAATCTTTTCTAACTCATTAAAATGCGTTATTGTATTTGAAGTTAAGTCGTAATTTTACAGATAACGTGTGAACTTTTCTAGGACTCCTGAAGCAGTAGCATAAGGTGGAACAGAAAGATCAGTTGCATCGTTATCATCTTATCATCTTTATTTGTAACTCGTCAAAATCAAGGTCTTAGTTTATTTCATATTATATTTTCATCAACATTCCCTACATTCACGTCTTTTTAACACCGTGTCTTCGAGGATGACGGCGAAAAGTATATCTTTGTGACAGAATTTGTGAATTGCACTGTTTACTTCAGCGTATAACTGAGACAGACAATTCAAAATGGCGCTTATAAGTGTGAGACCTAATATCGTTATTTTCCAATTCCTCGTGAAGGGACCTTCCAAAATTCGCATATAAAAGAGAGACGCGTATATCTGAAGATCGCTTGAGCGTGAGGTCACTGCTTTCCTTCCCTGATAAGCAATCGCGTTGGATTACCCAGACATTCACTAAGACACAAATTTTACTGACATCACGTTATTTAAGTTTACGTTGCATACACTAGACTCAATTTTATTGGCATTAAGTTATTTCAGTTTATTACGTTACATTCTCAAGATATCGATATTTCAAGAGCGGCAATTTTGACAAGTTTAAAGATTCGATGCATACCATCTTGCGGTAACTCCGTTAGCCAGGTCTTCCAGGAGGTCTCATAGGGGGTCTCCTTGTAGGCCTGACCGGTGGTCTTCTAGTCGGGCGAGGGCGTGGTCTAGGTCTGGGGCGGCCCCTTTGTCTGTCAATTATATCGAGCAGGGTCGGATTGAGCAGATTGTAATAAGGAGGAACAAAGGGAAGATAGGATGGAGGATAGAAATTAGGAAAGTAGCTGACTGGAGCCCCGTACGAAGCTGGATAGACGGACGGAAACTGAGGCGAAGTCCGTTTCTCGTACAGACCTACGGGAGCATTGCCTGAAAGTAAAGTAAAGTAAAATAAAATAAAATAAAATCTGAAACACTTTCATATGTTAAATACGCACTAAAGTGCTATATATTAAAAACGTATCATAATCCATGCTTCATCCTAATTTTCTTGCTTGTCCCATTAAGTTGGAAAGTGTATCATTATTCATGAGTGTGTTGTATTTTTCTTTCTTGCTTCCATAAAACACTTCTTTGGAATCGAAATCTATATTAAAACCTGTTTTTTGCAATCTTCGCCAAGCATGTTCTAACTACACTTCACCAAAGTAAATACTGTTCGGAATGTGCCCTGTTTGTCTTCGTTGTTGCACAAAACACTTCTTCAGAACTAAAATCTGTATTAAAATCACCTACCAGAACTGTTTAACAGTCTTCGTTAGGCCTATTCTAACTATATTTCACCTTTATAAATACAGCTTAGAAAGTGTATCATAATACATGAGTATTTTTCTTCCCTGATCCGTAATACAGTTTTTTGGACATGAAATCTATATTAAAATCACCTACTGAAATTGTTTTACAATCTTCGACAGGCATATTCTAACTATACTTTTCCTTTGAAATAAACTGCCACGTTTGCCAGGCTCTAGATAAATTTGGGAGATATCACAAAGCTTCGTCCAGATTTGAAGACTTATTTTTTGGCATCAAACTTGGAGATCAATTATCAAAGATTGCATGGCGACTTTCAGCATTTTATTCTTGCCCCTCCCCGGCACTATGCACCTTTTTGACGCATTTGAAAAGGGCATCGCAGTGACAAACCATGTTGGCAAGTTATGTCGACGCTAAAAAAGAAACTGATTGATTTTAATAGCACTCTATTGCTAGCAATAAGATAAGCGTCTCCAGGAGGTTGACTTTCCACCCATCGAAAATTACCGACAGTGGTTATCTAAGCACCATGCTTTCACCCATTACCGGCTTTCACGAAACAGAAGAAATGTGCCATTCGCCTCACCATGGCACAGTGGTCATGCCACTGGAAATGGTAGAAGGGCGGAGTACGAAGGTCCCGGGTTCGGGTCCCATCGCTCGTCCGTCGACCTAACCGTTCGGAATTTTCCGTGGTTTTCTCCAAGACTTAGAGTAAATACAGGTTAGAACCCCATAGAAAGACCCTCACGGAGGGCACCCCCTCCCCTTGTGTTGTCCTTCTGACGAAGATTTACAAGCGGAATTCAAACCAAGCACACAAATCCGATATACACGCATACAGATATGAATACAAGGAGACGCCATTAGCTATCTGATGGTAAAGCCGAAACTGTAACCAATCCGCCCCGCCCTGTTGCTTAGACCCCATCTGCAATATGACTGCGTTATTCTATAGTGACAGTTCCAATTTTAAAGAAGTAATGCCACCAAAGTGGGCGCCAAGAAGAATGACATATCTGATATAACTGTAAAACTTTTAGCTGCAGAATGCTGCGATTTGGTAATTGGAACTATTGTAACATATAATTGTGCATCTTTACTTTTTAATCCATAAAATCGTGCATCTTTCAGTGTTATTTGAAAAGAAACCAACTAAATGTTCTTCCATACTTAGAACAACACAGTTACTTCATTTCGTCCAATGCTGAAGATACCTATTGCCATCTCCTTGCATTCATATCGCTATGTATACATGTTCGCAACAACAATGTGCCATTCTAACTTATCTCCAAAGTAGCTCAGACTAGTAGGGTGAAAATAGCATTTTCCACAACAGGAAATATTCCCCCCCCCACCTCCCCCTATCTTACTTGCCAATGGTCTCAGCACAAGGGCTACAGACATCTGAGGGCTAGGATATATCTAGATGGAACAGAATACCATTCGTTGTTGCTGTTGAGGGATTATGTCCAATTATCTACACGTGGGATCTAGGCCGAAGGGAGGGGTGCCCTCCGTGGGGAGTTTTCCAAAGGGGCCCTAACACGTATTTATGCTAAGTTTTGGAGAAAACCACGTGAGAACTCCGAAAGGTTACGTCTGCGGGCGTGACCTAGGTTTGAACTAGCCGCCTTCCGCCTCTCAGTTCAGAGAGCTATGCGCTCGGCCACTGATGTGGCCAGAATAACACTGGAATGTGTGGTTGCTGACGTCATCCTCATGCTGCATGCATGTATGGTGCATCAGCACTCATGGCCAAAACTTCCTAGAAGAGCGAAGTGAATCGAGACGATTCAGAACCAAACGAAATTGAAGGGTCACAAACGTTTACTTCTAGGACCCCGACTACGAGGGTGCTCCTGCACTCAAGCACCCATGGAAAAAATCACGTGAGTGCTGAGCATCCAGAAAACTCATTTCTCCCTTTCCATATCCTTTATCGAGTTAACCCCATAACGGTGGTAGTATTTTAAAGAAAACGGTCATAGAAGGGCCTATTTTTTTTATCCCAGAAAATTGCGTAAGAAGTGCATGTACAATATATGTATTCATTTTAACCCATTTGTGCCTGGATATTTTTGCGACTTTCTTCGATTTTTACTGATAACAGAAACAATAGTTAAATTTCTGATGTGAACTTCTTGAACAAGGGATGATTTCTTTTAAAATCATTATGCATAAAAATCGAAATATCGACATCCTACTTGGTCATGTTAAAATATTTTGTAGAGTTGAGGATCAATACTCATGAATAAGGGCTAGGAAAAATAAATAACGTTTTCGACTAATAGCGAAAATGCCGTCCCAAAAAAGGGACACTACCCTACTAGCAATTTTGCTCGGGCCGTCATCGGCTGGCTGCGTGGCCGGTGGTAGCCCGAGCAAAATTGCTAGTAGGGTAGGCATAAATGGGTTAAGGTTTTGGACATTTTTTTTTAGTGCGGAAGAAGAAAAAAAAAACAGCTGAATTTCTAGGAAAAGCCAACATTCAGGGTTATCGTGACTGAATGTGTGTTTTGTAGTAAGTAGGTAATCCTTAAAAACATATGTTTTAAAACACTAAAGGAGAATTTTATTAAAGTTACTTCGTAAAATAAATAAATATTTGCAAAGTTTTCTTTGAACAGAAGTAGAAAAAATAAGCTAAGCTTGCACGATGCATATCACAAATACACGTACTTGAGTGTTGCTACCCTCTATTTAAAAATAAGGCATCCCCCAATTATGTTAACAATAGTCTGGTGCTGCCATCTGTCGTGTGGAATGAGATACGAAAAAAAAATCGTATGTAACAATTGAAATGCTCTTATCTTTCTGGCGCATAACTTTTGAACACTGTTGCCCGGACATATCACGGGCACGTGAAATAGGCGGAGAAAACTTAGGCCGTGATTTTGACGAGAGCGAGGCTTAAGGGACTAAAAGTGCGGACCTTCTGATCGTATGAAGCTTGGAAAAATTCTTTCCCCCGATCTCCCTTTTAAGTTTCCATGGCAACTTACCTAGTGATGCCGCGTTCGAAGATTCGCCAGAGGGCCCTGAGCGACTGTAGAGCCCGACGGGGGCCGATTCAAGGGACGCAGCATGCACTTCATCCACCTGGCATTGCGAAGACCCAATGAGCGAAAGCAGAAAGGCAAAAGTGACTGGTATCACCTGGTCAAGAAGAAAAAAAATGAACTGTTACAGAACTATTAAACCCTTATTTAGATTGAATATATATATATTTAAATATACAGGGTGTCCAGCCTTAATGTGACCCAATAGCTAATTCCCTAACCGTTCGGTTTAGATATGCACTTCCAATTTGAAAAATGTTTTAAAAAACGTAAAGAATGTGTTTACGTGCTTTTCGAACCAAAAAACCCATTTAGAAAAAAATTACAAAAACTAAATTTTTATACGGTCCCCAGGTCCTATCATTTATATTTAGGAAAAGATGCAGTACACAAAAACAAAGTAAACACAAAAAGTTTCATTTTATTACGATAAAAACTGACCGAGTTATGGAACTTTGAAAATCATTCATTTTCGCGGCCATTTTCAAGAAGCTAGTAAGGGGCCGTCTTGAAAACGGCCAAGAAAATGGATGAAATGTATGATTTTCAAAGTTCCATAACTCGGCCAGTTTTTATCGTAATAAAATGAAACTTTTTGTGTTTACTTTGTTTTTGTGTACTGCATCTTTTCCTAAATGTAAGTGATAGGACCTGGGGACCGTATAAAAATTTAATTTTTGTAATTTTTTTCTAAATGGGTTTTTTGGTTCGAAAAGCAGGTAAAAACATTATTTACCTTTTTTAAAGCATTTTTCAAATTGGAAGTGCATACGTAAACCGAACGGTTCGGGAATTAGCTATTGGATCACATTAAGGCTGCACATCCTGTATATGTACAGAGTGTCCAAATAATAGCGCCCGAACTCTGCACAACCAGATTCTTCGTTGGAAGTACATAAAAACTGCCCCAAGAACTGTACCTGTACGATCCATAGTTTTCGAAAAAATAGGAAAAATAAAATATGACGTCACATCCAGTGCGAGGAAAAACAACTAGAAGCATTACATTGGATACTGGATTACATATGGGGGACTCGGTTTTGTGGCCGCTACAATCATTAGATCTGGCACCTTTGTTTGAAAACCGTTTGAAAGAATTCATCTATCGAGTCCTAATTACAACAAATTGTGATTTAGTCCCTCCCCTTCGTGCTGGTGTATTTATGTGGGTGCCAGATTGATGCAATGTTAGCATTTGGACAATACACTGCGCACGCATGCAAGCCTCGATATGCGCGGTGGACATTTTGAGCATCATTTTACGAAGCATATGCAAAAAAAAAAACTATACTCAGGATTCCAATAAAAGCTCTTTTCATGCACCGGAAACGACGTGTCTGCTTTTTTCGATCACTTTTCTTGAACGAAGTGGCTACGTGTACGGTAACTGCTCCCTGCTTATTCGTAGGGTAACCGTTCACTTCTTATACGTCCGGCAATTATGACTTTGCGATCTGTTCTGCGCATGCTCAGAAAACAGAAATACACAGCCACTGGCCCCTGTTGGCGGTTTTATCTACTCTGTCAGTTGGATTTGGCCCTATCGCGTACAGTTCGTTACGCGTGCTACTACTTAACGTTTGCTTAATTTCTGAAATTTATTATGAATGAAACCAGCGAAAAACAACGGCCCTTCTCAGGGCCAAACTCAATGCAATTTGAGTCTTATGATGCCTTAGTTGAGTTTATTCAAAATAAGGAAAAGACGGAGTGCGTTCAATTGTTTGTTAAAGATTCTAGAAGTATAGCGGCTGCCGCTAAAAGACAATTTGAAATATTACGAAATTACGTATAGATGCATTCATAGTGGAACGAGGAAGAGCAAATCGACAGGTGTGGTGGGAATATTCGAGGGAGGGGCCTGCAAATTTTACCAGACTCGGTCCTGTCCTTTTCCATCAGCAATTTTTCTTTAATAACTTCTACTAATTTTAATGTACGGTTACTTTTTCACAAAAGAAAAAAAAAATGTAGCAGTTACTTTCGTTAAAACGTCAATCCTGTAAAGTATATTGAAATTAAATTAAAGGTTGGTTTCTAATCGTTTAGTTAATTTGCAATTTAGTGAATACAGGAGATAAGCACAACTCCCGTAACGCCTAATGTTATATATATATATAACATTAGGCGTTACGGGAGTTGTGTCGTGGAACCGGTGGTAAGGTGAGGGATGTTGAGGTCTCCTGGATAGCTCGGGACTCTGAGCCGCTATTGCGGGAGTGCTGTGTAGTCGTGAACCAGAGGGAGAGGCATTCGTGGCGCATTCTCGGCGTGGAGTACTAGGCGAGGCGTTGACGGGCAGAACAGGCGATGCGGCGCGACTGGGTAAAGACTCTGGTTTAGAGCCGACCCCGGCCGCCCGCTGTTTGTAGTCGTAGTCGGGCCAAGCATGGAAGAAATAAGACGGACTCCAAGTGCTATTACATAATTTTATTTGACGACTGGGTACATCTTATCTTAGCAGTTGCGTCACGGGGAAAATCTGCTCCTGATCCGTTGCAGGTCCTTATAAAAGCTCTGGACGTCATGACACATGACACAAAACGCGTTGCAACCATTGGCCAAAAGCTGAAACTGGGCAGCTGTTTTCCCAGGGTTTATTATGACTTTTAAGACGCCTATGTGGCTGGCTGCGGGGACCGTCTACAAAGTTACAAAGGAACTGCAAGGGACCGTGTATTAATTGCAGTTTTTGAACGCGGATTTCTTTGCTCCAGCTAGATTAAACTGCGTAGTTCCAGAAATATGGGATTTTCATAGGCTTTTGACTTGTAATGTTACATATATATATATATATATATATATATATTCTAAGTTCGAAATGTTTTATGAATGCGCTGTTTCTCGTTTAGCTTTGCCGTAGCGGGTTTAAATACAATAGCTTGACGGCACACATCAGTATTAATTCAATGGTAGATAATTTTTTTTTTCTTTATCGTACGTATTGACGCTTTAACATTATCGGTAAGCTTCCCATCTTACCGATAATGTCAACTCCGCACGCGTACTTACTTCACTTCACGCTGAGAAATTGCCGGTCGAATAAGCGACGAACGATTACTGTATAGGTAAGCGGGGAACGGTTACCGTATACATGAGCGGGGAACGGTTACCGTACACGTAGCCACGGCCTTTCTTGAGAACTGCGGGCCGTACAGTTATGGTTCTTTCGGTACTTTTTATATACTCCCAACGATATATCTGGCTGTGCAGAGTTTGTGCGGTATTTTTGGGACACTCTGTATTGGGGAAAGTGGCCCAAAATGATACTCTTAAGAGAAAAACTTCCATAAAATACCACAAATGCTAAATAAAACATTGGACATTTGCCGCAATATTTATACTATAATTTGCATCATAAACAAAATAAAAATTTAAACCCGCGCTAAGTTATAAAATAAATAGAATTTTAAAAATGATCCTTCATTCAATAAATAAATAAATTGTTTTTTATCGGCAAAATAAAAGATATAAAAAGAATAATGACCATGCATAGTGAAATAAAAGAAGCATTACATCCAATTATATCATACTTAATTTATTTTATGAAAACTTTAAAATAAAAAAAATGTCACAAACAGTAAAGTAGAATACTTCAAAATTATAATTTAAAAATTAAGGTCTACAATAAACGCAGAAATAAATTAAATAATTTAATGGGGAGTCATGCATTTTGAGAACGTCTGAAGGGTTGCCATGGTGACTAGGATCTGGTACTGGAGTTTCTACTGCAGATGGATCATTTTACCCGGCAGTATGGCTGCGCGCTTTAAGTTATCTTATTAGAACACGCCGAGAAACATAACAAAGTAAGCAAATGTAATTCATATCTAAAATCCTACTGTATTCAGTAAACCAAATGATATTTTTGCACATTACAGACTGTATTTCTAAATAAATAGGAAAGGGAGTGTTTACCTTATAAGAGATATGATAAAACCCAGTGTTCTTAAGATTTCGACTCAGACACGTAATGCACCGATCACGTAAATATCGCCATTGCTTCTTCTTGACATGGCACAACTAGTTTATTTGTTTCTTGGTAGATAGTGCTACCTGAATTTAAGAAAACATATGCGGATCATTTTGGGCCATCTTCCCCTACTGTTGTCATTTGCAACGAAACTTCTTACTTAGCGTTAACCTTGAAATGCGTGATTTTTTAAAATGGGCAGAAAATAAAATTGAATTCTTTTATGCTTACTCTCATGCTAGGGAAAATATTTAAAAAGAATTCAGCATGTAGTTTCCCAGAAAAATCAAGACGAAAGTTCGAATTCGAAAAATTAGAATGTCCACCGTATAGCTCTCTAAAACAGAAGTAAGTAATAAAACCTAATTCTACTTTATTTGAGCTGAGCGAAGTAAGCGGAGCTCTTACACTACACTCAGGCATTTCAATGTAACACTTCTGCTCCTAAACCGCTTGATCGATTTAGTTCACATTTGGCATGGTTATAGGTACCAATGGTGGAAAGGTATAAATCTGAAATCAAACCAATCGGGTAGACCAAGGAGGAATAATCACCTAAAAACCTGCTGCCATTAACTTTCAATGGAGATATTAGAAGAATTATTCTATTTCTGAATTAACTCGCTCCGCGCGCTCATTGAACCTGACATAGGTCAAGGTCACGATGCTGATCACTTAAAAAAAAAGAAAACCCGAAATCGGACATGCCATCGAGGAATAATCACCCCAAAAAAATTCAACTTGAGGTACAGATAACGGCACGCAATTCGTCCAACTCAACATTGCATGCGCGATACGTCATGCATACGCTATAAATTCATGCTTGTTTGCTCAAAAAATAATGTTGCCATACATTTTTAAAAAACTAAAAATTATTTCCATAATGTTCTTACATTTATATTAAATGCATATTTATACAAAAACTACAAAATTTTCTTTTTATTACGCAAAATTGATAATGTAGCCAATTGGCTATACAGTACGCGCACTACAGGGCTAAGTTGAAAAGTTGTAATGGGAAAACATATACTTCTTATAGAGGCACTATTCTTATAACCCCACTGAAAAGTATTCAAATGAAAGTGAATTTCACTGTTTTAGAAAGTGATAAAAAGTGAATTATTAAAAGTGAAAGTTCGTATCTATTATGTGTTTCGCGTCTCAAGACAATTCTACCATACGCAGATCTTTAAAAATTTGAACACATAAGCCTGTAAGTTCGATAATAGGCTCCTGAGACTCAGAATTTTAAAAGTTCACTTACTTTTTAAATTATTACCGTTCTAACGGAATTTTTCTCACCCTGTAATGAAAGCGATCGCGCACAACATGCGCTTCCAAAATGGCGACAGCCGAATTTTCAGTAACTGGGTTACATAGAGCATTTCGACGTGATGTTTCAGTGACGTCATTTGAATAACAGCCTACTGCGCATCCTTTCTGCCCAGATTCTCCTATTGCTTACCTATTCTATTAAACACAGGAAAAGGGTATTAGAAACACCAGTTTTAATTAGCCTTAATCTCTTCAAAACATAAAAATGCTGCTGGGAAATCAAATCGAAGGTTTGCTTTAACCAATCCAGTCCATTACAAGTATCCAAAAACTTGATATTAATACTTTTTTGAATGTTGAAGATATGACTGGATTTCATTTCGGTTTGTAAAAAGTTAAGTCTTTTGGATCACACACACACAAAAATTTTTTTTTTTAAATTCCTCAAGCTATACACACCGTTTCGGATAGAACATATGATGACTGTCCATAGCAATAATCCACATATTAGCAATTCATGCCTCTATTGTAAAATATAAAAACTCTGACTTGTATTAGAAATTTATAAATTAAGTTAAAATTAAACGTATGAATGCTTCTTCAAAAAGTAAAAAATAATGTAATATAAAGACTGAAACTTTAAATGTAAGTCTAAATATCTGTACTCCTATAGAATATTAGATCGTAAGATGTAAGTTTTGTGAGTAAATCGAAGAATATTAGTTAGGCCAACACTTACCCTTGCCAACATGGTTGAAAACACAAAGACTTCTGCTACAATAAACCTATTGTTAGCCTATTTATTGACAAGCTATCAGACTGATCAACCATCCTGAGTACGGAAGTAAACACTAGACAACTCTGCGAATTTTATTACAAAAAAAAAATACAATATTTATCCTTTTTGTTATGTAATTGTCAAACGTTTTAGACACAATATTCAGTCTAGAAGTTTTGCCGTTCGTGGAGATATTCTAAACAAATGAGATAGCAGGTGCTATATGATATTAGTTAATGCAAATTTGTACAGTTTTGTCCCGTATGAGGAATTTTTTTAGAAAACTGTGTGGTTGGCGCATTTCAGACATTTTTAGATCTCAGTTTAATTGGAGCGTGAATATCTGTGAGACTGAAAGTATCAGACAATGGATAGGCAAGGTTTCAAAACTCTGGGATCGTGTTACTTGTTGAATACACCTGGTCAGCAAATTGAAACAGAGAGTTCACTGTGTTAAGTGTTACCTCGGCGTAGACTTGCCACCTTTCATACACGGATTTAGTGGGACAAAACAAAATTAACTTTATTAAAGTGTTTCACTACTTACTCTTCATTGAAAATGGTTAACGTAGAATTAATTTAGATGAATACACATTTTTTAAATCTATTTTTGTCCCCGTGAAATTGCTTCATAGTACTGGCGAAAAGAATTTATTTTGCTTATTATTTTAAGGCTTCAAACCAGCAAACAAATAAGCAGCTCGCAATGATGGGTACAGAAATTTATTTCTGGAGAAATTAATTTAAAAAAAGCTTTTTTCACCTAAACAGACTGAGGAAAAATACAAAATGTTACGCTAAACCAATATAAGTTATTTTGGGATGGTCTAACTGGGAAACTATTTTGACTTAAATATTGTGTACAGTGAAGCAAAATGATACTCATAAGTAATGCCTTTATTTTTTGCTTTTATTTATTTATTTATTTTGAGGGAGGGGCGCGGGTGGTGCAGTATTTTCGCTCTTCCCCTGGATCCCACACTGGCAGTTTGTTGCGCGTACAATTAGAAATGAAAAATTTAAATCCTATTGCTCAAAATTGCGCTAAATTTGCTCAAAATCCTATTTGCCTAAATTGTCACTTTTGCAGACTTTAATCAATAGAAAATGCTCCATACCCATTAATGTTCTACCTATTTATTAAAAAGTGTCTGTAGTTATTAAAAATACAGTCCCTTGTTACTAAATAGTTGTTTGTAGTTAGTAAAAATACTGCATAGAATAAGTTTGCGCCCTAGCATAGATAAGCATCAAACATGGTAGACGGCTGAAGAGCGAAGGTCACACGCCTTCGGCCTATAGTGTCACTGTCGATCTAACTACCTGGAGTTTTGGTCGGTTTTTTCCAGATGCAACGTGAATACGCGTTAAAATTCCTTAAAAGTTTACAAACCATGGCACCTTCCCCTCGTAGACAGATGCCCTTCGTGTGGGCTTGCCATAACGCCTAAACAGGCAAACAAAATTTGCATATGAAATTTTGAATCGCTTAATATTTAACCAAATGAAACGAAAAATGAGAAACTGCTGCATTTTGTGACTATTGTCATTTGAGAATTTATTTTAAAAATATTGTTCATATTCTTCAACGCATACCTAAAATTTTTTATTACGTTCTTCAAAGTTGCCTTGTAAAAAAATACAGAATAAAAAAAATGTAACTTAATTAAAAAAAGATATGTATGAAACATTTTTTGGAATTCACATTTTTTAAATTTAAATTAAAATCATTAAATAAAGATATAATTGCAGCAAAGTATTCACGCAAATTTGTTCATTAAAGCATGAATGGGACAGGCCTATGAAAATTCATTAGTGTAGCAAAATTCGACTTTTAAAAGTCCACCGTACCCATAATTACTTGAAAATCATCATTCAAAGTGTACGATGCTGCGATTGAACAATTTTAAAAGGAGACTAAGTCATACGAAGCTTCAGTAAAGATTGTTCAGGGTGCCCTAGAATTTTTGGCCACTTTATAATATTATATTTTTTTTTAAAGAAAGAACTATATTGGTATTTAAATGATGTCTGACTTACAAAAGTGCTAGATTTTCGTTTCCAATAATTTTGTACAAAAAAATCTGATAGTTAGAGCTAGGTAGGTGTCAAGGACTTTGGCAAGAAATTCGGTTAGAGCGTAGTGGACTTGGCGACTGTAAAAAAACCATTGGAAATGAAGATTTGGCGGTGTGTTTTTTCAACAGGACGGTTCACCTCCGTATTGGTCAACCTCTGTGTGATATTGCCTCAATCAACATTTTACAAACATATGGATAGGTCGCGGTGGTCCACTTTAGTGGCCTCCTTAATCTCCAGATTTAACCCTCTTGGTTTTTTTCATGTGGGATTATGTCAAACTATTGTTTACAGGACTACATGTCATAATGTACAGGAACTGAAGCAGCAAATCGCAGCTGCTATTTATTCCATAACTCCTCAGATGCTTTCAAATACTTGGAATGAAATCGAATATCGTTTAGATGTTGTACGAGCCACCAAAGCATCTCACTCTGAAAACCATAAATTTTGTTATCTACATGCAATTAGTTTGTAGTTACATTTTGATGCTACTGGGTTTAGATTTTTTAAAAATTAATGTGTTAAAGTGTCCAAAAATTCTCGTTCACAGTGTATTAGAATATCGTTTTTTCGAACGTAATCTTATAAGTGAAGTACTGAAATGTAAAAGAATGAGGAATAAGAAAGTTCGCAAATTCTGCCTGAGCACTCAGCAGCAGAAGACTTCGTCCTGTTGAGACTGTATTCTTTCGTTACCTAAACTCAAAGTCAAAACTTTTTTAATGACAGATATTTATTCTAAAAGTCTTCTGTTTGATCTCAAAACAGTCACAAAAAATCTGATACCAGAATGTTCTTTATTTGCTACAAAGCTTACGCATATGCGCATGCCTGTGTCTGGATGATATGATGGCCGTACAACAGAGTAATAGGCTTCATGGAAATGGTGCCACATGTGAGAAACAAATGAAATACAAAATACCCAGAATTGCATGAAAATTAGAGTATTTTAAAAGCGCCAATATGTTATCTATTTCTTTTATGCTTATGTTATGTGTGCATTTTCATTTTCCGAATCTAGGAACTCCAGAAAAAGACTTCTGTTACATTGGACTGTTGAATTTAAGAACTTAAGGGGAAACAACGAATTCTGTTTCTGTGGAAACTGTAGTAATGTTAAAAATAGAATATAAAATTAATTATTCATTTTAAGTGGACAAAAATAATGTATTGCGTCTGATATCCATTAATACTAATAAAAATAATTTTACTGCGACAAAATTATTTTTTACACGCACAGATCGCAAAATTAGATCAATTTGAGCCGTACAAGCGCAAATGGGTTACCTCCCCCCCCCCCACCCCAGAAGCTACGGAGTTCTCTGTCGAATTTTTTAAGACGTATTTTTACTATGGATATGCCTGTCCTTGTGAATATTGATAGATGTTCTTCTGCTTTTGTATAAGAATTTAAATCATGCATCAAAATACAGAACAGTTATCGTAATAGTAAAATATAGCCTCAAACATTCTGACATCGCAGGATGCTCCTCTGTAAAGGGCTTTTATGATTTGTGCTTATACAAAATAGTTTTCTGGCAACAAGATATTTATTATATGTATTAACGGAAACTGCAATCCAAATTTCATCTTTTTCGAATTAAATTATTCATTGCATATTTAATTTTTATCACCACAGTTACAGTCGTAACAGACTCTGTGATGCCCCTTGAGCTGTTCAATTCAACAATTAAATGAAAACTGAAGTCATTTCTTGCATTCTTAAACTTGGAAAATAGAAATACATAAATATGAAACAAATGGAACACTAACTTATTGTTCCTTTAAAAATACTCAAATATCTCATGCTTTTCTAGCTATTTTGCATTTTATTTCCTCTGCATATGCATCTACATTCCTTTCTTGATGTTATTGATGTCGTTGTTGTGTGTGTTTTTGTATTTAATTTAGGTGTACTATTAAAAATTAAGAAAAAAAGTGTTGTCCTGTTCAAACTAATAATAATGATAATAAAATAATTATTTTTTATTTCTATTCATTTATCATTTTAAATCTGTGCCTATGCTTCTGTAGTTGTTGTTGCTGTTGCTGTTCTTTTGTTCTATTTTCTTAACTATTGTTACTGCGTGTTTGTATTTTTGGTGCATTTTCTTCTACTTATTTATTTATTTATTTTCATCTACTTTCTGTTTTTGCTAAATCTCCCCCCCCCCCTCCTCGTTTTTCTTTTATTCTCCCTGGTTTCTTCCTTTTTCCTTTTTTTCAAATGGCAACTCGCTCTTCGCTTCTATTTATTTGTTTATTTTTAATTCTCTCTTTTCTGTGTTTGGAGAAGGCCACCATGATACTTATTATTACCCCTTTAACACTTAAGTTACCGGTTTCCCTGCAAAGCATAATTAGAACGCTCTAGAGCTCTAGACTATAAAATAGTCGTTGGTAAAAATAAAGCAGTGTTTTTATAAAATGCAAAATTACTGTGCCCTTTCAGATGAAGCATCGGTTGGGTTCCCAATAATCATTAAATCCGATTGTACCGAAAATAAATAAATAAATAAATAATAAAATATATTAGTAAAACAAGGACTAGAAATTGAAATAGCTTTTTTTTTATTTAGCAAAAACAGTACAAAACATAAGCGCTGCACACTGCTTCCGATCCTCTGCCGTTCCTATAAAGAAAAGTTTTAATTAGTCATTATACATTTTATAGCTAGAGAAGAAAGATAAATCATGCTCAAGTCACGAATTATGAAACACTTTATACAGGAAACTTAAATGATGCATAAACTTTATAACATCATTTAAGATAACATGATGCTTAAACTTTACATAACAAGTGGTTAAGCTGTTTAGCCACATCGTTTAGAAGACGTTAAACCAAATAAAATATCTAAGCATTTATTTTTATCACTGACTTTAGAAATTTATGGCAGTTTTTTTTTTTTTTTTTTTTTTTTTGGTCTGACACTTGAAAGAGCTATAAATAGTACACGTGCTCCTAAAAGAACATACTTTTATAAAAATCATTGTTGTGTCAATCAGCAAATTTTCTTTTGTTTGAAATGGATAATCTCACTTTAAATTACAGCTGCCCATAGAGAGTAGTCGATTCAAATTATTTTAGGCTAGCCGCCTTCGGCGACCAGTTGGTTCGCCATCACAATAAATCTTGTTCGGGGAGAATCCTGTTCCTCACCGGCTTCCTTGGCACTGAAATCTCTGATTCTGAGTGGAATTTAAAATTAAGATGGTTACAAACAGGAGCGGTCCTAGGGTAAGTGGCGCCCCCTGCTAACGTATAAAAGACGCCCCCTTTTATGCTCTACTTAGCTTTTGAGTTCGACATGACGCTCCTTCGAAGCCGGTGCCCCGATGCGATGCTTACCTTGCTTACCGTGTCGGGCCGCCCCTGGTTACAAAAATAAGAGGGTTAAATGATAAAAACCTACAAAAAGGTACAACTTATTTTCGTCCTGTATTAATTCTGAAAAGATTTTAGATATATCGGCCGTTATCAAAAAACGGAAAGGAAAAAAAAAGTAAGAAAATCTGAAATACTTTCAGATTTTAAATACGCACTAAAGTGCTATATATTAAAAGCGTATCATAATCCATGCATCTTCCAATTTTCTTTTCTTTCCCATATTCTTCCCCATTCTTTTCATTCTTATTCCATTAAGTTGGAACAAAATTAAAATTGATATTTCTAACATCCTTTTTCTGGATGTAATACATTAGAAGTAGAAGGGAAAAAAGACGCGCAGAAAAATGCGTAATTCGAACTGAATGAAAGTTACAAAAACTTATTTTTTGTTTGTTTGGTTGTGTAACATGTATTTCGGATTTGTGTGCTTGGCCTGTAATCCGCTTATAAATTCACGTCAGAGGGAAAACCTTATTCAGGGGATTTTATTTATTAAAAACTGCGTATTCTATAAGTTTGCGCCATCTGTCGGCGGCTTTGTAAAAAAAAGCTCAATTGTATTCTTTTTTTTGTTGGATGAAAGATAGTTTTTTTGTCATTATAAGAACAGTGTTTTTTTTCGCACGATAAAAAGTAGTCTGTTTGTTAATCCAGGACTTGAACTGTCTTTATTCCAAGTTTCATCCAAATCCGTCGAACCGTTTCAGCGTGAAAGAGTAACAAACATACATACAAACATTGACATTTATAATATTAGTAGGATTTTTGGTAGGAGACTTATTTCACATGTTACAGGGTGGTTTTGATTAAACTTCCGGTATAAACGAAGTTCTACATTTAAAATTAATAAACGGTGATATGCTCAAAGAATTAGAAAAAAATCTTAGTACAAAAAATGTCGTCTAGGTGGCACTTTGCATGAAAAAACAGCAAATTCAACAATGGAAATGGTTAATAGGAGATTTACAAACAATTTCAGTATTTATTCAATAGGTTTTTGGCATTTATTAACTAATTTTTGTCATGTTTTGAGCTGTATTCACCATGCAAAGTGCCACACAGTGAACAATTTTCGAACAAAACTTTTGAGAAACTTCTATGAACGTATATCACATGTACAGTCCGTGCTACAGAATCTTGTTTCTGATAACCACTCTGTATATGCAACGACATGTACTGCCCCAGCCTTTTGTTGAATACGGTATGGCATGGTATATACATTTTGTCATTATAAATTTTATTCAATTAATCTGTAGAACACCAATTTAAGAAACGTTATATGCAACAAACGATTAAAGTTATAAAGATACATGATTATTAGGAAAAAGCTTAAAACTTAATGCTGTTCAAAATCCAAAAGCACATTCCTTGCTCAGGAAGCAGTATGCATATTTAAGGGTAAAGTTTTGTATAGTTTGAATTATTGAAGCTAGAATAATGCACTGCCACTTCTATTTTTTTAAATGTTAATTTCAAGTAAAATTTTCAGTTTTCAAAGGCGTCCCCTTCTTTTTTAAGTATAATATTCGGAGCAATTGGTTCATATTTCCGGCAGTTAAAGCCTGAACAGACATATTGTTACACAAAATAGATGAAGAAGCCGGGCCTTGAACAACTATATGCTAGATTGTAGCATTTTCGAAAATTTTAAGAAACCAAACATAAATGTATGGATAATCCCTCAAAAACGAATAATAATGCTAAACCCTAAGGTAGGAAACTGTAAGCGAAAAATACAACGCAAAATCAAAACAGCTCGCTTTTGCAGTAATCACTTAACCCTTTGAGGCGCAACCCTTTCCCAATGCTGAAAAAAGGGCAGCTGTTTCCATCGCTCGACTTAACTACCAGCAAGATGGCGGACAATCGAAACGTTCATCGCGTGCCACAGATCTAGAAACCATTTTTTGACGCAGCTGACTGTGCCGCCCCACAGCCAGCTGTCGTAAGTTTCGATCGTGCGCCATCTTGCTGGTAGTTAAGTCGAGCGATGGCAACGGCTGCCCTTTTTTCAGCATTGGGCAATCTATCCAGCTGTTCTCGCATTCTTCCATTTTTCAGCAGATGTCAGTGCTGTTAAAAATAATCGTGACCATTTTTTTACGGGAAATGACGTGCTAAAAAGTAAAAGATTCTCGTGGAACTATGTCACCCGCAACTATTTTTATAGAAATCAAATCTCTTCTTCGTGACTGGCAACAGTCAAAACGTCAAAGTTTGGTGTTCCCAGAGAGGGAACACTGCGCGTTAAAGGGTTAAAATATCTTTTATTTCAGAATTTTTGTTCCGTACTTACACTTTTAAAAGCACCACTAAATACTTTAATTGTTAGTTCTTCAAAAAATTGTTTTAAGTCGCAATCGGCTCATCGTTAATACTTACTAATTTTTCATTTGTTCTTCACCCAAAAATGCTGCCCACTATCGGCAGCGACGCTAAACTGGGAAGTCCTGGAATTGTTCCCAAAAGCCTGGGCCTGACTCCGGGCTGTTGCGTTGGCCTTCTCGTCGGCTGAATAACAGAAGGTTTAGCAGGAGGCGGCTTCGGCCTCACGGGAGGAATCGCAGTAGGCGGCCTTGGTCTTGCAGGTGGGCCCACCGGAATTGGCCTTGGCCTCGACGGAGGACGAACGGAAGGCGGCCTTGGCCTGACGGGGGAAATGATAGTTGGCGGCCTGAAAGGAGGACCCACAGAAGGGGGTCTTGGCCTGACTGGGGAAACGATAGTTGGCGGCCTGACAGGAGGACGTACAGCAGGCGGCTTTTGTCCGAAAGGAGGACTCACGGATGGCGGTCTTGGCGCGACTTGGAAAGGTCTGTTGAAAAGTGGCAGTCCCAAAAATTGTAAACCATAAATGTAATATAAAAGCTGTTGGTATGTCAGTCTCTCCAAGAAAGGTAGACTGAAAGCTGCAGGTGCTATAGGCCTTTGCTGTTTCTGATAAACGCCTACTGGTGCATTACCTGTTTATAAAAGAAAGAACAGTCAGGATTATTGTAATTTACCTCAACTTTAAAGAGACAATATGAAAATATTCAAGGTGTCACAAATTATGGTAGCAGGCTTTAATTATTTATCCATAGAGAATAGTGGGCAGTGTAAAATGAAAAAGTGTTCAAAATAAGGTTGGGAAAACGACTACGTTAAGAAAAAATTCCTCTCGTTAATTTTCGAAAAGTTGCACTTTTTGAATTTGTATATGACCCATATACCAAAAAACAAGAAATAATGTAATTTTTTTTTAGAGGCAATTCTACTTAGGTCAACAATGAAAAGTTTTATTTTAGTTACTTTTTATTAAATTTAATGACTAAATACTTAGTTAATGCAGGGCCGTTTGTGAAGTAAGGGTCGATTCTGTTAATCCAGTTTGTTTGGTTTAGTTTATTGTTCTCATTCATTTTTAATCCCACGTAATAGGATCTAAAATTAATTAATTTAATTTAATTAATGAATTCTTATTTGATGTATTAACATCAAGTGTCATCCACTACAAGTTAAAAAAATATATTTGAACTTGAGTGAATGAATAAAATGTATTTTATTAACGACTGAAAATTTGAACAAGATATATAAATATATAGAGAGTGTGAACTAATAATAGGCATTGAAAAAAATAAGACAAGTATACAAAAAAATTGCCAGTTAGTAAAATCTGTCCCCATGCACTAATGAGGTGATGAACAAAATTTCAGCCTTTCATCATAAAACGTCGTAGATATCTTTAAACAATGATCGGAGGCTGTGTATGGATTCGAATGAAAACGTTTATTACTAGAGTGGAAAAAGAATCATTTTCCTTCGTGATTCCTGTAAGACCCCTGAAATGCAATCATCCGACGGGATTTCTTTTTCTCTTCGAGAGCCATTGAAAAGTGCTTTATCTTCCTATCTCTGACATTTTTTGGGATACAGTAATCCAATTTTGCACATCCCCTTATTAGTGAATGAGGCACATTTTACTACCTGGGAATTTTTTTGAAAGGAGGTGATATACATATTTAAAAAGTTTTTTGAAATTCTAACGAGAGAAATTTTTTCATAGAGTAATCTTTTATTCTATCTTATTGATCCCTTTTCCACTTTATAATGCCCACTTATCTCTAATAAATAAAGAATTAAAGCGTATTACCACCTTTCTGGGACACCCTGTATATATATATGTGTGTGTGTGTGTGTGTAGAAATATATACTAGATAGATACTAGTGGTATGAATACACGTTCATAAAAAAAACTATGAATTGTTTGCGTGATTCCAATCAGTTCAGGTATCACAAATATTGTACAGGGTGTTTAGCAAACAACACCCTGATTTCAAATTTTAAAACTTCAACCACATCAATAGAGGGGGGGCAGCAAACGATATGTTTATTACACAGGGGCGTAGCCAGGGGGGGGGATATCGGGATATATCCCCCCCGAAATTTTTTTCCAGGCGCATATCCCCCCCCGAAAAATTTTCATGGCTACGCGCCTGTTATTACATAAGCTGCAAAAATTTTATACAGAAGTTTGGAAGCAATAGTTACAAAAACCGCTAACAGATGGCGTTGTAATCGCAGGCCTCCATACTCTCCTTATCTGACTCCTTGCGACTACTTTCTGTAAAGGACAATTAAAATATGCTGTCTACCAGAACCACCGCAACATGCTGCAAGAGCAACAATCATCGAATTGTGTGGCATGTGAATCCCTTCTGGTTGAGACATTACGTGTTGTGATGGCAAATTTCATAATTCATTTGCGAGACCAGGGCCCGATTTTGACCGGCATGGGCCCCGGGCATTGAGGAATTTGGGGCCCCATCAATGAAATTTGTTTTATTTTCCATAAAATTTTGATATAAAAAAGATTATTTCCATAGCTGCCAACTCTTCCGAATTTATCGGATGATTTTCCACCACTAATTTTTACTTGCATGATGATCGTCGATTGATTTTGAAGTGCAGCTCCATGTGCTAGCATTGGTGTACGCAAGGGGGTGTTTGGGAGTTCAAACCGTTCTTGCTGAAGATTTTTTTTTTAGCACAAAGTCCATATATTTTAAATTTCAAGTTTAAATAATGCACCTTTTAACATTAAGATTACATCCATAACGCCCTCTCCCCTTAAAGAAAATCTGTGTACACTAGAGAAGAGACGGGCTCTAAAATTCATAATTGTGTGCGGGCTCGGGCTCATAAAAAAATTTCTCCTTTATTGAACATACTGCTTGAAACAGATTTTAAAAAGTGATTCATGAGGAAAATAAAAGTACTTATAAAAGATAAATAAACAAAGAAAAATGGCGGCACGGGCGCCTAGAAGGTGCGTGAAGCTCTTTGGGTATTTTAGAACGGCGGTTTATATTCCTTAGTTAGCCATGAGATCCGACATTTTTTGATAAAGGATGGATACAAAGAATTAGAAAGTGCATTGGGAGTTTGCAACTATATTTGTCTTTAATTTGCACAAACGGCAAAATTTATTGCATTCTATCAATAAAATCAAGTAAATGAATTTTTTTAAATCTTTAGCTGAAATTTCGGGCTCGGGCGGGCTCGGGCTCCGACTTAAATAATATTGCTCGGGCTCGGGCGGGCTCAGATGAAAAGTCCTCGGGCTCGGGCTTCAAAAAATGAGCCCGAACTCATCTCTAGTGTACACCACTGCCTGTTAGCAGATATTCTATTTCGAAACTTCTGTATAAAATTTTGACAGGTTACATAAAAATTATCATTTGCTGCTTTCTTCTATTGACCATTCTTTTGAGATATCAGGGTGTTATTAGCTGGCCATCCCGCATGTTTCCATTACCGTTTTGAAAGAAAAATGGAACATTATTTTGACTTTAACTTGTTTTCTTCATACTACATTCAGCTGATATTTGAAATCGCAACTGTTTTCCAAGGGTTAAATTGCAAAAATTGTCTTATATATGTAGCTTGAGCCTTTCAAATTTATTTAATTAACAGTATTTAATTGGCAGAAGAAGCCGCTAAACTTTCCAGAACTCTCATTTGAAGATGAATCATTCTGTGTTTTGCACTCGATTTTTTTTTTTTTTATTCCGATAATTTTTCGAATTCAAATCGATCTCTTGGCACCCTAGATTTTTTTTTCTGATAACTCGTGCCATAAGTTCTGAGGCAAAAATTTAAGATATTGTGAGAAATTTTTACAAAAAATGGGTGAAAAACACGTAAAAGACATTGTCTTAGGTCCTATAGTGAAGCCCTTGAACATAAAACTCTTCAATGCAGTCCATGATTTTTTTTCTTGGGATTCTACTCTAGATCATGATGACGACACAGCGGAACTTGAAGGACAATACGCTGCACAAAGATTGACCAACTGCCAGTCCATATTTAAATCCATTCGACTATAAATTGTGGTCAGTGTTGGAAGCATAGAGGAGGAATAGGTGGAGAGAGCGCCCTATTATATTTTCCGGAAAAAGTTGATGCTATGATGACAGCGTCGCAGGAAAAGAAAATGAACGGATTTGGCTGTTTATCGACATCTGGCAAAAAATGAAGCATTTTAGTATGCTAGAAAGCAAAAACGATTGAGATAATGAAATAGTTTTTTGCAGTGCTATTTACTTCAGTCACGTGGTTTATGTGCTTGTTTCAGTTTAAGTTTAAAATTGCTCTCACCACGCATGATTGGAAGAAAAAGCGATCTAAAAATGGCATCACGGTTTGAAAAGTCTTAAGCTTTTGTTAAAGAAAGCAGCAATGGAAGTATTGCTCGCTAGAGATGAGACGGGGTCAGTCTGAGCCCGAAAGCACTATAACAATTCCGGGCAAACACTTCAAGATAAAACTTTTATCACCATTACTCCAAGAATATTAAAAAGTTCAAAAAGATTAAAAAGCACAAAAAGCGTAATAATATCTACACCGTTTCTACGGTCCGCTTGATTTTTATAATTATGTATAGAAATATAGAAAACAATATGTTCTACTTTAAAAATCTGAAAATCTACCCGTTCCCTAACTTTTAAGTACTTTTTTTTCTTTTTTGCTAATTTGAGCTCCATTTTATTTCCAAGAGTGAAAAAATAAAAATAGTCATTTGCGTGACAAAATTAGGCTCTGCAAGGGACAGTGACGTCATATTTGAAGTCGCGGTCACCAGGCTTTGAAGGGAAAATTACGAGTTTAGCTCGTTTTGAACAGTTTTTTCAGATAACAAAGTTCAAATTTTTTTCGTTAAAATGGTCGTCTGCATGAAGCATTGATATAAAAGAGTCTGTTTACACAAAACGAAATCGTTCGAATTCGAAATGTTTTCGAGCGTTTCCAGTAGAGAATTAAATTCTATTTTGGGTATATAATAAAAACTGAATATGAAGTTATTTATTTTAAGCGGACGAAAATGAAATCTATTGAGTGTAGACATATTTTAGTTATTTGTTTTTTCTAGCACCATTTGTATTTGCATCCACAACGGGCTTTGACTTCTAGTGCATTGAGAATTTGCTATTATATTTGTCTTTAATTTGCTCAAACGGCCAAATTTATGATATTCTATCAATGAAGTAATTGACTTTTATCTACTAGCTGAAATTTCGGACTCGAATTAAAAGTTCTCGGGCTCGAGTGGGCTGGGGCTTTAAAAAACGAGTCCAAACTCATCTCTACTGCTTCCTTCCTTCTGTTTGACCACAGAGATTTAAAGCTTATGTGGGATTGAAAGGTGAATAAAATTTACAATACGCTGAGTTTAAAGGCAAAATAAAACTTCAAGAAATTTTAAATTTAAATTTCACTATATATTTTTTAATTTTTTTATTTTAATCTCTATATATAAAGGAAAATGCTCTGACTCAAAAAGAGGTAGTTGTCAAAAAGAAGGTGTTTTAGCTCTTGAGTACTATTAATTTCAGACAAAATTTTTGTCTACCTGGTAAAAGGGCGAATGACTTTTTAAGGGTAACCAGATTAAACGTGAAAAGTCGCGAAGGTTTGCCACTTTTTGGTGATTTATCGCCAAATTTGGCATTTAAAAAAATTAAGTTCCTGAAATTGGAACCAGCTTAGCTGTATCTTGTCGAGAAATTGCCTAACCCTACTCTTTATTCAATTAGAATAATGGTGTCTATGTTTATGAAAATAAAGGTGAAGCATACTTAGAATATGCCTGGCTAGAATTAAAACAGTTTTAGTACGTGATTTTAATATAGATTTCGATTTTAAATTTTAATCGAGTATTTTATGGAACAAGAAAGACAAATACGACACACTCGCGGATTATGACGCACATTCCAAATAGTATTTAATAAGATCAGGTATAAATAGAATAAGCCTAACGAATACTGTAAAACAGTTTTTAAGGCAGTTAAATCTAAAAATATGTTTAATATTTATTTATTTATTTTCCATTTGTATTCATTGGTTTAACAATATCCATTCCGTGCAAAGAACGGGTACTTCAGCTAGTTCCTTTATAATTGCATTGGAACTTAGGGCACGACTAGCAGCATAAAATATTTATTTGAACTAGAAATGGCGTGTTTTCAACCCAGCTCTCTTTCGAATTTCAATACGCTTTGAACTCAAAAGAATATCTAAAATAATCGAGTGCGTTTCCCCGTTAACTAAGGAAGAAGCAAAACGTCATTACTTACCTAACGAGGCGGCACTCTCACTGTCCCCAAAAGGCCCCGTCCGGCTGTACAATCCCACAGGCGCACCAGACAGTGAGGCTGCTGACGTTTCATCTCTTTGAGCCTGTGAGCCAGCAACCCATAGCACCAAAACAAAGCAGCAAATAGATCTTCCCTAAATAGATTATAATAATTATTATGTATCTATGGAAGTAAAGCAGTTAGATTTTAGGCGACAGCTGGCTGACAGCCAGCTGTCGCCATCTTGCTGGTAGTTAAGTCGAGCGATGGCAACGGCTGCCCTTTTCTCAGCATTGGGTAATCTATCCAGCTGTTCTCGCATTTTTCCGTTTTTCAGCAGATGTCAGTGTTGTTAAAAACAATCGTGACAATTTTTTTACGGGAAATTACGTGCTAAAAAGTAAAGGACTCTCGTGGAGCTATGTCACCCGCAACTATTTAGAACTATTTATAGAAATCAAATCGATTCTTCGTGACTGGCAACAGTCAAAACGTAAGAGTTTGGTGTTCCCAAAGTGGGAACACTGCGCGTTAAAGGGCTAAGCAATTGTTTAATTAGGGAAAGATTTGAATTCTGACTTTTTTAACATTTTCCAATAAAATTGTGTGATTCCGGCTTGTTTATCTATCTACCCGAGTATCATCGGCGATATATTTAAAGCAAATGGTCAGATCTGGGCACAAAAGCTTTAGGGGACTCTAGCACAAAAAAAAATTGTGCAATATGTAACATTTTCCTTTCAATTCAAAAAAGGTTTGTTAAATGGTATAATTTTTTTAAATTATTATTAAATTTATTCAAAAACGTTTATGCATAAGCAAATGTACTGCATAGCTGTTATATTTAAAAAATATTAAAACTAATTAAAGTCATTCAAATCAGCTATTTTCAATTAACTAGGCAACGCATGAAGGCTTTATTTATTTATTTATTTATTTATTACTGAGTCCTATGAAGAAAGGATTTGTTTTCCGAAAACTGCATTATTCGACACCAAATAGTATTCTTTTTATTTTATTTTAATTTTAAATATTTCGATTTTTTAATTATTAGTGAGAAAGTAAAAGGAAATCTGTGTTTAATAAAAGTATGCTAAAGTATGTGCAGCAACTTTCAAAAAGAATAACATAAAGTGCAAATTTAATGATAACAGTCTTATCTCTCAAACGGAATTGTTACATTTAAAAACTTTTGAAAAAAAATTAAATTAAAATATATCAAATGTGCTCATGTTGATTCGCTTAATTGTAGATTTTACTATGGGCACGCCTAATAATGTAACTGAGAACTCTGTAGAGTAACAAAAGTTCTTAATTATTTTTTATTTTAATTTTATTTCTATGTCTTGGTCAACATTTGAAAGTGAAACACTCTGAAGGCTGATTTTTAACCACTAAAAAACAGACTAAACACAAGCATTGCGTAATTTCAACGCTACGAACACAATACATTGCACAAAAAAATTAAATTATTGATTGAAATACAATACTAATTATACAGGAAAAAAAATTACCTTTAGTAACATTTCTGGTACTTCCAATGCTATTGATCGCACAGCAATTCTGTTGTTTCAACATTCTATTTAATACTTTTCAAGCAGACAGATTATATCCTTGGCGGAAATGTTCCAGAATAATTCAAACGACTTTTATGTGGACAGTGCCAAAATCCCACGTTTAGGGTTTCTGCTTAAAGTGGGAAATACTTTTTAGTTCCGACTTGGAGAACAGGTGTCTAAAATGGCAAGGGGAAAAAAGTGCTGATATCAAACATTGCTTTAACATTTTAGCGATTTAGATGTAGACAGGGTTTAGATGTCTGCATACTACAGTTACAGGAAGGTAAATTTTAGAAAGATTGAATGGTTTGATTTTTACTCGGCGCCAAAGTATAATTTTTTTCGAATACAGTCGAAAGCATTTTATTTCTGTTTTAAGAAAGCATGGTACTTAGTAATGTAAAATGGAAGAAAAAAGAGAATATACATAAATTACGTTAAATGCACAAATTTGTACTGACATAACCTTATAGGTTATGTCTGAAATATTTGACTAAAATTTATGGAAAGTTATCCTAGTAGCATCATGACCTTCTGAGACCATATAAAGTGAAGTCGTAAAACGAGTTCCGCGTACTCACTGTGACGTCACCATATCGATCCCCTACGGTTCCTATGTCCGCTCGTGGTGACGTCACAATGTGACCGTTTAGTTAGTCACACCAGTGACAAGGGCTTCGGTTGTGACTCTTTTGTGACGTCATCTACGATAGGGATGGACGCGAGACGGAAAATTGGCGTCTCGCAAAATAGCCTAAAAGTTATGTCTCGTCTCGCAAATTCTCTGTATCATAATTTTAAAAATGCCTGTCTCGTCTCGCAAAAAATCGCCCGCATCCATCCCTAATCTACGTGATTGCATTGTGAACTTACCGCCCAGTCACACTGCAACTATAATATGATAACTCATTGCGGTCGCAATGGTGACTGTGACCTGTTTTGTGGCCACATACTTTTAAGTCACAAAAACGATGACTGTGGCGTCACTTTAGAGTCGCAAGTGTCAGCAGTCATATTGTGACTAAATAGCAACGCCATTAGGTGACTGGCCACAAATGAAGCATCAGAGGGACCACACAGCTTAATCGCATCACTTGTTAGTAACAATTTGGCAAGTAAGTGACAATCTTGTGACCATTGAAGACGTTACAGTGACTTTTTGTGACCATCTATGCTATTAGGGATGTATGTGACACTATAACAGTGCACGTGACTTTGCAATGTAATGTCTACCAATGGTTTTTAACTACTCTGGCACTGCAACAAACTAATGGTGATGCTTTTACACTACTGGCCATTAAAATTGCTACACCAGGAAGAAATATAGATAAAAAAGTGATATTTAATGAACAAATATATTATATTGGAAATAACAAGTGATTAAATTCTCAAGAAATTTAGCAGCATAGATCCTGAGAAATCAGTGCCCAGAACAACCATTTCTGGCAGTAATAACAGCACCTATAGACCTGGGCATAGAGTCGAACAGAGATTGGATGACATGCACAGGTAGAGATGCCTATGCAACTTCAACACGATGCCACAGCTTATCAACCGTAGTGATTGGCGTATGGTGACGAGCAAGTCGCTTGGCATTTATTGACCAGACGTTTTCTATTCGATAGATCTGGAGAACGTGTGGCCAGGGCAGCAGCCGAACATTTTCCGTATCAAGGAAGATCCGTACGATATTGGAAACATGCGATCGTGCATTATCCTGCTGAAACGGCGGGTTTCGTAGGGCTCGAATAAAGGGTAGAGCCACGGGTCGTAGTACATCAGAAATATAACATCTACTGGTCGAAATGCCGTCAATGCGAATAAACGGTGACCGAGACGTGCATCCAATAGCACCCCATACCATCACGTCAGGTGATGGGCCAGTGTGACGATGACGAATGCATTCTGCTAATATGCGTACACTTCGATGCCGCCAAACACAGATGTGACCATCATGCTGCTGTAAACAGAGCCTGGATTCATCTGAAAAAATGACGTCTCGCTATTTGTGCGCCCAGGCTTGTCGTTAATTACACCATTGAAGGAGCTCCTGTCTGTGATGCAGCGTCAAGGGTAGCCGCAGCCATGATCTCCGAGCTGAGAGTCCGTGTTGCTGCAAACGTCGTTGAACTGTTCGTGCAGACACTTGTTGTCTTGCACAACGACTCCATTTCTTGACTCAGGGCTAGTTGACGTGGCTGCACGCTCCATTAAGGTCATGCGGGTAACATGCCTGTCTTCTCGGCTGCTAGTGATAGTGGGCCATTGAGATCCAGCACGGCGCCCGGTATTGCCGTCCTGAACCCATCGATTCCATATTCTGCTAACAGACATTGGATCTCGACTGACGTGAGCAGCAATACTGCGATAGGTTAAACCGCAATCCCGGTAGGCTACAATTCGACCTTTATCAAAGTCAGAAACCAGCTGGTACGCATTTCTCCTTCTTACACGAGGCATCTCAAGAACTGTTCACCATTCAACAACGTTCAAATTCAATTTGTATGTAAGAAACCGGCTGTACAATTTCTTCATTTAAACATATTGAATGCGTCGCTAAAGGAGGCTGCTTTGTCTGAATGCGCTGAAAAGCTACTCATTGCATATCACAGTATCTTATTCCTGTCGTGTAAATTTCACGTCTGTAGCATATGTCGCTTTCTTGGTGTAGCAATTTTAATGCCCAGTAGTGTATTTAAGGTTCATCGAAGTTTAACTTAAAAATTACTTGTGTAAGTAGCAATAACTCTGAGAGATTCTCCAACAAGACGACTTAACCTGATTTTATTTGAAGACAGGCAAACATCTTACAAATTTATTGGATGGCAAGGGAGCGGGGATGGACGGCCGAATTTATGCGGCCTACCAGAAGCTATAACCGGAGAAAAGTGATGTCTTCTGGGAGCGAAGCAATTAGAGCTAACGTACAAATTTGCAGAGCAGCGATAACAAAAAAATACGACAATGAACAAAAAAAAAAAAAAAAAAAAAAAAAAAGGTGCACCATCTGGAGTGGTTAAGAATAAATCAATATATAAATTTTATAAACAAAAACAAATAGTCGAAGAAATTTTAAAAGGTTACTAAAACATGTCAATAAAGAAAATCGCCAACATGATATCCGTGAAAGACTGCTGAACAAAGCAAAAATTAACAGTCTTGCCCAAATTGAGCAGCTGCAAAAGAAATTCCTATTAATTAGCAAGGAATAAGAATTAGCAAATCTGCTGTCATAAATCACAAAGAACCAAAATGCATTGAGCGGATGTGGAGGGTTGTATATAACACGCACTGCATAAAATACAGGACAGGGGTTATATACTAGTGCCAAAAAGCAATATGTGATGTCGGCATCACAACAGGGTTTTCCAAAAAGTGGTAACACGGTTTAATTCTTTATCTATAGAGATATGCGTGCATTGTAAATTTTAAAAATGTGCAAAATAAGGTAGAAAAAAGACTACGTTAATAAAAACTTTCCTTTCATTAATTTTCATAAAGTTACATTAAAATTTGTATACGATCCCCTATATTTTTTTGTATGGGGTATGTATTAAATGTGTCCCATACAGTAATGAGGTTATGTATGAAGTTTGAAAACTATATCCTAAAAACTGTCTGAGATATGAAGATAAAGATATGCTGACTTAAACCACTTTTCAATGGCTCTCGAAAGGAAAAAAATCACGTCGGAGGATCGCATTTCAGGGGTCGTACAAAAGTTATGATAGAAAAAAAAACTTTTTGCACTTTAGAAATAAACGGTTGCATCCGAATTCGTCGATAGTATTATATATTTGTCTAAGATACCTCTGAGAGGTTTTATGATTAAATAATTAGAATGGCTGTAATTTCTGTACGACCCTTGAAATCCGATCACCGGAAGCGTGATTTTGTCCTTTCGAGAGCCATTGAAAAGTGATTTAAGTCAGCATATTTGTAATCTTCACATCTCTGACGCTTTTTAAAATATCATTCTCAAGTTTCGTCCATCACGTAACAAGTGTATGGGGTATATTCTACTAATTGGGACTTTTTCTGTGGGGGGGGTCGTATCAAAATCAAAATGTGCAATTTTTTTATAATTAACGAGAGGAATTTCTCCTGAACTTCGCTATTTTGAACATTTTTTTCAACTGACGTAGCTCACTTATCTCTAAAGAATCAAAGCGTGTTGACCATATTTCTGAAACACCCTGCATAAAAAATGTTGGTCCACTTTGCTTCTTCGGTGATTCCAAAGTATCAGGTTGTAACGAAAGTTCTCCGCCAAATCTGCTTGAGTCAGCTCATGCGGCGGCATCCAGCGATTGAACTTGTACATCAAGTTTATGTGATGCATGACTAATGAGCATGGCTTTAATGTCTAACTCTTTAGCTATCTCTCAAGTGGTTAAATACTGATCTTCCACAAGTTCTCGCAAGTGGCTCTCCTCAACATAAGTAGGCCGGCCAGAGAGCTCTGCTCCTTCAATGTCAAAGACCCTGTTTTTTTAACTTTCAGTACCAAACCTTCACAGTGCCATATGATATAACAGTAGAATCTAAATTACACACATAATTCTTCTGTAGCTGACTTATTGCAACAGAACTGGAAGTCAATGATGGTTCTAATCCAGTAATGTGATAGTTCCATTTTAGACACCTTGTACATAAAGATAACGATATTTTATAACAACACAGTATTCTAAAGCAAGTCTCTTTCTTTCAAATGACAAAAATTGTTTGATAAAATATGAGCAAATACACCAACGTGCACTGTTTGGAGACGATATTTGTGGTGGCGGGAAACTTTCGTTATAACCTAATATTAATATAATAAATTTTTCTTTTCAGTTTTTTATGTTCGCACTAACGCTTCTGGGATTGGTTGGTCGTGCTGTACAGTCGCCTCAGTCGGACCAAGTCAATGCAGTTTCCCTGGGAGGTGCAGCTGTGGGGTTGTATGGACAATCTTCAAACGGCAGAAGCGTTTACGCTGCGTCACTGGGCGATGCCAGAGTTGGCTTGTTCAGCAGATTCGGTTTCCCGAGGTCCTACGCCACTGGAGAGGTGCTCAGGGGCGTAATATATCCTCCACAGCCACCGACAAGGCTTCATCCAGTGCACCGCCAAGTGTACGTTCCCGGCGGAAGAGTCTACAGCAATAGGACCGTTCCTAGAATCGTCTACAGGCCAGCGGCAGTAAACCGACCTTATCCGCCTTTCAGACCTAAATCGCTACCAGGTAAGAGGGGAGGGGGGGGACCAACAAAGATAAATCGTGCCAAATGATTCGATTATAAATCACATTCCTACACAATAGTATTTTTTGACACAAACTTGGCGAGATTTTGGGGAGCTAATCTAAAAAAAAAAAAGGAAAATCTGATACACTTTCAGATTTTAAATACGCACTAAAGTGCTATATATTAAAAGCGTATCATAATCCATGCGTCTTCCCTATCTTCTTCCCTTATTAAGTTGGAAAGTGTATCATTATTCATGAGTGTGCCGTATTTTTCTCCCTGGTTCCATAAGACATATCTTTGGAATCGAAGTCTATCTTAAAATCGCCTGCTAAAACTGTTTACAATGTCCTCCAAGCATATTCCAACTGTACTTTACCATTTTAAATACTGTTTGGAATAGGCATCATAATCCATGAGTGTGCCGTGTCTGTCTTTCTTGTTCCATAAAGCACATATTTGGAATTGAAATCTATATTAAAATCGCCTGCTAAAACTGTTTACAATTTCCGCCAAGCATATTCCAATTGTGCTTTAGAATTTTAAATACTGTTTGGAATGGGCACCATAATCCATGAGTGTGCCGTGTCTGTCTTTCTTGTTCCATAAAGCACATATTTGGAATTGAAAGCTATATTAAAATTGCCTACTAACACTAGTTTGCGATCTTCGCCAGGCATATTTCAGCTATACCTACTTTCCAAGTTTCCACCCAGATTTGGGAGATATCGCCAAGCTTGGTTCGGTTTTATAGCAAATATTATTTTTTGGCAGCAAACTTGGTGATCAGTTATCAAAAATTGCAAACCTTGTCCGACTTTCAAGATTTTAATCTGCCTCCCCCACCACCTCTGCGTTATCAGGCAAACGCATTTGAGAAGATCTTCACCGTGAAAGTTCATGTCTACAGAACCTGTCTGCAAATCGTGCCGACAAATCATGTCTACAAAGTCGCGTTGACAAAAACCTGGAACTGAACGAAATAGCACCCTAGTGCTAACAAAAAAACTATTCTACACGTAATGTAATATTGCGAAACTGCGTAAAATAACGTTAATTTTTTTTTTTTTTTTTTTTTTTTTTTAATATATGCTTTAAATGAAGAGTAAGCTGGATGAATGTCTCTAACCTTTCATAGACGGCAATGCACTGGAATTCTTTTGACTGATTATGCACATCTATAAATCGTGCAAAAGACCTTTAAATGCTAATTGCACCATTTTCAATAGGGTACACTGTAAATAGAAGTAGTTCAACATTCCACCATTAAATGGCACTAGAACAGCAATAAGTTTTCTATTGAGAAATGCTTCACCATAACTAATTTCGATTGATCAGCTTCAACCCGTTGTTTATGAACCAGATCATGGTTCAACGCCAACTCTGTTGAAAAGTTGCATCCAATTTAGCACCATGGTGACATGTTAAGCTTGTCCAGATGTGTATTTTGATGATGAAAGCAATTTGAGCATGAAAGATAAATAAACCTGATGTCAAGTAAGTGCAGTTTTGGAAAACTTGACCATAAAAATGTGCGTATTTATTTGCATTTATTTATTTATGTGCGTATTCTATTCGTAGCGTTATTGTGCCCATTATTTTGCTCATTGATGTGATCAAGTTATCTATTCTTACTCAATCGATGATGTTGAACAATTCTGAAATTGATTTTTTCTTCTCGTATCGCTCTTGAGATAAGTACGCTAACTTCATATTTAGCAGTCAGGCGGCGCTGTAAGCTGTTTTTTTGGGCAACGTATGGCAACTTTAATATACCTTGACCCCACTTTTATGACTATAGGTCTCACCGTTCAGAAATTATATGGGTGACAACGGTCTTAGCGGGCATCACTATATATACCATATACTCGATTGAAAATGGTCTACCTGTATGCAGCAATAATACTTTTTTTAAGAAGATCACAATAAAAAAAATTCTATTAAGTTGTTTATGGTCAGTATTTATTTAATTGTATTTTAAAGATCTCAAATCATTTCAAACAAAACAACAAGAAAAAATTAAATAAAAATATTTAGTAACTGCGTATCAATAGACATATTATATTAAGAGAGTGTTACATTGGTCGATGCATTTGTCATAATCTGCATTTCTGTTTTTAAGACAACACGTCTTTTTGTCATCTTACAGTACGTGTAGACGCCTACGCTTCTGCAAAGATTGAGTCTCCCTTTGGATCTGCAGTTGCCGTTTCCAGGTCTTCAGCCGATGGCACTAATGCTGAATCCAAAGCTGTAGGCTTCCAAGGCCAAGAAATACCATCGAATATCAGATGAAAAACGAAGTAAGGGTCATCCCATATAGCCTCAAACACGCACACAAATAATTTCTTGAGCAAATGTGCAAACGATACTTTGAAGGTGCCAATCCAGATGGTCTATCGTGTATAAGCCTAGGTCTATCATCTGGAATAGGTTCAAAATTATGAAAACACTCATTGAGGGTAACATTTTCGTGCCCACTAAGCTCCCCCATGATGAAATGACCAACGTCTCTGGCAGTCAAGCTTAGTCATTAGCTGACGCGGCCATTAGAAAAAAAAAATAATACCGATTTCAGGATTTTAATTGATGTAGATGAAAGCACAATTAGGTTAATTGACTTTATAGTACAATTTTTTAAAAACTTTCTACACAGTTCTTTGCGCTTTGAGGCGGTGTCTGCGTATTTACTTTTCACTTAACTTTAAATTTTTTACACAAATCGTTCTTTTTTCTTTTGCTTAATCAGCTTCTGAAGTATCGTTTATTCCAATAGTGCACGAGGAAAATTAAACGAGATAGCAATTGGAGACTGTTGTCATTTGAGTGCAATATTAAAAAAATGTGTGTAAATGAAGAGATCAGCACAGAAAATGTCACAAACAGTCTCTAATGTTTTGATTGTTGTTGTTGTTTTCTATGCCCTCTGGCAACCACGAGGCGATGTCAGAACTTCCGTATAGGACGGCGATGGGCGAAACGGGATGGCTTCCATTTTAATCTTTGCTCAGAGTCTCCTAACATTGAACCAATTCCAGATGAAAGACCTAGCATCTGAAATCGCCACCTCCATAGGTATCGTTTTAACATAGAGAACATTGGAGCCACTCACAGATTTTACGTGCACAAGCTCCCATTAGCGCACACGTTTCCTTAGCAGCTCAGCCGAGAGAGGTTTTCACCCTCTTAAGTTCTGGCCTAGCCGGTGCTGCTTCACTTTCCGTGTTCTTATGAGAATGGGGCTTAGCAACTAGGTCACTGGGGGGGCATTTAAATCATATTAATGGTAATGAGAATAAAATATGTGCATCCTTTATTTGTGATTTTTTGTTATAATTTAATAATTCCTATTTAATATTAAAATATATTTAAAAGAAAATTATCTTTTTATTCAGCTTTTACTGTTATAACTGTCGTAATTAAGAATTGATCTCTATAAAAATTTCTACGTGCATTTGGAATATACACTCGAATGTTCAGTATTAAGTATAGTGCTTTTATGGTGTACAGTTCTTTCATATGAATACATAAGATGATTCCAACACATTACGGTCTGTGAATATTTATTGCCTAAGATGCTATTTAATTTCGCCGGTCAATTTACAAATAAAACTAATTTATACAGTTTAAATTACTATCTATTAGATAATCTCCAATGGATAGCATTGAATAGGCGTTTGCTGACTACATTGACAAGAAAAGTAAAAAAGAAAAACCTGGCATTAAAAAGTAAAAACAATTGAAAACTTTGTTGAATAACACCATATTGTTGCAATACCATAACAACCATTCTTTCTATAAACTTTGATTTACAATAAATTTTACGATTAATAGCTTGTAAAATTTTTCAATAGCACTAAAAATCTTTAAATTCTTTATAGTGAATTGTGTTTGTTACGCACTAAATTATAAAAATTACAAAATTTATTAAATTAATCAAATTTTTAATATAAAGTTTTGAAATTTTATATAAAAGATTTGAATCTTTTTTACCGAATACTATTTTGAATGATGGATTCAAAAGGCGAATATTTGTCTATGTTTAGCGTTTGCGCGTAGACTAAGGGGGGGATGTCCACATCCCCTAACCCTACCCCATCCTATATACGTCCGTGGTAAAGGAAATGCGTGGCTTATTGAAGTCTTCTAATTAGGAATAAAAGTTTCCATTTACAAGAACCTTTTATCCCCCAAACATTTATTTATTATTACTTTTTAGCCGAATGGAAGTTTCGGACATAATCTGAAAATGGTGCAAGGATTAGAATTTTCGAATGCATAAACTATAACGAAATATTCCCTTTAACGCACGCATAAAAAGTAATGAATACCATAATGAGATTATGGAGATTTTAAATACAATTCCTAAAAATGAAACTAATTAATTTTCTTTATATCATTTCATCCTAATTATTGTTTTTTTTTTTTTTTTTTTTTTTTTCAGATAACTGATTTAAGGAGGAAAAATTTGAAGAGAGGATTTGGAAACTGCAATCAGTACCATTAAAATTTTATTCATGATCATCACAAACTTGTTTAGAAATAATAAATCTGCATTCTAAAAGATTTTTTTCTTTAAAATAATTTGTGTATTATATTTTTCGCAATTGATACTGAAAAACTTAATTAGTTTTTTATTAAACAAAATTGTAGATTAGTATACATGCATACATAACATATTGTATTGTTTTATTTCTCATCTTTGTACATATATTTCACATTAAAAATATTTTTTATGTATACATTGTTATATTTATTATAAAACATAGAGCAATTACATTTTATATTTATCAAAACTTTGTATAAGTAGCTATTTACTTCATTTACAAACATAGTTATGAAACCTATAATTCAAAAATAAATATTATATTTCTAAGTTTTGAATATTCTGACAAAATACATGAGTGGTTTTTTTATACTTAAAAAGCAAATTGCTCATTACTTTTTTATGCATTATTAAAAAATATTTCATATTTTAATTAAATTAAAATTCTTTATAAAAATTTAGTATCTCACAAGGTGTTAGATAAAATCTTGCTATTGATTGGCCTACATTTTCTTCGTAACAATTCTAAATTATTTTTGAATTGTTCATCTGGGTCAATCTTTCTCCTGCCTTTCAGTTTGGGATCCTTAGATATTTCTTTGGAAGCAAAATCAAACTGCAGTTCATCAGGTAACCGTTGCCATTCGCCCGAAGATATATTCAGCAAATATTTTTTCATGTCGCTCTTTAAGGCCATGTTCTCTATTTTCAGTTTTTCAATGTCATATTGCAGAATACGGTTTTGCAACTTCACCTTACTGACCTTGCGGTATAAGTTTTCGAGGAGAGTCTGGTCTTCTATGTCTTCGGAGCACAGTTCTCGGACGAATGCCAAGCAATCCTTATCTTTAATTTCTTGTTCTTCGGAAGGGTCTAAGACTGGTATGTCTTGGTTGATTCTGTCACATTCGCTTTCCAGGTTGTCGCAGAACTTCTTCAATTTCATGATTTTTTCCAATTTTGTCTTCCTTTCTCTCAGCTGCTCCATAACTTCCTCGCTATCCGATATCATTTTCCTCATCGAAGGCCTTATCTTATCGTATCTTTTGGACACCGACTGCAGATGAAGAACTTCTTCCATCTGGATCATCTGCTGCCTCTTGGATTCATTCCTCATGTCTTCCAGTCTCTTCCTGGCAGCCTCCACTCTTTTTTCCAACATCGGTATCTCCTCGGACACTATCTGCATCTCCTTTTTGTTTTTGGAAAATATCTGTGTGAACGTTTCGTACTTGCTCTTCCATTCGTTGAAAATTTCGCGTATTTCTTCCATTCTGTGTTCTGGCGGAGATATCGACGTTTGAAGTTCTTGAGCAATTTTCTCGACGTATGTCAGTTCCTTCGCTTCGATCAGCTGGATTTCCTTTTGTTTCAAAAATTCTCCCTGATGCTTGTACTTCTCCAGAGCTTCATTTGTATCTTTAAGAATGTTATCATGTATACTTTGCCTTAAGTGCTGTAAAAGGTTTGCTCGCTCTTCAGCCTTAGTACATTTGTCTAGTATTTCTTGCTCGCGTTCTAAATAATACTTTTTAGTTTCTTCGAGTTCTTCAAGGTACTTCTCTTTTAGTTTTTCACATCTCTTCCTTAAAAATTCAAAAAGTTCTTCAGATATTTGATAATGAGCACAGTCTGCCCACAGGTGATTAAGCTCGCAAAGTTTTCTCTCCCTTTGTATCGCGTGAATGTGAGCTTTTTTGAAGTCCAAAGCCCTTTGGAACGCTAATTTCAGCTTTGTCATCTCCAGCTCCCAGTCTTTTTGGTAAGATTCTCTGAAAGGATATAGCCACTGGGCAATAATTTTCTTTTCGTTCAGCAGTGCTTTTTCTATTTCTTTCTTAGCTTTCAGTTCCAAATATCCAGAAAGCAGCACTTTCATCCTATCTCGACGTTCCTCTTCTTTTTTCACTTCATCTTCTTTTGCTAAAAGTTGCTCTTCTTTGTCTTTAATAAGTAGTTCTTCGCTAATTCTTTCCCCTTCATCTTGATCTTCATCAGTTGGGGTATACTCTTCAGGCTCCTTGCTGATTTCTTCACTTACTTCGGCAGTATCATTTTTGACTTCGGCGGTAGGTTTGTCGCCTACTATCAGCTTCTGGACATCTTCTAGCTCATACAGATCTTCTAAACTGGACTCGTCTGATTCGCTTTTGTCTGCTTCACTCATTGTGTCCTCGGTCGATCCGATTTCCTCCGAAGTTTCGGTTTTAGATTTTGTTTCAGAAGTGGATTCCTGTTGGAAAAGATAAAAATTTTAAAAACTTGGCATTTCGGCTCAAGCATGCTAATTCTTTGTAAAATACTAGGCATACCTAAAAAGTATCCATCCTGTGGACGTAGAAATATATTACTTAAACCACCTGATTGGATCACTTATTCACTTCAAAGTACAGGGTGGCCATAATTAAACTGCAAGTGTTCAAGGGGTGCTGGAGAGAAAACTACCGGGAATATTCCAGTGAAATTTGGTGTATACACGTTTTAGAACATGCGCAAGTCAAATATGCAAAAAAAGAAAATCGCCATTTTCACCCGATAGATGGCGCTGTACCGTATTTGAAAGCTCACCGATGGCATATACAATTTCCAAAACCGATAGACAGAGCATAATGACATTCTAAGAGGCATATAAACCATAAAAACATCATTTACAGTTAATCAAAATTCCAGGTGAGGTGTGCTACACAGTGACGTGCATTCCGCCCAAGCAACCCAAGCAAGAAGGCAGAATATGGGTAAGGTAGAATATGGGTTTCGGAGTGTCGTCTCTGATTGGCTAATTCTCTGATGAAGTCATGTTTCTATAGCAACACCCCTTCAGCAGACATTGCAGATGGGTTGATCTCACGGCAGAGAAATGAAGAGTCAGAAAGAAAATATACTTGTTTATCCACTTGACATTTATCTTTGTGTTAAGAAATTATGAATAAATAAGGTAGATGTATTTTCTTTCAATTTGTGATGGAAAGCAAAATTTAAAAACAATAATAGCCTTATTTTCAGTTGCTCATGCACTGCTTGGGTTGCTTGGGCGGAATGCACGTCACTGGTGCTACACCAGAGATTTTAAATACGACGGTGGACCATGCTCTTTTACGTTTTAAGCATGTGGTTGCATCTGGTGGTTCGCATATTGAGCACATCATGGGATAATTTCATTGAATAAATAATGGTATAATTGTTTTCCAAAGCGTCTTTATGAATTGTTTAATTTGGGATCTTAATTTATGTTAATTTTTGATTACATGTTACTGTAAAAATTTAATTACTGAAGCGAATTGTATGGAATTTTGATAAACTGTAAATGATGTTTTTATTGTTTATATACCTCTTAGAATGTCATTATGCTCTGTCTATCGGTTTTGGAAGTTGTATATACCACCGGTGAGCTTTGAAATACGGTACAGCGCCATCTATCGGGTGAAAATGGCGATTTTCTTTTTTTGCATATTTGACTTGCGCATGTTCTGAAACGTGTAGATACCAAATTTCACTGGAATATTCCCGGTAGTTTTCTCTCCAGCACCCCTTGAACACTTGCAGTTTAATTATGGCCACCCTGTAGGTTCTATCCTCCTACTCACACAGTTAGGCTACTGATACTCACTGAAGATAAAGTTAGGGTACGCATTACGCCATGTATATAAAATATTTTCCCAAAAGCTGGATACTTTTTAGACAGACCATGTAATTTGAATTATTTATTGACTACACAGTAGGCTGCGTCATTTTTCGATTTTTTATCGGATCGAAACGTAATACCCGGCAGATGTGGCCAATTCACATGGCTATTATAATTTTTTTGTCTTAATCAAATAATATTAATTTAATTAACTTAATTATTTTTATGTGAAAAGAATTGAGCCGAAATTTCTATTAAAAATGCCAAAATTGTCACATTACAATCAGATAAAAAAATATATCCCATTTTTGGATTAGGAAATGCCACTTGCCACAAAAACTTACTTTTAAGTCTCAAAATATAAGATAAATACCCTGGAGGACACAGAAATGCGTCTTCTAAAGCTGAGAATGGGATACAAATGCAATACAAATGGATCACTTTGCTCACTTGGACGGCGAAATTTGCCAGGCTATCCAGAACCTACCGCACGAGGGTAGCTTCATCTAAGGTTCCTTCACCAGACCTATACAACCAAACAGAGAACCAAAAAGAAACAAAACCAAAAAGAAAGAACCAGGCATGTAACCAGAAAATTTTTCGAGTAGGATTCAGAGGTGGAAAAGGTAAAATTTATCACATAATAGCTTGATTTCTGACATTCAGTTCATAGAAATCTTGATTTCGAGAGGGACCCAGCCCCCGTAGTCCATTTTCTGGCTAATTTATGGCTACGTCCGAGGCTTCTCCAATCGAACTTATCCGAAACTTTCGCTGCTTTGATCTTCGAACTAAAACATTGGCACAACAGCCAAACACAACATTTCTAGGGTTGCTTCGCGTAAATTTTCGTTGAACGATTTTTATTATTTTTTCGTGCTCTATGGGATTACCACCGACCTGAAGCTTAAAGATTGTGTAACTTAAAGCATAAAGACAAAATTTAGTAAAAATTAGACAAGAAAATATTTATTGCACTGAATGTTATCGACACGATTACATTCAGAAAAATCTGGAGTGACTCCAATCGGCTTTCCGAACACTTGATGTTTACCAAGCATTAAATAAGTTTTATTCAACACAATCGAATGTAGTTTTCAGGCACTATTGCACTGATTTCAATGATTTGTGTGTATAGGCCGCAATGTTTAAAAATACTGTTTTGTAGCCCTGTAAACAACCGTACAGCGCACATTCTCTAAAATTTATGCAGTATGATCACTAGCTCACTTTAAATAAGACAGAGACCTATAATATGTGTACCTAATTTGATGTCAATCGAATGCACCATTTAGACACTAGCTCACTTTAAATGATTTGTGACCTTAAGCCTTAATACATAAGAATTACTTTTTGTAAGCCTGTGGACAAACTATCAGCTCTACACACACCAAAATCTATTCAGGTCATGAGACCGTGACCTATAACATGCATACCCAATTTGAGCTCAATCGAATGCACCCTATAGACACTGGCGCACTTTTAAGAATTTCCGTCCATAGGATATAATGTAAAAGAACAGTCATTTGTTACCCTGCCAAAGAACTACTAGTCCTATACACAGCAAAATCATTACATGTTGTATGACGATGGCCTACAATATACATACCCAATTTGAACTTCTTCGAATGCACCATTTAGGCACTAGCTCATTTTAAATCATTTGCGTCCATAAGCCGTAACGTATAAAAATTATTTTTTGAAATCCCGTGAACAAACTATCAACTCTACACACACCAAAATTCATGCAGATAATGTGACCGTGGCCTTTCACAGACATGCTTGATTTGTACTCGATTGAAAGCACCGTTTAGACGCTAGCGCACTTTCAAGAATTTCCGTCCATTGGCCATAATGTATAAAAGAAATATTTTTCATAGAGGTGTAAAAAAAAAACAAAAAATATAAGTCCTATGCACACCAAAATCAAAACCAATATTCCGACGGTGGTTTATAACATGTATACCCAATTTGAACTCAATCGTTTAGGAACTATTGTGTTCACTCACATACACACACACACACATACATACATCTCGTAAAAATATCACAAATGAATTGTGAAGACCTCAAAACGTGTAAATACACCAAAATCTCGAAGTCTAATTTTTTCATGATTACAATGCTTTCCTTTCATGGTACATGTTCGGAAAATAATAAACGGGGAGGTGCCGGCTCTTACCACACAGGCTTAGCTGACTTCAGTTTTGGAGACTTATTTTTGTTGCCAATTTGGCGATATTTCGCGAAGTAGCGGAGCTTGGCTACATTTGGCTCGATTTTATTAATGGAGCCTGTAATGTTCCCTTTCCTGGATTGGGGTAATTACGCAACAACATTAGCATTACCCATTAAAATACGCGACCAATTGAACGTGTTCCCGAAGACGGATTTACCGCGAAAATACTAGAAAATTCACCAAAAATTATAAAAAAGAGCAGTTTGTCACATTCTCATTTTGTGTGAATGCTCGGACAGTTCACTGGAGAGACATAAAGCTCTGTATTGTGTGCGCTTTTATAAGCGACTTTCCGCTTGTTTTGAGAAGCCTGCCTTTGAAGGCTGTTTGTGAATTCTTCACTGTTGAATGCTGGGAAGCAGATGAGAAGAACTCTCATTTGCTGAGAATTTCCACTGCGATTTTACACTATGGAAGGATTTTATTGTATACGAAATACAGAATCTGAGAAAGACCCTGTATTCAGTTAATTATTAACAAGTAATATATATTTAAAAAAAAATCTTAAGTCAATTCCTACTTTGGTCATCAAAGAAAAGTTTTATTTTAGTTACTTTTTTATTAAACTTAATTAATAGTTTTTGAGATATGCGAGTTTAATGAATTTGGGCCCATAGAGCATAATGTATTTAGTAAGTATAATAATGTATGTAAGTAATTTTTTGGCCGGTCCTGTAGATAAATTATCCTGTTGATTGTGTCCAAAACTGTATCAACATCCAGTGTCATCCACTACAAGTTTAAAAAAATGTATTTGAACTTGAGAGGATGAAAAAAAAAAGTATTTTATTAATGACTGAAAATTTGTACAAGATATATATAGGGAGAGTGTGACCTAATAGTAGGAATAGAATGAAAAAATCTGGAGTGACTCCACTCGACTTTCCAAACACTTACGATTAAGATCATTACCAAGCATTTAAATAAATTTTAATTGATGAATAATTCAAACATATACACCAAATTGAAGCTCGATCGAATGTACCGTTTAAACGCTAGCGCACTTTCAAGAATTTCTCCCCATAGGCCATAATGTAAAAGAAATCTTTGTCGTAGCCCTGTAGAAAAACTATAAGTCCTATAAACATCAAAATCAATACCGGTCTTACAATGGTGGTTTATAACATGTATACCCAATTTGAGCTCAATCGAATGTACCGTTTAAACGCTAGCGCACTTTCCAAAATTTTCCTCCATAGCCCATAATGTAAAAGAAATCTTTGCCGTAGCCCTGTAGAAAAACTGTAAGTCCTATACACATCAAAATCAATACCGGTCTTGCGAAGGTGGTTTATAACATGTATACCCAATTTGAGCTCAATGGAATGTACTGTTTAAACGCTAGCGCACTTTCAAGAATTTCTCCCCATAGGCCATAATGTAAAAGAAATCTTTATTTTATCCCTGTAGAAAAACTGTAAGTCCTATACACATCAAAATCAATACAGGTCTTGCGACGGTGGTTTATAACATGTATACCCAATTTTAAGCTCAATCGAATGTACCGTTTAAACGCTAGCGCACTTTCCAGAATTTTCCTCCATAGGCCATAATGTAAAAGAAATCTTTGTCGTAGCCCTGTAGAAAAACTGTAAGTCCTATACACACCAAAATCAATACCGGTCTTGCGACGGTGGTTTATAACATATATACCCAATTTGAGCTCAATCGCATGCCCTGTTCAGGAGCTATCGTGTTCACTCACATACACACAAACACACATACACACACACACACACACACACACACATACACACATACATACATACATCTCGTAAAAATAGCATAAATGAATTCAGAAGACCTCAAAACGTGTAAATACGCCAAAATCTCGAATTCGAATTTTTTCATGATTACAATACTTTCCTTACATGGTACATGTTCGGAAAGTAAAAAGAGAACTACACTGATTATTAATTTTTGTGGATTATGTATTGAAGGTTGTTCTAGGAATTTTTAGAGCCAAAGAAATTCGTATTTCGTCCTGACAAGTGGACTCTTTGCTAGAACTTTCCATGTACATTGGACTTTTGAGCTAGAACCCAAAAAGTAATCAGAGTGTTCTGCAACGATGCTGCTTGTGATAACCCATACTATCGCCCCTAATGAGTAACGATATTATTTACTTAGCGATATTCAAGTAGTCGTCAAGCTTAAATTTTGGCTTTGTTTTGTAATAAAAAAGAAGTGAAATTATTTCTTTGTATTGTAATATTGATTGCAAAGAAGGAATATTTCTTAAAAGTTGAAAATCAAAATGTGCTATTTCTAAAACTTGCCAAGCTTTGTTCGTAAACGGAAAAGTACCCAAATACTGATTTTGGAAATAGAACTCGGTATTTACGTATTATTACTTTCCGAACATGTACCATGTAAGGAAAGTATTGTAAACATGAAAAAATTCGACTTCGACATTTTGGTGTATTGACACGTTTTGAGGTCTTCTGAATTCATTTATGCTATTTTTACGAGATGTATGTATGTGTGTGTATGTGTGTGTGTGAGAGAGAGAGTGAACACGATAGCTCCTAAACGGGGCATTCGATTGAGCTCAAATTGGGTATATATGTTACAAACCACCGTCGCAAGACCGGTATTGATTTTGGTGTGTATAGGACTTATAGTTTTTCTACAGGACTACGACAAAGATTTCTTTTACATTATGGCCCATAGGAGAAAATTCTTGAAAGTGGGCTGACGTTTAAACGGTACATTCGATTGAGCTCAAATTGGTATAAATGTTTGAAATATTCATTGATTAAAATTTATTTAAATGCTTCGTAATGATCTTAATCGTAAGTGTTCGGAAAGTCGAGTGGAGTCACTCCAGATTTTTTATATATATTACGTAATACCGTTTCTAAAGCATATATTTACTTCTAATGCCTCACGAGATCTACAGACTCGTATAGCTTAAAAACACTGGAGTAATTTAGACCCTTCTCTTATTCCTGATTTACCAAGACGAAATGCAGTTGCCACTAGCCGTCTAACAACCGGACATGACTGCCTAGCCTCTCATCTGAAGCGCTTGGGCATTTTTACTGATCCTACTTGTCCACTCTGCGGCTCTGGAGAAGTAATGGACAGGGACCATCTGCCCCTTTGTGGGGCTCTTCACTGCTCAACGGAGGAAGCGAGATATTGGAAGGCAAGATCGCTTCTTAAGCAATGACTTCAGTCTATTATTGTTCTGTAGTTTACTTCTTTATTGTAACCTTTAGTTCTCTGTATTTTGCCTGGCCATTGAAAAAAAAAAAAAAGAAATTGCGTATTATTCCGGTTGTCCGCCAAGACGAGCGATTTTCCGCCAAGATTAGTGCCGAACTCGTGAAATTATTCATGGTTTGGAATAGGACTGGCAACAGTTTACCAGCACATGTGACGAAAAAACAGTTTGGCGGGAATGACAACCAGAATAGTACTTAGGACTCATTCCAAATATATCCTTTTGGCGCAGTTTCAGAAATTGCGCCAAGTAATAAAAAATTTATCGCCACAAATGTATTTGTTTTATTGATTGTGATAAGTGTATTAATACTACGCCAACAGCAGCATAAAGGCAAGCTACAAAAGAACGCCAAATTCAAAACTTCGCTGCAGCTTTTGTATTCGGTATCTCTAGGGGACGAATGATGAAATATTTTTCAGCGTTGATTGCACTTTTGCATAGCAGATTGAAAGCATCTTCGATATTGACCATCTTGGCAATTTTTGGTGATAAACGCATGCGTATAATAGGTATTTCCCAAAGGTAAGACAGTGCTAACGACTCTTTTAACTAGAAATTGCCAGAATGGAATAATAATGGGAAAAAAGTGTTCTCGCCAATAAGTGGCAAATACGAAAATGCAATTTATAGCAAAGGAATTATCCAAATCACCTGTTTGGTACTTGGAGATCACAGCGGTCACTGAACTTGTTTGGCGGCATAATGATTGCGCTATGATCGCATCTATCCTTTAAATCTTTAAACGTCTGTAGCAATGCAAACAATTTCGTGAGTTATCACCATCACAATTTTGCCAATATATCTGGATTACTTGACGATTGAAACTTATTGGACACTATAGTCCACAAGTACTCACTGTTTTACCGTCATTTTTAGTGAGAAATTATTAGATGCATTGATTGCAAAAAAAGAAAATTTTGACAAGGGGCAGGAAATACTAAAGACCACCTAAGACGTGGATTGAACAACAATCGTTGTGCATTCCAGCTACTGCAAAAGGGACGATAAAGCATACATAATAATAATATTATCAAATCATTAGCCACTACATACCGCTTCCTCGTCTGCCATTTTTTTTTTAATATTCAAGTTGTCTATCGGGAAGACTCAACGTATAACTAGACCTGTGTACAATTCCTTCTGCAAAGTACTGAAGTCAATACATATCCACAGTTTTATCCATACGTAGTTTTGCATTCCTTTTCTCAGCAACGTATAAACAAATATCGCTAAATAAATTTATACACGTTGAGTGTTTACCATATGCAAATAATTGTTTCTTCACTTCATAAATATTGAGTAAGCATGCTCGAATTTTAAGAATCGCTTAAATAAAGCTATTTTTATGCAATGTTGTTCAGCGTTTTCAATGAAAGGAATCCACTGAAATTGAACTCCTCTCGTTTTAGTTATCTTCAAAAACAGGGAGCAGCGTCCGTATTTGCTACCCAAATGCAATTGTCGAAGCATGGCTTCAAAAGGTATCAAATACAGACTGTCCGAAAAGCTCCGGTTTTGCGTACGAGCAAAGTTTCGCCTCTTCGCCGATTTGGCGCTAGTACCTGACCCTATTAGTGTTGCCAACTATGGCGGAGAAAAAGGGGCTCAAATCAAAGTAACCAGAAATGGCTAAAAATGTTTTCAAGCTGAGAAAATAAAAATAAATTCCTTTGGCGTTTACTATTAAGTACTTGTACTGCTGGAATATGCTTGTCTGCAGATGCTTTTTAAGTCATTTGGATTTTCATTTCCGGTTTACAATTTTTTTTTTCTCAGCTTGAAAACATTTTTAGCCATTTCTGGCTACTTTTATTTTGATTTGAGCCACTTTTTCACCGGCAGAATTGGCAACATTAGGTAGTAGCGCCAAATCGGCGAAGGAGCGAAACTTTGCTCGTACACAAAATCTCATTGGAAAAACTGGTTTTCGGACAGCCTGTAGTTGGTATCAAGGGAGCCATGGCCGAAGTTCCGCATTTTGACTACATACGCATGTGCATAATCGACAATCATTTCCATTAATATTGCCATTTAGACGGTGTTCCTTTGTAAAAGCTACCAGAACAGAACAGTTAAATAGTTTTTTCGTGAGATCTGTACGTGCTTTTGTATGCAATTCGCAAAACTTAAAAATATTAGACGTAGAATCTTGAAATGCTATACTTAAGACTGCTGTAGCATTTAATTGTGCGCTTTCCTTTTTGATTGCAATCGACTGAGTAGTTTATTTACAGAGTCACCGAAAGGACTTTTAAAGTCTATGAACAGCTTCAAAACATTATAGTCACACTGGTCTGTAGACAGTCATTATTTTTTTGACCATGCCCAAAATTTCGCCAACCGTCACCGATATTTATGAGATTTGGAGATATATCGCCAAATTTGATGCCGAAATAAGCTTTTAAACTGAACACATCTCTGCGATTAACTGTTATATTTGCCGAAAAATCGCCAATCCTTAATCTACTTACATACAACACTAACGTATGCGGTTCTAAAATCGACGATGTTTCTATTATGCGAATGGCAACAACTAGGTGTACACATTAGCGTAATAACAATAACACATGCGCAAAAATCCTAGTTAGCAGTTCAATGACGTCAAATGAAGCAAGCATATTTGTTACTGGTTATGTATGTCACGCAGTAGCTAGATTACAAAACAACAATGCGCAAGCAAAAATGCAAGATCCTTCGGATTTTTACACAGCTTTAAAATATCGACTTTACAATGCTTGGGGCGTTTATCGCACATAAAAAAAAAGACGCCATGCCGTGGGCGAAAGCACATTTTAGCCATTTCCTGTTTATACCATTATTATGGCCCACAATACCAGGGTCCACAGACCTTACTTATTTTCTCATGCACAAAATGTATACGATAGGGTAGTGTTAGTACGTACAGTAAACGTATGCATACTTGGTGGCTTCGGCCGACGGCCAATTCTCAGGTACCAGTATTCTCACTCTCGAAGTATCAGCAAAATTCTCGTACTGAGCGAAATAGCGCCCTAGTGCTAGAAAAAAAAAGAAAGTTCTTATAAAATTTGCATTTTTTAATGCAAATTTGCATACAACGCTTTTCAAGTTCGTCCATTAGAAAGAACTAGAATAATCCTGCCGTCTCCTGTACAGTTCTGAGTCAGTGACGTCAGGAGCAGGAAATAGCATATAGGAACGAGCAGTTCCCAATCGTTATCACTGGTAAGCAGAAGCATGGAGCGAAGAGTGGAGCTACTGCTCTTGCAAAATCCAAAATAATAATCCAGCAGCACCAAAACAATGTTTCGCAGCGCCAAATCAACTGAATGTTCCACTTGACACAACCTGCAGTGAGTACTATCACAAAATGATCTACTGCAACTGGAAATAGCCGTTTAATAAAGGCTCCTGATCGGAAATTAATATTGACTAATCGGGAAGTTTACCTATTTCGTCAACATATTCGTAAAAATAGGCATTTGGCAGTTGCAGATCTTGTCACTTGCGAAAAAGAAAGTTTTGTAAAGGCCATTTCATATGCAACTGTGCGTCGATATATCAAAAGATGTGGATACACATTACACAAAGTAAGACGTAAAGCATTTCTCATTTCATTGAATAAACGTCACCGTATTGCGAACTATAACCTTAGCCGAACTGCGATTCGTTGGAAGAAGGTACTGTGGTCAGATGAATTTATTTTTCAGGTTTCATGTGTAAATGTTGGCCGAAAGTTTATTAGGAAGAAGGGTGAAGCGAGTTTTTGTTACACCCTTTTGTTACAAGCGCATGGCTCTTAAAGTAAGCTCTGTGAAGGTGTGGGGCTTCTTGTAAGAGATAGGCGTTGGCAATTTGCTTTGTTGTAAACGTACAGGCTCAAGAGTATATGTGCATTCTTGAAATGAATTTACGTCCATCAGCGCAAAGATTGTTTGGCAGAAAACCATATATTTTTCAACAAGATGACGCAAAGCCGCATATAGCGAAGATAGCAAAAATATAGCTATGTTCGAAACGCGTTTTTGTTTCAGAGTGGCCAGCAGCAAGTCCAGATCTTTCTCCTAACGAGAATATTTGTCGTATAGTCTGACCCAACGTCGTCCTAGCACGCACAATATACAACAGTTAAAAGATTACCTACTGCAGAAATGAGGGAAATATTTCTACAGACACATTAAATAGTTTAATCTCCTCCATGGATAAACGCCTTGATGCGATTATCCGCCAGTAAAAATGATATCACCTCTTGGTAATCGAACTGAACGAACATTTTTCACTTTAGTTGCGCAATAAAATATACTTGTAACGCTTATCATAGCTACATCTTTTGATAACCTCATGTTCAAACTAACACAAATGCCATTACAATGTTGTACTGAACATATCAAATGTTAATAAAATGTTTCTTTTGCATATAAGCTTCTTTATGTTTCTCACTTTCCGCATTTCAAGGTATTTCTTATATGAACGAACTTTACTAGAGTTTACTAAATATAATAGGTGTGCATGTAATTTATATAAATTATTTATTATAATTCATATAATTATATTTTTATTTATAATGTGTAATTGTAAAAATAATAAATTTATAATATATAATTATACAAATTATAATAAAATAATAATTTAAATGCATAAAATAAATGACAAGATAAGGAAATAATAAGTACAGACAGTACGTAGTACTTATAATTTATCTGTACAATCTGTCATATTTAATCTTCAATCGCACGGAAGTCGGAATGCAGAATAGTCCAGGATGAATTCATAAAATTGGTTGATAAGGCAACAATCTCTGTAAGGTAAAATGCTATGAGTCGTGCTCAACAAAAATTAAGTGCTTTTGGTCTATAAATTTGAAAAAGAAATGGGACCAAGTTTGTATATTGCACCTATTAAAAGTGACTTCTTAAGTGGAGTGGTTGAAAAAACAGTACTGCAATAAGCGGAGTACAATATGTTAATAGACTTATGAAAAAGGTCTGGACTTCCGGAAGATGGTGTAATATGCGGAGTGCCGTCTTATCCAGGTGACTTTCTAACGAGATTTGACTATAATATAAAATGAAAGCTGATAATAATACGTACCTGTAGAGATGTACACGATGCCTACAAGCATTGTTGACATTCGCTTTAACCCTTTGAGGCGCAACCCTTTCCCAATGCTGAAAAAGGGGCAGCCGTTGCCATCGCTCGACTTAACTACCAGCAAGATGGCGGACGATCGAAACATTCATCGCGTGCCACAGATCTAGAGACCCTTTTTTGACGCAGCTGGCTGTGCGACACAGCCAGCTGTCGTCAAAAAAGGGTCTCTAGATCTGTGGCACGCAATGAACGTTTCGATCGTCCGCCATCCTTCTGGTAGTTAAGTCGAGCGATGGCAACCGCTGCCCTTTTTCAGCATTGGGCAATCGATCCAGCTGTTCTCCCATTCTTCCATTTTTCAGCAGATGTCAGTGCTGTGAAAAATAATCGTGACAATTTTTTTACGGGAAATGATGTGCTAAAAAGTAAAGGATTCTGGTGGAGCTATGTCACCCGCAACTATTTTTATAGAAATCAAATCTATTCTTCGTGACTGGCAACAGTCAAAACGTCAGAGTTTGGTGTTCCCAGAGCGGGAACACTGCGCATTAAAGGGTTAATAAGACATACCTATCGAGTATCTTGGGCCTAGCATCGCAAGCGCGTTACAAGGCGACTCTCACTCTCTTGGACCAATCTTCTGTGGTCCCGCGCTACCCGGCTCGATCTTGCTTGCTAAAAATTAAAGGATTCTCGTGGAGCTATGTCACCCGCAACTATTTTTATAGCAATAAAATCTATTCCTCGTGACTGGCAACAGTCAAAACGTCAGAGTTTGATGTTCCCAGAGCGGAAACACTGCGCGTTAAAGGGTTAACCCTTTGAAGCGCAACCATTTCCCAATGCTAAAAAAAGGGCAGCCCTTGCCATCGCTCGATTTAATTACCAGCAAGATAGCGGTCGATCTAATCGTTCATCGCGTGCTTGATCTAGAGAACGCCATCTTGCTGGTAGTTAAATCGAGCAATGACAACGGCTGCCCTTTTTCAGCACTGGGCAGTCTATCCAGTTGTTCTTCTATATCAATGCATTTCCATCGTAATCTTTCAGTTTTCAGCAGATGCCGGTGCTGTCAAAAATAATCCTGAGAATTTTACAAATAATCGACAATTTTTAAGGGAAATGAAGTTATAAAAAGTAATATATTCCCATGTAACTATGTCACCTTCAAGTATTTTTATAAAAGTCAAATCTATTCTTCGTGACTGACAACAGTCAAAATGTCAGAGTTTTGTGTCCTCGCGGAAAGGACAACGTGCGTTAAAGGGTTAAATAAGTAAAAAAATTATCATGAAATTACAAAACTTTTCTTCTTTTTTATACTTTTTTTTTTATTTAAATGAAGGTATTCAGTATTTTGTAAATGCACAATAGGTGTTATTTTTCTAATCCGTTAAAGCTGTTGATTATTTTTCTTTTCTACAGTGAAATAGTTCAGGATATAAAATTATACCTTTTTTCTAAGCTTATAGAAAAAATAATTAAGATATAACAATATTATACTTTTTTAGTGTCTGCAATCAAATATATACAGGTAAGTATTCAAAATCAGGTCTATGGAGAAGTTTATTCAAAATCAAGTATGTAAAGAAAATTATTCAGAAATTATTTTTTTTATATTTGTCGTATAGTTGTAATTTTTATAGAATGAAATCTAACAAATTTTTAAGGTAACATATTTTTTTGAGTTTACTGTAGTATCACCCAAATGCATTTGGATGGCTTAGTATATGTTTCAAAAATTTCTTTTTCCACATCGTAATTAAAAAAAGAAAAAGGTAATATAAAAAGTAGAATCAAATTATTACATGACAAATTATATCTTCCATACATGTGTATATTTTAATCCCTGAAGAGATGATCCAGTATTTACATTTAATGACAACATAGTTTTGTAATAACTGCCTAGATTATAAATCTGTTTATCGGGCAATAATCATATTAATTTTTCATTAAAATATTAAAATTAAGCGTTACTGGCTTTTACTGTAAAATTACATTTTGCAATATGTAGATTAAACCAACCATAATTTACTTTTTAAGAGATTTTAGCATATAACAAAATTTTTACGAGTCCTGGATTTGATAAAATACCAGACTTTTCAAATGTTGCCCTTAGAGGATCTGATATTTGAAAAGTGGGCATGTTTTTTTTTATGAAATATACACAAAAGAAGTCCTCTCGAATATCTCAAATAATAAGACTTTTTAGAACAATTTGTCAAAAACTCGGCATTTTTGCAGCGAACCCTGTATACCCTACAAACTTACAATATCTTACAATACACATTCAAATAATGCAATTTTTATTTCAAAATGAATGCATATAAGACGTTACATTCTTTTCGAATATTTACAGAAACTTACCTGAATTAATGATTAAATGGAGTCACAGAACATTAACAGGTGCCATTTGCAGAATAGATAAGTAAATAACCCATAACTCTCAATAATATATTGCAGTTAATTAATAATGTAAATACAATTTCCTAGAATTGAGCAACACTCTATTTGGGTGAGTAGTCCACGGTTGGGTTCTGAAAGTGAAACATGCGTGAAATGATCAATAGAACAGCGTGTTTCTTGCGGCACTATGTTTCCATGGTAACCATTCATTATTTTCTGATGAATATATGACGTTATGAGTTTGAATTCAATAAGTATTTGATGTAAATACTTTTGGACAGTGGTTCATGCAACACTTTCAATGTTCAGTTCGAATTATACGCTGTGGTACAAACTACAAAATAAGTTAAATTAGGGATCCCAAGCAAAGTAACTTATTTAATTCATGTATATGTTACTGTTGAAGTGTAAAAATCAGTTACTCTACAAGTTATCTATTATTATACGCAGTGAAAAACTGAAATTTAAAAACGCTTCCTAATAGCTTTTTTGCACCAAAATAACTGAAACATTAACAATCAAAGCTGAAATAGCTACGTACTGTAAATAGGTGTATTGTATGCATAACTAGTTCTATCAATTAAACATTTTACTTAAGAGCTTCCCTTCTGGGATACAAAGAAACGGTATTATAATTTGATGTAGGCCTTTGATAATCGAGTTAAAAAAGAAACTTACGCATCAAATTTGTATACGCTCTTAATTTTGAAATATGGAAGTTATACAATGATCGGTAAAGCTATAAGAAAGCATTGAAAACATGATAAGTGAATTACATACGAACAATTTACAAATTATTATATACAAATTACAAATTATTTAATTATTTAACAAATACTATTTTTTTTATACTAATATTAATATTTAAGCAAAACCTTTTTAAGCCTGCAAAATGTTTGTCCATTTAAATATCTGGACATGATTAATGCGTAAATAAATAAATTTTCCCATAATCTAATGTCGCTCAACCTTATAAAAATAAATAAATCAATCGATTACGTTATTTAACTGAGACCCTACATGAGAAAATAAAGCAGTTTTTAATCATAAATAAATTAAAAACTGTTTTGCGAATTTTTACACAACTTTACATTTGTGTAATGTGCCGTTAGTTTTCTTTTCTTTTCTTTATTTATTTTTATTTATGTATTTACTTAACGAAGAATTACACTCCTCAACTGCGATCTCATGTAAAGATTTTTTGTTTTCAACGTCTTTGTAAGATAAAATATCATTTCTTTACAAAAGTGACACTAACTTCACTATGTGACACTAAGTAGAAAATTAGCTGACTTTTGTTTCTTTGACGGCAGACAAACACGCGACTTCATAAATTAAAAATTGTAAACACTGCCACAAAATTTACATCATATCAATGAACAGTCGCAATTTTTCACGGTTCTAAATAACTCCTCAAAATTACACAGTTTGAGATTTTTCACAAGATTAAAATAAATATATTTTTTCCGCTGAACCATGGAGGATTTAAATATTTAAATTGATCATTTCAGATTCCGCATGAAGTTAAATGTTTTTATTTTCTTTCATGAGCATGAGTGTTTTAATTTTTTAGCTATGTTATTTCAATATAATATTATGAATTTTAAAAGTATAAAGGTTTATTAGAATATTCTATATTCTTTATCCTTGTAAATCATGTATAATCATATTATCTTTGTAAAAATACAAAGATAACATGAATTAAAGCACAATATACCATTTTGATAAATACATCGTGTACATTAAATTAAGAATGTTTGTTGTATTTGTCATTTTTTAACGGCCCCTTAATACGAACTAACCGATATGCAATCCTACATTAACACATCTCGCGGTAGTTTCAACAAAAATGACTACCAAAGCTTTTTTAAATGCAAATTATTTTCACAGTATTAAACAGTATGTAAACAAAAGAAGTAGACTAAAATATTTTATCTATTTTTAATTTCATATTCTTAAAGTTAGTTACTACCAACGAAACTTTTAAAAATGCATTTATTTTTCAAAAAATAAGCTCTAATTAATGTTATATTAACTCTGATTGTATGCGACAATTGTTTCAAACTAGACAAAACATTCGCTGCAATAAATTCCATAAAGAATCGGTTTTAACTAACTATGTGTAATTTGAGAGGGAGAAATGTCTAAATTTCGTTCGAATCAGACAGCCAAGTGTTTCCTCTTTCATTAATTGGACGAAGTGGCAAAGTATAAAAGCAGCCATTTGTACCCTAGAAAAGCATTCAGCACCTGAATTGCTCTGAGTCCCTTGCTAATCAGCATTTTACACGGCTTCATCATGAAAGTAGCAGTAAGTTCTTTTTCATCATTATTTATTCTGTAAAAATTAATTTAAACCATTCTGGACTTGTGTTGCATTTTCGCAACGTAAAGTAAAATAAAATTTAAAAAATCAAAATTCAATTTTAACCCTAAAATGCATGATTCTTTTTAATGAGCTGTAAATAAAATTGTAACTTTATTTAGGCTTACGTAATAAAGTTATGCTATTAAAAGTATTTTTTTTAATTCTGCGTGTAATTTTCCAAAAAAATTATGAAAAAAGTTAAATAGATCTCCTAAAACAAACACATAACTCTCATAAAACAAACAAAAAAGTAACATATTCTATTTCTACTTTATTTAGTCCTAATTATTTTTAATATTTTGTATCTATTTTCATTTAGCAATAAAAATTAGAAACAATCAAATATTCGAGCAAAAATTTGTTCAGCGAACTGCATGAGCACACCATGAATTCATGCTTGCTTTCTCAAAAAATAATGTTGTCATACATTTTAAAAACTAAAATTATTCCTATAATGGTCTTATATTTATTTTAAATGCATATGTAAGACAAAACTTGAATTTTTCCCTTATATTACGGAAAAATGAGTGCAGCCAATTAGATACAGAATGCAACTGTATGGTTAGAATTACCTATATATTGACAGTTGATTTAAAAACAATTTTGTGTTTAAAAAAGAAATGTTAAATTTCTTTTATTTTAAGATTAACTACATATTTGCATCCTTAGCACATATACACACTCGCTGTGTTTGTAATGAAACAATAACGAATTGTAACTTTAACGAACATTCCGACTTTGCAAATAGAATAACAAAATAATATTCTCTCAACATGTATTCTAAAAAGATGTTTGAAGTGTAAGATTTAATTTTGATTGTTGTTTTTTATGGAGCAAAAAATATCTTTAAGGAAATCAAGGCAGAATATATAACTAACGAATATCATATGCTTATTTTTTAAATAAACATAATATTTTTGAAAGTACTCTTATTGTCTTATTTATTCATAAGTAAGTCTTAAAAGTCATTTGTAATGAAGAATGGAAATTGTGTGCGGACATTAATACATTAATTGTCTTTTACATGCTCTCAAAAATTATTCGAGTGAAAGCTGGACGTCCTTCGTTGGTTATGCATTTTAAAATTTATATATCATAAAATATGTTTTAGGTTATGCGCAAGCATAATTTTTCATAATTCTCTCCAGTTGTGCGTTTTTCAAAAACTAATTATTAGTTGCAAAGCTAACATCAGAAATTTTGTTTGTACTCGAATTCTTTTTTGAGAGGATGCACACGGAAAGAAATTTCAAACATTTTGTCTGATATTTTCCATGAATAATACGTCGGGAAAATTATCCTTGCCCCACCAGTGCCATACTGCATTGCGCACTGAACTGGGAGACGGAAGGTGCCTGGTTCAAAACCAAGGTCGCGTCCTAACCTAACTAATGGCCAACCTAACCATACGGAGTTTTCCGTGGTTTCCTCCGAAACTTAGCATAAATATGGGTTAGGACCCCTTAGAAAGTCCCCCAAGGAGGGCAGCTCCGTTTGTGTTGGGGTTTTGCAGGCCAAGCACACAAATCCTAAGTACATTGCACAAACACAAAATAAATAAATAAATAACTAAAACAAAAATCCTTTATTCAACCGCATTATTCTTTTTTTTTTTTTTTTTTTTTTTGACGAACTATTGTTAAGTTACTCGTATTACAGTGAGCCTTTTTAATGAACTAAGCATTGTTATAAATTGTCAGCATAACTCATTTTTTTAATGAATATTCTAAACTTTTAAGTTTTAAAGAGTGTTTTTGTGTTAAATCAAACCTTCAAGAGGGGTAGCTGCCTAGAGGGGAAGAATGGGTAGGGTGGACTTTATAAGGGGATCTAACTAGTGATGAGCATAAATGAAAATATTTGTATTAACCGATTATTAAATGCATTCGATATAATCGATTTTGAAAACTCCGATCGGACGCTGAGCATGAGCACATAGAATTCGAATAGAACATAACATTTGATATCTCTAATACTATTCGAATAGTGAAATCACGAATATTATTCGATTAAGGAAAACCGCGAATACTCTTAGAAAAGTAAAATTTGCGAATATTCACTATTCGATTAATAGATAATGTATTCTATTCGAAGAATAATAATCTATTATAGAAATCATTCGAATGGAACATCACTAGTTCTAAAGCATATTCACGGTACATCTGGAAAAACAGCCCAAAACTTCAAACCATAGACCTGCAGCGACGCGGTAGGCCAAAACCCTGAACCTTCATAATTCAGCCATCTGCCATGTTCATTATTTTATCCACTGAGTCATGGTGTGGTTTGGCTTCACATTTAAAGTATTATTTACATTTGAAGTAAATAAAGTAAAGCAAAGACAAAAAAAAAATGGCATTTGAAAGAAAAACAATTGCAAATATTTTTTTTATGTCTGCTTGGAGTTCATTAATACCAATTTTAAATTTGCAACAGTTATTCTTTAACCCTTTAACTCGCAGTGTTTCCGCTCTGAGAACACCAAACTCTGACTTTTGACTGTTGCCAGTCACGAAGAATAGATTTGATTTCAAAAAAAATAGTTGCGGGTGTCATAGCTCCACGAGAATCCCTACTTTTTAGCACGTCATTTCCCGTAAAAAAAATGGTCACGATTATTTTTAACAGCACTGACACCTGCTGAAAAATGGAAGAATGCGAGAACACCTGGATAGATTGCCCAGTGCTGAAAAAAGGGCAGCCGTTGCCATCGCTCGACTTAACTACCAGCAAGATGGCGGACGATTGAAACGTTCATCGCGTGCCACAGATCTAGAGACCCTTTTTTGACGACAGTGCCGCACAGCCATTGGGAAAAGGTTGCGCCTCAAAGGGTCAATACTGCATGTCGAGCGGAGGCAGTTTTAGATTAAGGGTATTTGTACATGACTGAATACCGGATTTGGAAGATTGATTCAAATGTGTAACAGAAATGTGGGCACAGAACTAAAATCTTTGCCTTTTCGTTTTTTTAGTGACTAAAGAGATTAAATTAATAAATACTTGTGCTTTTATAGTAAATATTTTTTAACATTGTACAGCTTTTTTTAAACAATAATTTCTATGATATTCTAATCACCATTTTATGTGATTAGTTTTAGCACATAAAAATAGATACGCAATCACACAATTTCGTAAAAAGTAATTCTAGACGCTACCGATATAGTATTTTTAAAGCTAAATTAAATATCATTTTTAAAATGCCGTAATTTTTTCCGAAATAGTGATTGATTCACTGTAAAGTCCTACCGTTATTCGAAGCAATTTCATTCTATTTATTTATTTTTATATTTTAGGTGATACTATTTAGAATTTTTCACAAAACGCCAAACAAATACATTTTTATAAAATTTAAATATTGGATTAGATTTTTATCCTCTTAATTTGTATTATTTTTACATCTTTTTGAAAAAAATCTTAAATGAATTTAAAAAATAATAAACGGGCATTTTTGTGCATATGAGTGAATTTTACTCTGAAATCGACTAAAGTTTATGTAATAAATCGAATGAAACAGCAATACTCTTTTCAGAAAAAATTGACTGTGACATTTACTTAAAAATTCATATTTATACGTTGGTAGTATACAAATAATCTTACGAGCACACATTTTTTACACTAAAAAAGCTATAAAATAATGTTTTTAGTGTAAAACTTATTTGGGACGGGGTTTAAAGGTAATAGAAAATCCTCTATATTTAGTCTCTATTTAAAATTCTTTAAATATATGTTTTCTGTTGATTTCAAAAGTATTGCGATCTTTACAATACTTTTTTTTTTCATTTCACCCTTGAAATTTAGTCTAAATGATGATTTCGTGAAAATCACAACTTTCGCACCTTTTTTAAACTAAAAAAAAGCTATAGAATCATATTTTTAATGCAAAAAAGACATATGCGCCAGATAGATTATTTATATACTACCTGTATCAGTATCGGTCATCAATTTATTTGGTAATTAACTCTGAAATCCATAATAGTTTTTATTAAATTTTGGTAACATTTCAGACTTTTTTTATTAATTAATATAATTTGGATAATAAAGCGAATCTCTTTTAATTATTGGGATTACAATCTTACTTCTACAGTTTAAAGCTTGTAAAAACACTTTTGTTGGATAAATAAAGTTAAATTTCTGTAAAACTGGAGAATAACACAAACTCTCACATCTTAAAGCATTTACATCTAGAAATATTTTGAAAATTTCCAGAAGTAGCAAATTCACCACATCTGGTATAAAGGATTTAATTCTATCTTCAACTGAATCTGATAATAAAGATAAAACATTATCAGGCGCTCCATGACATGCTACTCCTTCTTTTTCCATTTCTCCAAATATTATTCCACCTTCTCTTTTCTTTCCACTTCGTGCTTGTAATAGTTTAGTTTTACCACTGATATTTAACTGATATCGGTAGAATAGCTGGAGCTAGAGTAACTTTAGGTGATTCACAACAAAAACATACTTTATCTGGTTTATCTAGAGAGATAATTTTAATAAATTTGATAATATTTTAAAAACTTTACCTTTTGAAATGCCATGCATTACTAATGATACATTACAGTTATCTAATATATCATCTAGAGGTTTTGGAGTATATCTAATGATAGCAGTAATGTCTTGGAAACAAATAATTTAGAAGATTCTATTATATTAAGTAAAAGGTGTTATAAATCTGGAAAATTAAATGTTTTATTAACTATCAAATACAAATAAGAAGTAGCACCAATTACTTTAAATTCGCCATTATCATTAAGGTCAGTGCATTCTCATAAAAAATTAGAACCATCTGGTTTACCAAGAATTGGAACAATATTGGAAAAAGACGATGCAATGTACAAGAGTGTTGAACATCGATTTGGATCAACAGATAGATATAATCCAAAATCAAATATATCGTATGGTACGTCAGAAGGTTTAATGATAATCTATCCAGTTAGAGTACATAGAATTATAACTGACAAATATAACAATTAAATATATTTGAACTAGTTTTAGATATAAAGAAATTGGAAATAAAATAATTAATCAAGCAGCAGAAAAAGGCACAATTGGATGTATTGTTAATGATGAATTGCCATATACAGAAAAAGGAATTACACCGGATATTATAGTAAATAGTGTATCAATTCCATCAAGAAAAACATTTAATTTATTTAATCAAGTTAAAATTACTAATGGATATTGTTCTAATCCATTTAGTGAAAATATGAATTAACCCATTTATGCCTAGTGTCCCTTTTTTGGGACGGCATTTTCGCTAGTAGTCGAAAACGTTATTTATTTTTCCTAGCCTTTATTCATGAGTATTGAGCCTCAAGTCTACAAAATATTTTAACATGACCAAGTAGGATGTTGATATTTTGATTTTTATGCATAAAGATTTTAAAAGAAATTATCCCTTGTTCAAGAAGTTGACATCAGAAATTTATCTATTATTTCTGTTATCAGTAAAAATCGAAGAAAGTCGCAAAAATATCCAGGCACAGATGGGTTAAAACTATTAAATTATCCTCCAATAACAGAAACTTGTTTACATCAATATCGCAATCAAATTAAAGAATGGTATTAGAAATATAATCATGATTTAACTGATGAAGAATTAGAAGATAAAACATCATGTTTAGTAGATTTATATAATCCTTATACTCATAAAATAATAAAATGTGAAGGTGGAAATAAGCATTTTATGGGTATGATTTACTGTTTACCTTTAAGTGAAATAGCAATTGAAAAGATTAATTCTAGAAATAGAGGTAGAAAAACTAAGCTATTAGAAGCACCAAGTGGAAAGAAAAGGCAAGGTGGAATAAGATTTGGAAAAAAGAAGGAGTAGCATGTCATGGAGCGCCTGAAAATATTTATCTTTATTATCAGATTCAGTTGAAGATAGAATTAAATCCTTTGTTTGTACCAGACGTGGTGAATTTGCTACTTGTGGAAGTTTTCAAAATATTTCTAGATGGAAATGCTTAAAATGTGAGAGTCTGGGTTATCCTCCAGTTTTACAAAAATTTAACTTTACTTATGCTACAAAATTGTTTTTACAAGCTTTAATCTGCATAGTTAAGATTGTAATTCCAAAAATTAAAAAATATTCAATTCATTATCCAAATTATATTAATTAATTAAAAAATTTTTGAAATATTAATAAAATTAGGAAAAACAGTTATGGATTTTAGATTTAATTACCAAAAAGATTGATGACCTATTCTGATACAAGTGATATATAAATAATCTATCTGGCGCACATGTCTTTTTACACTAAAAATATGATTCTATAGCTTTTTTTTTAGTTTAAAAATGGTGCGAAAGTTGTGATTTTCACGAAATCATTATTTCGACTAAATTTCAAGGTGAAATGAAAAGAAAAGAAAGAAAAAAAAACGTGTTGCAAAGATTGCAATACGTTTGAAATCAACAGAAAACGTAGATTTAAAGAATTTTAAATATTATTAAAAATAGAGATTAAATATAGAGGATTTTTTTTTTTTACTTTTAAACCCCGTCCCATAAACGGGGCTGTCATGTTTTGCACTAAAAATATGATTTTGTAGCTTTTTTTAGCGGGGAAAAAAAAAGTGTGTGATCGTAAGATTATTCGTATACTACCTACGTGATAAAATAGTATTATCGAATAATGTTAGATATTTTCATGTTATTTACAAAATGTTCTTACAGTATATGTTATATTTATGATTAATTACCTGTAGCATAAGAATTTATTACAGGAGGTTTTATAATTTAAGGTACTACATTCCACTACGAGCATACTTTTACTTTTGAACGACAAAACGGCACAAATTTCTGTTTTGGACAAAAAATTATACGCAGAAAAATATACATTAATCTACTAACTTTAATGAAAGGAAAATTATCTTTTAAAATTCAACAATAAAAGTTATTCTGTTGAAATCTGCGATTAACAAATTACAAATAAATCTTGCGGTTTTATTTATTTTGTTTGTTTGATTATTTATTTTAGGTGCTGCGGGGGTGGGGGTAAATAAGAGTTGTTTTGAACGTAGTAGAAATTTGTTAACAATTACGTTGGCTGGAATTGAATGTACATAAGTACAGGAAAGCACACCATTGAATAGATACGATATGTTAAGTGTGTAAATATTTTAAGTTCGTACGTGTCGTCTATTTTCAGGTCTGCTTTTGCCTTTTCGCTGTTGCAGCAGTTAGTGGACAATTTATTCCTCAGCGTGTTTTGCCAGGCCTGTTCCCATACATCCCGCTGCCTATAGGATTTCCGTATGGTGGAGGTGAAGATGTGTACGCTGCGTCCTTGGGTGGAGCCAAAGTAGGATTGTACGGACGAAACCACGGACCTTACGGATCAGGAGGACTCCCAGGATTTCCATTCGGAAACTCCTACGGATCGTCTTCTGATGTGACCGGTGCATCTCTCGGTGGAGCTAAAGTGGGTCTCTACGGAAAAGAGAGACCAGGATCTGGCCGTCCCTGTAAGTATACCTTTAACCCATTTATGCCGAGTGTCCCTTTTTTGGGACGGCATTTTCGCTATCAGTCGAAAACATTTTTTATTTTTCCTAGCCTATATTCATGAGTATTGAACTTCAACTCCACAAAATATTTTAACATGACCCAGTAGGATGTTGACATTTCAATGTTTATACATAATGATTTTTAAAGAAACCATCCCTTGTTCAAGAAGTTGGCATCAGAAATTTATCTATTATTGCTGGTATTCTAACGTATGCTGTACCAAAATCGACGATATTTTCACGCTACAAACGGCAACAGCTAGATGTAAAATATTAGTGCTATAACAAATAATTATTAACATGCTCAAATGGAGCAAACATATGTCACGCAGTAGCTAGATTACAAAATAACAATAATGGATGCACAAAAATGTAAGATCTTTCGGTATTTTTCACAGCTATAAAATATCGAATTTACAATACTTGGCGCATTCATCGCCCGTCTCAAAAATGTCGCCATGCATTGGGCTAAGCACATTTTAGCAATTTGCTGTTTCAACATCGGCTTCTATGATGACACCCAAAATGTGCAGCAGCCTTAACCTAAATAATGACAAATGCTGTTAAAACCAACGAGATATAAAGTCGAGATAAAGAAGTCGTTGGTTAAAACAAAGAAACATTATTTTCAATGAAGTGAGTCCAGAAATTTAGTCAACACTGCAGTGAGTATAAAGAACAGAAAGGTATGGGGCGGCGAAGCTGGCTGACTTGTTGGCTAGTTGTAATTATTTCTCTAAAATTAATATGTAATCACCTTCTAATATTTTTCGGCAGTCTTATAAGAGTCAAAATTTGGTACTTTACATCAATGAGCACAAGATGACCTTGTGTAAATTCTTCCTACATCTACGTATAGAATATTTCGACTTGACGTTTCAGTTGCGTCATTTGAGTTTAAATTTTAATTGAAATTTGTTTTCGAAAATACTCAAGAGTTGGCGGCTAATTCTCTGGAATTTTAATCCATTAAAGGCCCTCTAAAACCCAGCAGCAATTGATCAAAATCCGTGAGCCAATCTATGAGTCTCTCTTTGTAAGCGTTATTATAAAAAATCCCTCATTAGTTTTAAGATACGTACGTTAAGTTTTGCAATTCTTTTCATTTATATTTTAAAGAAATTTATTTATGTAAGTGTATATATAGTATATTTATTATATTTGAGAGAGTAAATGTTATTTACGTATACAAAAAATCCTTTAATATTCTTTAGTGCAATGTACTTAATTTAGTATTTAAACTTGATATGATTTTTGTAGCTATATCTGCCCAAAGCAGCTTAAATGCTTAACAAGCAATTTATAGTACATGCAAAGGCCCAAAAATTTGTATTTTCCCAAGTTCCAATATTTTGATGATTGTGGGTACTGGTTCTTTCTCTGGAAAAAAATATTTCACTAGTATGAAACTATTCAGAATTTACGGAAGCGTTCACCGGCTGTTGTAATTTGTAATGCCCTTAACTATTTTAGAGGGAGGATTTGTGCGGTGCCATCATGATTCTACCGGGCCTGCTTGTGCACTCCGAAAGAGACCTACAGACGTTTCCTGATTGGTTAGATTCAGCCGTTAGATGACGTATCTAAATATTGGAACCAATAAGTGAGCATCCACAGGCCTCTTTGGATGATTCATCGGAGTGCACAAGCAGGTCCGGTAGAATCATGATGGCCTCGATTTGTGTCATTTACAAATATATCCATTTCGTTGACATTGGTAGAATAATGCATTTTAATTTATTTTGCTTCTTTTGCTTCCAGATTAAATTCATAGAATAATTAATTATTGAAAGTCTGGACTGGAACTTTTTACATATGCTGCGATCGATATCGCTTGAAGAAGGCAAACGAGAAACTGAATATGGAATGGAGTGTTGTATAACCGTCTTTTATGTTGAAAAATAAACATTTTGAATTAAATTTTAGTGTCTTATTCATTTTTCCTACCATAAATACTAGTTTAAATAGTAAAAGCAATGTACACTTTGGAAGTCGATAAGTTTGTAAAAGTAAAATTAAGTTGAAAACAGTTTGTTTATTCTATCATACTTCTAAAAATTAAAGTAACTGTTACGCACGCACTCAAAAAAAATAATTAATTAAATTTTAATTTTAATTTTAAAAATCTATTCGAGTGTACGTTAAATTTTCTTCCTTCAGTTTTGTGAATCACTAATTAATTTTTTGAAAAACATAAAATATAACTAGAGATGTAAAGAGTGGAAAAATCTCGGTTCACATACACGGGAATAAACCGGGTTTTTTTTTAAAGAAAATTTGAAAAATGCTGGGAGTTTTCAAAACCTTTTATGTATTTCAGTGCAAAAACGAGGTATTTTGCTTACAAAATAAAAGCTGTTACGTTTTCTACATTTATAAACTATGCAACAAAAATATCAACAAACAAAACCACTACTATAAACTCTTACAGCTTTAATAAATCAAAATACAGGTATAAATCAACAACTACCGTGCAGATTTTACTCTCTGTTTACTGTAATAATATTTTAAAAATAAAACAGTAATAAAAAAAATGCAGACTAGTAATCAAAACCTGAATTTACTGCAATTAAATTTTCAGTAAATAAAACATAGAACTTCTGATTTACTTTAAATAAAATCTTAAATCCAGAAAACAGTGCATAAAAAGTGACAGAATGCTTGACACTAATACTATAGCTCAAAGTATAGAACTCTAAACATTAAATTATTTTAAAAACAACTAAATTTTCGATCTGCTACCTCAATAAAAAAAGCTCTGATCAAGAAATTTAAAAAATCCATCAAGCTGCCAGCCCAATTCTTACAGCGGTCAGAATACTTTCAAAATCATACAAATAATATAAAGTGTATTAAACTGATTTATTCGGTACTTATTTATACTGCGGCTGCTATAGTTCATACATTAGCACTACATTCAGATTAGAGAATGACTGTTTTTATTTACATTCAAAATTTTCAATATTCTTCTCAAAATACCGGGTTCATTCCCCAAACTTCTGCTTTCAAAATATGTGGGTTGTTTTTGCAGCTTTACATATAACTCCAAAGGAAGGCGCTTATACAGGGTGATTCTAGATTGTTATTACAAAATTTAAGGAGACACAAGGCACATAATAAGGGATCAGAATCACATAGCAATGCGGTGTCGGAAACGTCGTCTTCATGTAGCTGTTAATAATCACTTTGGAACGGGTGCTGAAACATCAGTGAACTTTCCGACCACTGTTTGTCAAAAAATAACGTATTTTTTTTCCTCAGAAAACAAATAACTAAAATTCATAGCTTAAAAATTTTATTTCCTTTCATGGATGAGATTTTAGGAGACAAACTCATTGTATATGAAACTTGCTCAAGAAATTAGGCAAACACTTCAACACTTTCATACTGTGATTAAACAGGCCTCTCAATTCTTCCTCTTTTTTTAAAATTCCTACCTTCATCAAAGTTTTATTTATATAGCCTAGTATTTTAATGGTTTGATAGACGAAACCTTAACATCTAAAAGAACATTAAACAACTGTTGAAGAAGCAGAACATTTTACTCTATTATTTATAGAGGTAGGAATTTTAAAAAACGAGGACCAATTGAGAGGCCTGTCTGATTATTACCAGGTACACCCTCCAGATAAAGTATTGGAGTAAGAGATACATTTCCTACTTTAGATTTGAGAATAATAATTGAGTTTTGAAAAACGCACAACTTGATAGAAATAGGGAAAGCCATATTTATGCATAGCCTAATTCATATTTTATGATGAATAATTTTTAATATACGAAACCAACGTAGGAAATGTATCTCTTACTCGAACACTTTTTTTAGAGGGTGTAAGTGAAAACGGCATTTTTGACCCCACGCTGCTATGCAATTCTGATTCCCTATGATGTGCCCTATCTCCCCTAAAATTTTGTAAAAACAATTTAGAATCACCCTGTATACTACCTGATTTACTTTTGCAAAGAGCAATGCTTTATATCGATAACAATTACCGGCAAAGGTAATTTGATTTACACTCAAACATAGATTTAGGAATACCTAGATTGCGCATCCAATGTTCCTAATCGTGTGCTTTTTGTTGCCAAAAACGCACCATATTTCTGCCACTATCATGGTTGCCGTCGATGTAAAATAGAACATTCGTTGCAATACTTCAGAAAAATAAATAAGTTCGATGGAAAATATTTCGATACGAGTACTTTTTAAAATACATATCGTTCTAAAATGATTGAAAATACCATTATAATTTATTTATTGCCATTCTGCGCATGCGTATGCCACTATCATGGCTACCATTTGGAGGCAACAAGTTTTCTCTCGTTATGTTCAATCTAGAGGTTCCTATATCTATGCACTCAAAAAACATTTTTGAGAGGATTTTTCGTTGGTGTTGTAGTATTTGGCGCATTTATTTTCGGACTTGTATTCTTGGTTTCAAGAACTGCATATAAATTCTCTTAAAGGGAATAAAGTGGACATCACAACAGTTTTTACCATAGAGATAAGAATATAAGGAGACAGCATTAGCTATCTCATAGTGAAGCCGAAGCTGTAATCGATCCGCCATACTGCTTAGACCACATTGCAATATTACGGAGTTATTCTATGGTGACAGTTCCAATTTTAAAGAAGTCATGTCGCCAAAGTTTGTCGCCCAGAATAGTTACGTATTTGACATGACTGTAAAAGTTTAACTGCAGAATGCTGAGATTTTGTATTTAGAAGTATTGTAACATATAATTGTGTATCTTTGCTTTTTAATCCGTAAAATTGTGCATCTTTCACTGTTATTTAAAAAGAAAGCAACAAAATGATCCGCCATACTTAGACAAACGCAGCTACTTCATTACGTCCAATGCTGAAGATAGCTAATGCCATCTCCTTGTATTCATATCTGTATGGTTTTTACTAGCACTGGAAAGGGAAGCTTACAGTTCCTAGGACACGCACATACAACTAGAGAAAATTGAATCTACGACCGTATGCTAAATGACTGGCGGAAAGGACAAACCCTTAAATATTCTCATCCAACGGCTCCTCTTTGGAGAAGACATAGCTATATACCGGTTTTCTTAAGTAAAGCTTTACAGTGAATTGGTCATAGAATTTTTTTAAAATTAAAAAAAGAAAGAGAGAGAGAGAGAGAGAGTCAATTTTTCTGTTTCAGCTTCACCAAGGAAATTTTTTTTCAAAAATTTATTATTTTTTTAATCCACAAAATATTTTTAACCAGAAAATAATTTCTATGATCTGAAACATAGATTCTTAACCCTTAAGTGCATAGCGATGCATGTATGCATCGTAGTTTTCAGTGCAAGATTAAAGTATAAGCCAAATTTCTTACGTCTGTTTCGCACATAAAATATAGTTTTAATAATAAATGATTGATACCGTGAATACTAAAAGTTTCACATACTTCTTCCAAAAAGCGTATTTTTGGAAAAATTAATTATTTATTCACAAAACTGATATAGGAAATTTAGCTGGCACTCGTGACTATTAAAATTCGTACCATTTAAGGGCTAAACTAAGGTGAGCATATTTTCGAACGTAGAATTGAGGGCATGTACCCAATTCTGAAACAAAATTGGAGACATTTAATAATTAATGAAATAATTAACAATAATACAAATAAAAAACAATGTTATAATCAAAAATTGTTCTCAATTGCTTCTTTACATTTTGAGGAGAAATCGCAAAAAAACACAGAAAATGGGGACTGTCCTCGAAAATTGAGGACGTATGGTTACCTTTGGTTAAATAGAGCATTTCGACGAACCCCTCCTCTCTGCGATCGGTCGCCGTCTTGCGTGACAGCTTGGGGTTCTCGTAATGTATTTCAATGGGAAAAACCCGATTTTCAACATTCAAAAAAAGTATTAAATTTAATTTTTTGGATGATTGTAATGGATGGAATTTGTTAATCAGACCTTCGACTTTTGTGTCCCAGGTGGCATTTAATATTTTAAAAAGCTTAACATATAATATTTTAATGATATTTCAAGTGACTTTTTCCGCTGGTACTGCGTTCGGAAAGACAACATTATGTACGGGAATAAACACAATGTTTATTTTAAGATTCGGCAGGTCATTCGGATTACTGTTTGTTTACAAATATCATTGTTGTGCATGCGAAATTTTCTTACGTTGTGAGATTTATGCAATAATAAAGTTTTGTTTTTGAATTATAATTCATCGGATATTCTGTATACCCTAGAAAACATCAAATTCCATTAATATTTATATTAAAAAAGTGTTTATTTAAATTTCTATTACGATATATTCAGATTGTTTTTTTTTTCTTTTATAAAAAATATATGTACTGCTTGTTATTATTTATCATAGTGTTCTTTTAAATATGTAAATGCCTGTAAAATAAGACCAGTTATCCCATTAATAAAGAAGTGTAACATATGCATCGCATAACATATTTGTACATGTAATTAATCTAATACGTATGAATATGAATTAAAAAGATAATCCAATAAATCAACTAAATTAAAGACGTAGACCAATTAATGTGTTCTTTACTTAGTTGCATAATTATTTAAATTGACAGTAAACATGAGTGCAAAATGTAAATTTATAATTCCATAAAGCTTCTGCCTTTTTATTATAAGATGGAAAACATGTTTCGCAATGTTAGCTCATAAAACTGTACTAAACAATTCTACAATTACATTTTTGAATTTTGTTTCAAGTTAGAATCAGAACAGAAATCAAAAGCTGGAACTCTGACCCTGTATTTCTTTTTTCTGGGTGAATTTTTACATATTAGGCAAAGCTCATGAATACTTTGCTCCGAAGCCCAACACTAGTATACATTAATTCATAAATTTTCCCCTTTTCAAGCACAAACTGATTTTAGCAGACACGACAAATCATTTCGCTTCACCTCGACCAGATTTGAGAGTCCTGAGACCACCAGAATTTGGGTGTTTTCTGTATAATGTTTATATTTCTTCCTGCTAATTTCCGACTATTTAATTTTATATCACTGTTCTGTGAAATAATTATTATATGGGAAAATCTTTAAATTATTGTTATTTTAATTAAATGTGCTACCAACCCCATATTACAGGGGTTTGCAGTTCGCTACTGAGTATTAACATAAGAATATTAAGGCTCCGGCACCTTTTTTTGCCAGAAATTGCTGCTAGCCCTGGAGCAATTAAATGTTTTCTCATTGAAAAATTTCTTTCATTAATTTCCAAAAAGATACACTTTTTGTATATAACCCGCATACAAAAATATCTCCAATCGGTAAAATGTGCTCCATATTCTGATGAGGTGATGGACAAAATTTGATAATTATATCCTGAAAAGTGTCAAAGGTATGAAGATAATAAGTACTGACTTAAACTAATTTTCAGTAGCTCTTGAAGGGAAAAAAATCACAATCACATTTTAAGGGTCATACAGATATTATGAAAGAATATTTTACATTCAAATTCAAGTATAGACCCCAGTTTTGTTTATAGATATCCCTTAAGACGTTATATGATGAAAGGCTGAAATTTTGTACATCACCTCATTTGTGCATGGGGTACATTTTATTTTCTAGGAATTTTTTTGTAAGGTAGTTCTAAGAAATTTTAAAAAGTGTAACTCTGTGAAAATTAACAAGAGGCATTTTCTCTTAACATAGTCTTTTTTTTTAACCTTATTTTAAACATTTATTCAATTCACACTGCCTAATTATCTTTAATAGATAAAGAATTAAAGCATGTTATCACTTTCTAGGGGCACTGTACGTGTGTGTGTGTCTATACAATTTATAAACACTAATATTTTTACTTCCTTGTATGACGTACAAAGAAATAATGTGATCGCAAAAAAGAATTCGGTATCCAGATTTTGACTACCTCTAAATTTACTGAGTTTTTGCTTGACATCTCATTGTACACATGTATGTATGTTCATATAAATTCATGTACAAGCATTCTGACTGACAGCTAGACCATTTTGATCAGTGTTTCCTGGCGCCTGTACGCAGTAGCGGATTCAGGGGAGGGACTTGGGGGCTTCACCCCCCCCCAAAAGAGATTGCTAGAGAGTAACATTCTGCTTCATTATGCACTTTGAATATGTAAAGTGATCTTTTTTAATCACTTAGCCCCTCCCAAACAAATGTAAAAATCCTTTTTACATTTGTTTAGACTAAAATTTTGCTTTATTGTATATTTTCTTTGGGTAAAATAAGCTTTTATCAAAATTTAGCCCCTCCCAAAAGAGAATTTCTGGATCCGCCACTGCCTGTACGTACGTGTGTATGTAGGTAACTCACATATCTTAAAAAGTACGAGTCGTACAATGTTGAAATTTTATATTTAGGATTGTTGTAACATCTACATCCATACATTTATATTTTATGGGCAGAAATTCATTAAAGTGTAATTTAGAGATATTAAGTTATTTCAAATAAATCAAAAATGATATATGTTGTTAAGGATTACAAAATGAATCTTGCCATCAAAAATGGTATCTTTATCATTTACAGTTCTACAGGAGCACTCAGAAAAATTCCAACAAATTACAGCCAATGGCAATTTTAGAAACATTCATTCATTTCAAGCAGAATAACATCTTACCATATGGTTGGATAATGGTCCGGTGACGTTCAGCCACCTCCCTCAAAAACTGCGTTAAAAGTCACCAAACTTGGCAACTTTTGGTATATATATGTATATATTTAATTTGCATATCTCAAAAACTATTAGTCGTAGATTGCTGAGATTTTATATATAAGATCATTGTAACGTCTAGTTGTACACCTAGATTTTTTATTCCAATCTACTGGAGAGTTTATTTACAGGACCACCCAAAAGAATTTTGGTACTTGCATGTATCCTTGCAGTCTGCCAAGATGAGCGATTTTTCGCTTTGATAAATCCAGGTTGCAGGAAATCATGATGGTTCCGAATACAATTGGCCAGGGGCGTAGCCAAGGGGGGGGGGTTATGGGGGTCATAACCCCCCATGGGGAATTTTTTGCCATACAAAATGTATATTCTTCACTACATTATCACACACGCGTATACATATATATGAGTTTTAGTAGTCGTAACTCCCCCCCCCCCCAATCAAAAATTTCTGGCTACGCCCCTGCAATTGGCTACAGTTTGCCAGCACATTTTCCGAAAAAATAATTTTGGCACGAATGTCCATCAGGATAATATGCAACTACCAGAATTCCAATACATTAATGTCTATAGACATCTTCAAATAGTGACGTAGCCAGAAATTTTTCATGGGAGGGGTTACTATTGTAACTCACATATATGTATACGTGTGTGGTGAGGGAGTGAAGAATATACATTTTGTATTGCAAAAATTTCAGGGTGTGTGTGTTGTGATCCCTTATTACCCCCCCTTCCCCTGGCTACGCCACTGTCTTCAATATATTATGTCTGTAGTCGTTCATTGTTTGGTCCATGCACAGAATCTCGTTATTTGTCATCCACCGTGTTGAGTTTTGCCAAAATATCGCTAATTTAACACCAAAAAAAACTATGCATTTTGCATGACTAAAACTTTTAGCCGTAGAATGTTGAAATTTTGTATTTAGAACTATTGTAACATCTAACTGTGCTTTTGATTGCTGTGGACTGAGTAATTTATTTACAGGGTCACCCAAAAGACTTAAAATATATTAAGGGTCTATAGATACCTTCATTTCATTAAAAATCTGTGATGAATAACTGTTACAGCTGTGACTGAAATCTCACTATCGCAAGCTTATTGGCTTTTGTCAAAATATTGCCCAATTAAGTGAAACAAATCTTTAAAATTGAACTCAGCTTGGCGGTAAACTTTAGAATTGCAGTATTTTGTCTCTTTCAAATGAAATAAGTTTAGATGAAGTGCCCCAAAAATATTTCAGGTTTAATAGAGGTACAAGGAAGTCATGTGGTGTCCATATCAGATTTATTAGTTCAATGATTTGATTAAAAAAAACAATCATAATAAAAGGAGTAGTATATAGAGTTTTACAGTTATATTCTTCCATGATGATTGTATGTAAGAGATTTTTTTTTTCAACATCGTAAATTACAGTGTTACTTGAAAATATGTTTTCACATAATTTACACAGGAACCAGACTACATGCAAGCGATAGATATTAAAAAAATCAGATGTCAGTCAGCCAATTTAAATTACTTTAGAAGTTATTTACAAAAAAATTGAAAGAAAAAAAAAACATCATATTTGACTGCATAAAATGATTTAGGTTCTTGAATCTAAACAGCAGGTAAGAACAGTATTCATAGAAAAATTGCTACTGGCGTATTATCCCGGCACTCAAACAAGACAGGCGATTTCGATTTCTCGCCAAGATAAATGCCAATCACATGAAATTATTAATGGTTTCAAATACGATTGGCAACAGTTTCCAGCACATTTGATGAAAAAATACTTTGTTGGAAATGACCACTGCAATAATACGTAAGTATCAAAAAATCTAAAAATCTTCATAATAATTTCTAATCCTAATATCAGCTCCACGCAGAACAGAGTGGAAATAGTTTTAGGTAAAAGAATAAGGATTTATTTTAACGAAGTACAGTTTAACCATTTAATCATCTGTCCATGGACACGAGAACAACAACAGTATAACCTTGATTTCACGAAGTCAAAGAAACAACAGAAAGAATTGAGATAAGAAGGTGAAATGAAAGAGGGTGTCAGTTTAATAGAAAAAACACATTTATTCAAGATATTTAAGTTCCACTCCATACCTAATTTAGAATACTGCAAAAGAATAAAAAGGCTGGTAGCCAAGTTTAGTGATTTTAAAAAAGTAGATTCTATAGTTTTTTAGCATAAGCAACAATAAGTATTAACACATCACAAACTTCCTGTTTTATTTATTTATTATTATTATTTTAATAAACCGACCACTCGTACAAAACTAGTTCTGTAAACAATGTATAAATTGACTTTTTAATCAAAATATGTTTTTAAAAAATAATTAACAAACCAATTCTTTCATGTTTTCTATTGATTTATTCTTATGCATTTTATATGCACATTTAATAACAGAATCCACACCAGAAAGTGCTATCCATAGAAAGCATGCACTAAAATTCATGTCAATCTAAGGATAAACCTATCTAGTCATAGCTTCAAACTACATTGGAGACAAATTATCCATATAGTTAAAAATCATGAAAAAATATCACAATCCTAAACTAGAAACAATATCTAATTTTGCAATTAGAGTTTAATTATTTGAGGACAGCTTTAAAATTTCTTCCATATTTCTAAATAAATAATTTACATTCTTTCGTGCACAGTCGTGGATTGCTGTCTAAACTGAAACGCCTGTTGCTTGCAATTCTGCAGTTTGTTTACATTCTTCACAGTGGGCTGCGTTCGTAATCCAAAAACCCAATGAACCTCCTCAGATTACACGTAGTTTATACGGATTACTGAGATTGCTAAATTATACATTTAGGTAAAGAAATAGCATGCGCAGAACGATGCGCGAAGCTGTCACTCAGCTGACGTCAGAGGTACGTCACGTCCAAATGCTCTATTATAGTCTGCGGACCCTGAAGGTCAACGTAGCCAATATCGGGGGTCCGTGAAATTCTGAAAATGGTTCCAATTAGTTCATGAAAACTGTAACAATTATAAATAAAGCACTGTAACATTTAACTCCTTTCGGTAGAGATGGATGCGAGACCAATTGTCTCGTCTCGTGAATCAGTTGAAACCTCTGTCTTGTCCCGCAAAATCCCGAAATGGTAAAGATAAAAACTCCTATCCTGTCTCGCACAGAATAAAGTATAGTAAAAAATATAAACTATAGTAAACTCATGCGTCGTAAGTACAGTATTGGGTAAAATGAATATCAATGACAAAAAAGTAACTTTTTCATATTTTGTCCATTTCTGGACTTATACGCGCATCCATTTTATATCGTATCACTGACATAGTGTGGATCATCTGGAATACGTCCATAAATGGACTTATTCTGGATATTGTAATTCTAGTTTTGGTCTATCCATGGACATATTCTGGATTTTCCTGATTATGTCCATAAATGGATGTCTTATGGATGTCTATGTATAGACATGGATGTATTATGGATGAGTTGGATCAGAAATAGATATAAAATAGACTAGTCTGTTATCTGGGAACCCACTCAGCGACGAAATTTATGCCCATTTTATGGGAGTAAAGTAGGATCGCATACTTTTTGCATGTATTTTCTCTTTCTCGGGGGGAGGGGGATCGCCTCTTTTCATTGAGTTGTCCACTTTACTGGAAGAGGATTTATAAGAGGTTCCTTCGGCCAAGCGCACAAATCCGAAAATAAATGAAGGGTCAACAGGAAGAACGATGAGAGTCCACTTTTCGTCAATGTTGAGGTTTCTACTGCATTCTGTTGTTCATTAGTGGCACTATTAATATCCGAACCCATAAGGGGAAAGAACGATAAGAATACACTGAAAAAATAGCCCAAAGATACAGTTTACTGGGGAAGAACGTGGAAAGTCCCGTGCGCCTTTCGATTTTTTGGGAAATCAGCTGTATTGGACTCTCATCGTTCTTCCCGTGGACCCTTCAAATGTATTCTAAATACAGCAATAACAATAATATTAACGTTCTAAAATTATTACGTTGCTACGAACACTGTCTGAAAGCACCTCGTTGGGTCAATTTTAAGTTTTCTGTGTTTGAAATAGCAAAAATATTTATAAAAAGCTTTTCACACCGCTTCCCAGCAAACGCACACAGGCAGAGGCGGATCTACGGGGGGGGCTATAGGGGCTATAGCCCCCACCCCATTGAAACTGAACTTACACTAGATAGAATAGGGTTTTGATGCTTAGTTAAAAACTGCGTGTCAAAAATCGGTTATTTTGAAATTTTAATTTACTTTTTTGATTTACTACTTTGATTTTTAGACTTGACCTCAATCATGATTGAGGTCAAGTCTAAACCATTGCAATGGTTTTTAAGCCTTTCGTTCCCAGGCGGCAGGTTTTTTTCAAAACCGGAGACCCAGGGAATCGCCCAAAATTTAGTCTCTCCCTGGAAACATGTCGGTTTCTTTTAAGGATGATCAGTAACCAAGTTGTTCTCGCCTTTACCATACATACGTGAATAGCAAAGTATAGCTCATAGCTCAGAATGGGCTATGGCAAGTTGGTTAATGGCAAGTGCAAAGAACAATGTTTCAGCGATGATGTCCATTCACCCCCTGTAATGTCATAAAAAGGGGGCTAACAATATACACTCACTTCCAAAAGTTAAGCACGGAGAGGAAAATGTTAGTTTACGTAAGTCAATCTGGATTTAAAAAGCTGTAATTTGCTGTGAAGGTAGAAGGGGAATATGCAAATATGTCAAATAACAGCTAATCACGGTTTCGCCCAGAAAAAAAATGAACAGGCAGTCGTATAAGAAACCGGTATTGTGAAGAGTTGCATGTAAGTGCTGATGAAAGGTGTTAACATCATTCGTACGATTTGTTTTCAAGTTAGACGTGTTTATATGCCTTCAATAACAGGAATGGAAGATACTGAAAGGATTCAAAGGTCGGACGCCTTGAAGCAGGACAGTCTATCACACATGTTGCTCTTTTCTTCGGCGTTCATCATTCCGTCATTTCACGATTATGGAAACAATTCCAAACCAGCCTAACAGGTGTCCGAAAACCTGTAGCCGGTGGTCGAAGGGTTACGACTCCCCCGGCAGATCAAATACTGCTGTTGTGGCCAAGCGGAATCGAAGATCGACCTCCACATGTGAAGCATCTATTGTTGAAGAGGCCATTCGTAAGGCGATATCTGCCACTACTGTTCGTTGAAGGCTGCACATGAATGATATGTACACCCGGGTACCACCAGTTTGGTTTCTTTTTTCCGTCCAGTTTAGAGATGCCCGATTAAAACTGTTCCGCCAACATGTGAATTGGACTGTGTCTGATTGGGGCAACATTATCTTCACAGATGAGTCCAGATTTGCCCTAAATCCCGATGATAAGCGTGTAAGAGTCTGGAAGGAACAAGGCATATGCAATCGCCCCGGGAACATCATCGAACATCATACATTCCGCGATGGAAGCATCTGGGTCAAAGCAAGGATTTCATTGGGATATCGAACCCACCTGCACATCTACATGCGAAATTCTGTAACGGCTGTACCTTATCGAGGGACGTCCTAGACCCCATTGTGAAACTGTGCGCTACAGCATTTGGTCCTTCTTTTGTTTTAATAGCCGATAATGCCCGTCCCCTTAGAGCTGCCATCGTTGACGACTTTCTGGAGAGTGGGGGGATTGCGCGTACTCAGTGGCTGTCTTACTTGCCGAACATTAATTTAACTGAAAATCTTTGGGATGCCTTAGGCCGTGTTGTATATAGGTAGACGTTTTACACTTTCAGTCACTTTCAAAGATTTAGAAACTGCCCTACAGGAGGAATGACAAAAACTGGAGTCTGCGGTGGTTGATCACCTCGTAACAAGCATTATCAGGCGCTGTACGCTTTATGAAGGTGTGGGGATTATCAAATACCCTATTAATATCGGTTTTGTTGTTTCTTTTGCATTTTAACATCGTTTTGTTAATGATTTAAATGTTACGAAATCTTATAATTTATGAAAATTCAATATATCTTTTATCTCCATATGTAATTATTTGTTTTGTTCCATGAATAAGTATAGAACCACTTACTTGCAGCACTTCGCGCCAATCGAAACAGTACTTGTCCACTTTTTTATATTTTACCGCTCTGTGCTTAACTTTTGGAAGTTAATGTATAATTCACTGTTAAACATAAACAGTCTTTGCGCGCGCCGTGTGCGGCGCGCATCTCGGATTCTGTACTGATGTGTAACTGATGTGGGATACCTTATGATAAATGTACATAGTGTGGGAATCGGGGAGTGTAACCAAGCGCCCGATACCGGTCGTGGTCATTCTTCGCTTATGTGGCGTCACAGTCATCAACCGGTTTCAGTCATCCTCACCATATTCGATGCCAAGCCAAGAAAACATAAATAAATATTGGCAACACTTCTCTAATAATCGGAATAACCCACCTCGCTAGCAGGGTCATTCTGGTTGCGCTCTGGTCATGCTGAGCAGACAACCGCTGCATGACCGCGAAACGTTTTAGAACGTTATATTTAGAGCTTCGCACAACGCCCCGCCTTTTCGAACGCTCTGGTTATGCACCGGGTAACCGGTGCACAATCGGTGAATTATCGAACGCGCCCATAGACATCAACTGCCTAGGAATCCCAAGTGGCTATGTCCTGTACCATTGTAAAAGGTTCGTTTGTTCCGCCGCGCCGTTTGGATTTTCAGGGGTATCAAGAAAGAATACTATTGAGGCCACTGTCCCCATCGAGCGGTTCCCGCTAACCGCTACCAATAGGGGGCCAATTTAACGGCCAATTCTCACTTGAAAGAAATAAATTTTCCCACCGCAGAGAAAGGGGGAGATACTCTGGTATTAAACTGACAAAAGGTAATTGGGGGACGTGAATAATATTGCGGTTTCACACCTCCCCCATCTGTTGTTCGGTGGAGGACAGTCCACTGTCGCTCGGCGTAAAGCGCGTCCGAATATCCCCATTCAAATACATTGCAACGGCGGGAACCGCTCTATGTGAACAGTGGCCTTTACTATGGCTAATTTTCCTTATCTGGTTTTCAGACATTTCCTGTTTATACAAAAGTACACCCGATGTGAATGTTTAGGAACGGTGGAAGAATTTCTTGGAAGTACTGTAGTCCTTTCTAAGCAGGGTTCAGAATCTTAACCCATTGAAATTGCTTTCGCGGCTTGGTCGTTTTTTTCGGGCGAAGCGCTAGTGTGATTCATTTGTTCTCTATTCAACCCCGTCCAAATTTAATTTAAGTGCAAATATTATGGCCTCAAGAAAGCGATCATTGAATGGTATTATAGATGATTTTTTATGAAAATTCCGAAAAATGATAATTTGGTTAGTGAGAATGAAACCGCAAATCATCAGGAAGAAATCATAAATGCACAGCTCCAGAACAAGCAATTTCAAGAGGAACAGCTCTCACAAAATATACATGTATCACTATCAGGCAGTTTGTAAAGGGGTGCATAATTAGAAGGAATACAATAATATCACTATGGAAGATAGGGATATGATTTAAATGAATTGTTTCAGACATTGTTTTTTCGAAGAAGTGTAAGTCCTAGCAGGATCAAGTATTTTATTTTATCGGAAATTCGCAAACCTTTCTCGACATTCGATAACGTAATACTATATGTAGGCAGAAAAATAAAATTACAGGCGACATGTAAAAAATCGTGCAAAATGTCGTCAAGCTTGGATAACCAGGGCCTCGTTGAGAAATTTTATAAGGCCGGGCGAAAATCTTTCCAGCCCCTTTCGTAAAGCACAAAAGTTTCGAAAAAACAGAAGGGATGGAAGGATTTTTTTTGTTTTGTTTTTTGTAAAACTGCTGTTTAGAATTAACATTTCTGAAATCTAAATCATTCTAGAATTGTGTATTCAAAATTTAGTCTAGTTAAAAAAATTATTTTAATTACAGATCTATAAATGAAATTCGTAACACATTCTGAAAAATTCACGGACGCACTTTAGCTGAACACGTGCCCAGGGACGACGCCCCGTCCGGCCCCCTCTCTTAGGGTCTGTGGATAACTGTACTCAAATTATTGAATACTCAGTAAGTTAGCCCCCCCCCCCTTTACCCAATCCTAGATCCGCCACTGCACACAGGTTCTCTGAACATCTATTAACGTTCAGAAAACGTCTTCTGAACGTTAATAGACGTCCAGAGAAGCAGTTTGTGTTTGATGGGTTAAAGTACGATCTTAAAAATAACGACGACAAAACGATTTAAAACGAAATTTCACATTGAGAAAAAATTAATTTACAGAAAAGTTATTATTTGTGAGTGACTAATATTCTAGCTTATTTTGCAATAATTATAATGCCTGTTAAATTACCACCCCCCACTATCCGAACAAGTTTAAATGAAACTAAACCACCACCATAAGCACACGCACAGAGCAAATACCACCAGTGACGTCATCTACCGTGAAAAGTCCACCTTCCAGTGCAGTAACTTTTTTAAACAACTTATGCGCGTGCGCATTCTATGCCTGTGATTTAGTGTACGTCATGTCTCAGAAGCCAATCACGTTTGTTCTAAGTTCAGTGCTTAGCTGCTATATGTTTTGTTTTGAGTTCTATTTGGATTTTTTTGTTTACCATTTTACCATATATAACACCTTTCTCACCACTATAAACCAGAGCAAATAACTCAAGATTTTGTGAGTTTACGTCTTTTTGATCATCTTAATGCTTCATATCAGCACTCAATTAAGATTCATTTTTTTAAACTGTTTAATTTTTTCTCTCTCTTAACTTTCATGCTTATAAGTTACACGTTTTTATATACATGAGATTATTCCATCATTCTCATTTCTCTTTTTAATTAGCTTTGTACAGTGTTGGACCCTTTATCCGGAATTCCAAAAACCGGCACTTTCCCCAATTTCAGTTTTTTTTTTTTTTAAAGGCTCACTGATCTAGATACCATATTTTTTTTCCCACTACGTAAAATCTCGACTATTCGGCATTCAAGTAACCGGAAAATTTTGGGGGGGGGGGGTCTTCTCCAATGACTAATTCCTACTGTGAATCACAGCTGTCCAAACTTAGAACAGGGAAAGAGGATGCAAATTTCTAACTGCTAGACGCGGTTGATTCCTACTTTAGGACCCCCACTCTCGCCAATCAAAAGAAGGAAAGAATTAGCAAACTTGAGAGAATAAAATGAAAAGAGAGAGGGTGAGGGTAGTTAAATGTGTTAGTATTTATAAATTTATTCTTAACCTATAGTTTTTAAGATTTTGAGCGTTCGTATTAACCGATTTGGTTGATTCCTACTTTAGGACCCCCACTCTCGCCACCACGACGATAAATATTGATATACAGTTGCCATTACGATTTTATGTATTTATATTGCAGCCATACGGCAAAGGGTTTATTCTTAAATTTCTCTCAGTAATCAACCGGTATTCCAGTTGATTTTGCACATGATCAGTCATGAGTTTTGATCTTAAGGATAAGGCCGTTGCCTACGAAATACTCATAATATGTAGTATTATGTAGGCAACAATAAGGTTTAGTATCCTTTTACGCATTTTCGAGCCGTATTAATAGGAGCTGGCGATTTCAACTCATTTATATTAGCATCGTCAAGCACAAATAAATCTGATACGGGAAATTTGGTTGCTAGGGTAACTTTAAATATTAAAGTATACATAGGTATTTTTATTTATGCATTAATTTTTCTGATTCCATTTCCTAAAATTGTTGTGATTGAACATACTTCATTGGTTAAAATAAAGTAAAATTTCACGAATCCGCTTTTAATAAAGGAAATACATATAAATTTAAAGAATCTGCTCATAAATTCTTGTCAAGTACATCATTACATTTATTTTACTTGCCAACTAATGAATTTTTAATAATTGTCGTCAAATTCCGTATTTGGTGCATTTAATGCTGAATTGTTCACATTCATTTCATCCAGTTTCTCTGGGAAGCGTTAAAACTTGTGCGCATGCGCGATCACGGACTATTTACAGGAAGGTTTGCCAAAACGCGGCGATTTTTTATGTTGGCGAGAGTGGGGGTCCTAAAGTAGGAATCAACCCTAGACGCTGGAGGTTATCAATAATTCCACGAATCGTGGTAGTATAAAAAAAATAAACTGACAAAAATGCTCACAAAACAAATATGACGGACAAACGTTACAAAAACAAAACAATTTACAACTGTGCCGGCGAGCACAGAGAAAAATCAGCTCCGTACCGATAGCCAAAACAGAAAAAGTGCTGATTACATATTTATAGCTAGTGAGTCCTGACCTACTTATTTTGCTCATCTGCATTCCGATGATTCAACAGTGTTATCTCTGAAGAGAAGCTCGAGAGGGAAGGAGGGGGGACAGAGAAAACATTACTGTTTGTATTTATTTCATTAATCATTCTCTTAGTTTAAAGAAATTACCCGCTAGAAATCGAAAAGTGATTTTATTTTTAATTTACTATTATTTTTCTCCCCAACGATGCAACGGTATTATTGCTTTGTAACACTGCAATATAAACGAATATTATCATAAATACAATTTAAAACTTTGTTAAAAACACTCAATTAAAAATAGATCAGTACGCACGTGTGTACCGATCTATTTTTATTTATGAGTGTTTTTCAACATGCATTGATTAACATTCCAAAACATTTCCGATTAGATCCCCCCCCCCCTCCTTAACAGCTTTGTCGACAATTTTTTTTTTTTTTTTTTACATTAACTATCCGGAATTTTCATTTAGCTGGCATTTCCCGTGCTTTCCGGATAGTCGAGCTTTTACTTATTTAAATTATGTCCCTGTGTCCTTTTATTTAAACAGTTTTTCCTTTTCCTGTTATGGGTTACGTTACAGCTGCGTGTGTTAGGGAGAAAGCAGGCGGGTTACATCTCTATTTCGGCCTGCCTCAGATTGTCTCGATATTTTTGTGGGATACATTGAAACAGCTAAAGATTAATGAAATGTTCAAACAAAATAAAAAATAAATGTTTAAATGTTAGCTTTTCTCCTCTCAAAATTGTATATGATTTAATTGTACGGTCTCGTTTTTTAAATTTTGTTTCGTAATAGTGGGCATTTTTTCAACGTATTTTCGTAATTAAAGCTGAAAATTTGAGCTGCTTTAAGGGGAGCTCCAATTACGGAAGCCAATACTTCCGACAGAGATTTCACTAGTTATACGCATATTTTTTCTTCAATATTTAACCATATTTTAAAAGGGCTGCAAATGATTTTAATTGTCATCACAATGATGTTATCAAGGGAGCGAGCGAGGTATATTGTTTTTGGCCATCACGTAAGCTATAAGCCGTCTTTGTAATCCATATGCGGAGGCGAGCGTGCGTAGCGGCGGGAGCGGGGACCATGGTTCTCTCCCGTAGGGATGGTTCTGCATATCTGATAGAATACGTGGATACCGCAATTCGCAGCATTAAAGTTTTATTTTACAGTAAGTTTTGATAAATTTAATTATTTTTTAAAAAAAAACTATTATGAATGCCTTACTATTTACATAATTATATGCAGTCATTATCATAAAAGCTACTTGTACTTAAAGACCGGTTCTTTTTTAATTGTACTGTGCACAAAGGGTTAATTTTTCGGTAGCGACCCGAAACCGGCAAATTCCATAAACCGGAATGAGTTCGGTCCCGAGGTTGCCGGATAAAAGGTCCTATACTGTATATGCTATGTGTGAAGTAGATAGCTAACCTATTGCTGGGCTTAGTGGCGGATTCAAAGGGGGGAGGATGGGCTGGGGGTCAAGCTAGATATACTATGGATTAGGGAATTAAAAAAAAAATTTTAATAAATTTTCACATGAACTGAAATTTAAAAAAGTAGCTGTGTAAATACAGTTGACTCTTTGTTTAACGACGATCTCTTTTTAAAAACGATATTAGTCCTGGCCACTCCAACGTCAAAATTATATTCTAAGACGACATTGTTTCTGTTTAAGGACGATTTTTTTTTTTTTTAAATATATTTTACGCTACACGAACAAGGGAAAAATTTTAAGAGTGGGAAAATAGTGTTGGGGAATATCAAAAGTGCAAATCGCAAGACAATTTCCACAACTTGAGTCTACTCTCAAAGGTATTTTAGAAGCAAAGAAAAAATTCGTGAAGCAGCATATACGTTTAGTTCAGGATCCAAATCCAAGCGTCCAAAAAGTCAATGTGGCCGATTGGAAGAGTTTGGTAAAGCACTGATGCATGCAAATGGTTTCATGTAGCAAGAGCATCCCACATTCCAATTTCTGGAGTGATTTTCAAAGACTATAAAGGCTGGTGCACAGTTCTCCAGTTTTATATGTAAAGTGGAAGCTGTCTAATGAGACTAGCATTGGGAAGAACAAAACTGGTTACCTTACAGAGGCGGTAAAGTGTGATGGTTGTAAAGCTATATTGCATAAAAGTGGTCACTATAGACACCATCTTATCTTGGTGGTATATATCTTGGCAGCTCAGTTTCAGAAGCTACTTGGCTACTAACACAGCCAAGTACTAATATCAAACAGCTAAAAACGAAAATTTTCTCATATAATTAATTATGATTCTTATAACTTTAGTCAGTTTTTGTAAAAAGATTTTGCGATATTGAATCACTTCTATTTTAAATAATTTATTTGAACAAAAGTAAGCCAATGTCCTATCAATTTAAATTTTAATAAATTTTCCATTGATTAATAATGTGAATTTCGCTGAAAATTAATGCCTGGTGGATATTAAGTTTATTGTATTGTGCATTGTTTAAATATTTTTGATTTTGATGTTCATTATAATAAAATCACGAAACTAATTTTTCATTTTATTTATCACTATAGAATATTTATCATGAATTATCCTGCATATGATGCATCTGGCTATAGCTTTTACCATCAGTATCTCCATGAACATGCAGTACTGACTCAGTATTTTCAAAGGTTACACAGTCTAGATAGCTTTTATGGTGGCCATGAAAATTATGTTGATCCTCACCACTACTCATCTGCGCAAAGTGATTCATCACAATGCTCTTCGTCAACTTGTTCGACTTGTTCCAATTCTACTGAATATGAAATTGAACAAGAAGATGAAGAAGAAATTGAGGAAGATGGTAATTATAGTTTTAAGTGATGCAAAGTAATTGTTTAGTGTGATTTTCATTGCAATTTCTATTGATTGATTTTTGTATAATGGTGCAGTACCCAGATATTAAATGATTTTATAGTTTGCAAAACAATGAAAACTTGAATTTATCTATAATTGCTTTAAAGTCCAAGAGCTGCTTACAGTACTTAGGTACAGTACTTCGTAATTTCTGTACGAGCCCTGAAATGCAGTCATCCAACATAATACTTTTCCTTTTAAAGCCATTAAAAAATGGTTTAAGTCAGCATATATTTTTCTTCTCACCACTGACATTTTTCAGAATATAATGCTAAAATTTTGTACATCACCTCATTTGTGCATGGGGCACATTTTAGTAACTAGGAATTTTTTTTGTACAGCAGTCATATGTGAATTTAAAAAGTGTCACTTTTAAATTTGTACACTTTTGGAAATTATTTTCTCAACGGGTAAAATCATACAAGCCGGTGCCCACCCCATGTAAACATGGCGACAGTCGCTGGAGCTTGGCGGCCGCCAAGCTCCAGCGACTGTCGCCAACCATTTTCCACTATCAGCACATTAAAATTGCACATATATTCCACTAAAAATGAGCAACCAGTGGACCGTTTTTAACTAAAAAAATCTCAGTGGATTCAGCAACCTAGTTGTACAGCTATCTAAACTAGGCAATCAGTGGTCCGTTTTTAACTAAAAAAAACCTCAGTGGATTCAGCAACCTAGCTGTACAGCTATCTAAACTAGGCAACCAGTGGCCCGTTTTTAACTAAAAAAACCTCAGTGGATTCAGCAACCTAGCTGTGCAGCTATGTAAACTATGCAACCAGTGGACCGTTTTTAACTAAAAAAACCTCAGTGGATTCAGCAACCTAGTTGTACAGCTATGTAAACTATGCAACCAGTGGACCGTTTTTTACTTAAAAAAACCTCAGTGGATTCAGCAACCTAGTTGTACAGCTATGTAAACTATGCAACCAGTGGACCGTTTTTTACTAAAAAAACCTCAGTGGATTCAGCAACCTAGTTGTACAGCTATGTAAACTACACAACCAGTGGACCGTTTTTAACTAAAAAAAAACAACAACAGTGAACTAAGCAACCTAGTTGTACAGCTAATGTAAACTGGGCAAACACTGGCCCGTTTTCAACTCAAAAAAACATCGGTGGATTAAACAACCTAGTTGTACACCTCTTATAAAGTCAGTATGATTAGAATAGCACGTAAATAGCACTTACGAAAACATAAACACTTCAAATATCAATTTAAAATTCACATTAAAAACCTTAAACATCGAAAGATTCGTTAAAAAAGAACACTTACCTCTATTTTTTTGGTAAATAACCGCTCAGAAATGTCCCCAACACCCACCGGCTTATAACGTACTATATTTCTAACAAACACCCACAAATTCTTTTCTTATATTAACATAACACATTTCATTCCCTTCCATCAATAACGCAAACAATTTCAAATTCCCAAACCTGACGAAACACGTATTCTTTATGGTTGCCAGTCACAACTACCACCGGCAGTTGGCGGTGCATTGCTCACTCTCGCGTCAGATTGTTCGCCAATGATTTGTAAACAAACCATTGACATGTAAACAAAGCACCGTATACGGAATATAGTCCTCTCAACGTAGCGAAAGAAATATTTTCTTAACGTAGTCTTTTTTCCCTCCTAATTGATAATTTTCCCCCTCCTATTTTGATAATTTTTTTTCAATTTACATCATCCACTTCTCTAATAGGTAAATAATTAAAGTGCGTTACTACCTTTTTGGGACACCCTGTATAATTTTAGTCTTTCATATTGCTGATCTTTCTCTCATGCTGTTATTATTATTATCATCATTATTATTATTCTTTTATTTTGCTTTAATACTGTATACTCCTTGAAAAACTGTGTTTTGTCATATAGCTGCTGTTTAGTAAACACTGCAACAAAAAATGCTAATTAATAACATTTACATGATCTTTTGTCTGACTAAATGGAGTGTTTTTAATTTAAAATATGTGTTTATTATTTACTTTAGTTTTATTTCTTTTTTAGAAGAGCCCGAATGTGAATATGAATTAAATTCTAATTAATAACATTTACAGTATCTTTTGTCTGACTAAATGGGAATATTTTTAATTTAAAATGTGTGTTTATTATTTACTTTAGTTTTATTTCTTTTTTAGAAGAGTCAGAATGTGAATATGAGCTAAATGTAGATGCTATCCTAGCTTTCAGAGCTGCCAAAGAAGGTAATTATTGTTCTAAACGATATTTTTATGTGATTTAAAAAAAGGGGGGGGGGTAACAACGAAAAATTGAGTTACTCTCGATAATAATTCGATTTAGATTTTTCTTTTTGTGGCTTTAAAAATATTAAAAGGGGCTTTCATTAAACTGTAGATTATATTCAGTGGCGTAGCCAGAAAATTTTCATTGGGGGGAGGGGTTTACGACTACTTCAACTCATGTATATGTATAGGTGTTTGTGATAAGGGAGTGAAGAATATACATTTTGCATGGCAAAAAATTCCTCATGGGGGGGGGGGTGTTATGACCCCCTGAACAACCCCCCCCCTTAGCTACGCCCCTGATTATATTGTATTACATGTATTTCATATTTAATTCTCTCCCTCCCCTGACCCCACACACGCGAATACATTACTCATCTAAATTCGGGGTTCCTCGATGATACAAAATTTTTGGACTATTTGTGTAAAGTTTAGCTTCTCGAATTTTTTTAAAATTACCATTATTAAATTTTCATTTTTAAATTGTTTTTGTGAATTGGAATTTAATTGTGGTTTTAACACTTTTAAGTTTATGAAAGGAAAGGTGTATCAAAAATAAAACTTTTGGTAAACTTTTGAGGTAACTTCCACTGGACAAAACTTTTCTCTAAATGTTCTCATGGATGAAAAATTTCAAGTATTATTAAGAATATCTGTTTAGAATTAAAATATGTATGTGTAATGTATAAAAGGACAGTAAAAAGTAATTTTGGTTTCATTTTCTTAAAAAGGGTATTATTACTGTATCATTTGCTTACCAGTCATACATGAATTTCTACATCCTTTTTCTTGGAGTTATATTATTTGTTTTTCAAGTCTTGAGACTCAGAGACGCTATGTTCAAGCCTCATTTACGGGGCAAACATCATCATATATATTCTGTTTGATTGAATACGAGACCAGAGGGAAGCAGAGCAATTTCTGTGCAAATCATATTGTTTCATTTGTTTAAATATGACAACATGCTGAAATTGGGAACTTCCTGTCATTTCTAATGCTGATAGACCTATGTTTGTACCTGTTTCCACTCCCCCTTTTCCCTCTTCTCATATCTTGTAAATTATAATCAAACTGGTATAGATATTTAATAAATCATGAAACCTTCTTTAGTTTCAATCTTTTGTATTTGTGTATACCGTAAAATCCTGAAAGCAACCCACCTTTTTTGAAAAGTAAAACAGATAAACTTTGGGTAGTTATAATTGAGATTAAAAAAAAAAGTTTTTAGTATTAATTCAAAGTACAGAAGATGAATAATAAGAATGAAATAATTATAAATTAAATGGTAATTGAAAAAAACATTAATTAATAATAACCCTTATAATTTAATAACAGATAGCATGTTTCAATTTCACCACCTTCCAATAAAAGAACTGTGACAATGAACATGCCATCCCAGTATTTCTAACTTCTCCAAGAAGACATTTTTTGACACAATAAGAATGCGCTCACTGACTATTATACAAGAAAGTGACTATTTTGTTTTCTCCCAGAACGAAGATCTGAAGTGAAGCTGGAAACCAATCGTGTGACGTGAACAAAACAAGTGGAATTGACCTTAAAGAAGGGTTGTTATGATTTTGCCCAACTCAAAAAATCCTGAATGGGTTTTTGCAAAAAAACCCAAGAAAAACCCAACTAGGTTTTTTCAAAATTTCAACTCTAATTACGTAGATAACACATCTCTTAATATCAGTACACCACTTATAAAGTTTATAAAGAGCTCCCCAGCTCCCCCCACACCACTACTACCAAAGGAAAAAAAAAGTTAGACTTCACACAGGCCTAAAAACTTTTTAGAGAAAATTTTTATGCCTATCTGTATTAAAATGAATAAGAATTTTTTAACCATAAAAATCATTAGTTAAAAAAGCTCTAATTAAGCACCAGCATATCACTGTTAAAATTATCACTAATAGTCAATTTAACTAAGAGCAAACCATGATTGGGGTTGTTATTGTTATTGATTTATATGTTTTTTCATGTATGATTAATATAATTGTAATTAGTTTAGTTATTACTACTAATTTAGCCATTTTTTATTTAGAATTGATTTTTGCAGTCAATTAGTTCCTTTAAGTTGTATTTAGTAATAAGCAAACTTTTTTTCAAATATTCTGAAACCCCATCCCTTCTTCTGAAAAACCCTGAAAAAACGTAGTGGGTTGGTTTTAAAAAAAAAAAACCCGGGTTTTTAACAACCCTGCCTTAAAGATTGAATACAGATTTGAATGATAACAGTGAAAGCTAGATTTACTTGCACATATGAAATACCGTATGTATGCTCTGATGAGATGAGTGGAAAAAAAAGAGGGAAGGGCTTATATTCAGGATGATTGAATGATTTCACTTTTGATGAGAAAAGGGAAGGGCTTATATTTGACAGCGTTTTCACTAGAATGCGAGAGCACGAGAATTGCTTTCTTCTTCTTTTTTTTTTTTTTTTTTTTTTGCATTAAAAAATTATTACTGCAAGAAATTAACACACTCTACAAATCGATTTCTCAATAAATAAATAAATTAGAAAATAATGAAAACAGTTGTAAGTTCAACACAAGAGTGTAAATGTGGATTCTGAAGGGCTCATAAAGTCTATGAAAGAAAAAAAAGGGGGGCAGTTACTTTTATTGCATGTATGTGAGCCTGACTGGGAGGCCAGTTAGATGCAATTAAAAAAAAACTAAAAATCATAATAACCCTGTTTTTGGGTGTTTACCCAAGGCAAGGATAAAGTACCCATTTATAAATACCTTACCTGCTGGGTAATTGCCCAATCTGAATTTATAGTGAAGAATTCTCACTTTTTAAAAATGCATCTCAGTTTTGGGAAAGGCTGAGAAATTCTCTCCCATTTTTTTTTTCTGTAATGAAAATCCTGAGGGAATCTTTTCATAATATGTTAATTGAATTTAAAAAGGAATTGTAATTATATTTGTGTTCTTTAAATATCTCTATTTACCATAAATAAAAAAAAATTCCATTTTAAAAAGAATAAATTCTCAAAAATTGTAGCTGCAGGGTTTCCAGTTACTGGGACATGAACTTCTCGCCAGAACCCTTTCTTGATGTCATGTAGATTCTGTTTACTCAATCTAGAGATGAAACTGTCAATCAAAGTTCAAGCAAATTAAAATTAATGTGCCACCCTTGGTCTTTTTGTAGTGAATTGCAGAAACAGATCTATTTAACTAAAAACTCGTGGAAAAATGGGGCTCTTTCTGGAACAACAATACAGTGCTAAATGTGATAAATCTTCAAAACTTTAGCCATGGGTCTCAGGTACTCCACAGCTTCGTCGACTATATACAGAAAAGAAAATAAAGAATTGTTGATTCTGTAAAACAGTCTCATCACACTGCCTAACTCACTTTTTTGAGCATAATAGTCTTTTATGATAGCACTCTTTATATAAGAAATATGCACTTTTTTTTTTTTTTTTTTTTTTTGTTTGTAATGGCATTAACCCTCCAAGCGGTTGTGACTGAATTCCTGTCCACTGTATTCCAGTTTTCATTGCATTGCATCTATAATTTAAATTATATATAACACTAAGATATCAACATTTCCTATGATATTAAAGCTTATATGTAATTCCAGAGCCTATTTTTTAATAATTATGAATATCCCCAATTAATAATTATGAATATATATTAAAACTTTTTGATATGTATAATTTAAAAGCTGCATGGAAATTTTACCGTAAAAATAACTTTCCATTATTTTACCATTTCCAAAACACTCAGAGGATTTAATAAACACTTTTGTGTTCTATTTTTTAGAATAGTCTCAACTATTCTTTTTTGCATGAATAGTCTCCAAAAAGTTATTAATGAAACTTTTACACCACTCAGTAAACTAAATGGCATTTTTTGATTCTTTAATTTTATAAAGTTGCACCTGAGTATGATTTTTACCCAATTAGTATGAAGGCAATTATTTAATGTTAATTTTGGCCGTACTACCACAATTCTCAACTTTTAGATTTTTCAGAAAGCTTCACAAGTATACCTATATCCACACTAAAAAAAAAAAAGAAAAGAAAAGTTTGTCATGTGTTAACTTTTGTCCGCAGCGTTCTTAGATGTAAATTTCTTTAGTTTGAAACACAAATATGATTTCTGTTTTCTCTGTATACTAACTGTTCTTCATTACCTTTTTGTTTGCTGTTGTAATAATTCTGATGTTCTTTAAATTGCTGTTTAAGTTCATTTATTTGTCTATAATTAGAATTTTGAGTTTTCCCCATCCATTTTATCAAAACAAAAAAATTGTCTTTGCTGCATAATTTGAAATTCTTTTTACTGTGGGTCTGCATAAAAATCAGATTTCTGACCTAGAAAACACTAATTCTATGTTAAATTGACTTGATTTGTCCCATATTTCCCCTATGAAAAAATGGGACATTCAGCTAATCAGTAAATTTAGCAAGTATTAAAAATCTACTTCAGTATCATCATCACTTACCATACCAGTGGGGAAGAATCCTATAATTATTCCTAACTATCCTATAACTTTAAAAGAAAGTTCAATTTCATTGATAATATAAAATTTTTCATATTTTGTCTGTCACAGAGTTGAAGAAGGAAGAGGCAAAAGAATTAGGTACTAGTGAGAGTGACAGTGTAGTTATTCTTGATTCTGATGTAGAAGATTTTGAATTTGTTGAGCTTGGAAGTCTGCAGACATGTAAGTATTACAGTAATTTGTTACTTAAAGACATGACTTTGTGTTACATCTTAATTAGCATTCAAATATTAGTTATATGGTGACTGAGGATTAGAGATGAGACGGGCTCAGCCCGAGCCCGAGCCCGGGCTCGGGCTCTGTAATTCACGATTGCATTCGGGCTCGGGCTCGTGAAAAATTTCTCCTTTGTTGAACATACTCCTTGAAGCAGATTTTAAAAAGTGATTCATGGGATAAATAGACGTACTTATTTCAAAAAATAGCAGCACTGGGGACTAGAAGGTGTGTGAAGCTCCAAAATTTATTGTATCCTCTTAATGAAGTAGTTAATTTTATTTGTATTTAGCTGAAATTTCGGGCTCGGGCGGGCTCGGGCTCCAACTTTAATAATATTGCTCGGGCGGGCTCGGATTAAAAGTCTTCGGGCTCGGGCTTCAAAAAATGAGCCCGAACTCATCTCTACTGAGGATGTTGGTAATTTGGTTGTTACAATTCGCAAATGTCACATTTGTATATTGCAACAGCCAATTTTTTACCATTGTGTGAAGTAAAAGGAAGTATTCTGATTACAAAAAATTTCAGTATGCAGATTTTGAAAATCAATTTTGATTACCTCTAAATTTACTTTGATGAGTTTTTGCATGATCTCTTAGCTTATGCATGTATGTATGTATGTATGCATGCATGCATGCACAATCTATTTTGACCTACCACTCATCCCTTTTGACTAGTTTAGTTGTGAGGTCAGCATATACATATGTACAGCTGAGGAAAGAAAAAAAGCCCACTTGTACTTAATTCGGGGATTGTTCGTCGTACAGCAAAGTTACATATACCAATCATGTACGATCGATGTACACTTTAATTTGCTTTGCATAAAAATTGCATAAGGGGCCATCTCCATATTAAAATGTACACTAATTTATATCTTGTATAATATTCATAATAAGAAGCAATTTTTATTCGTACTGTTAGAACTAAACGACCCAAACATAATTTACAATTATTATAATTTTTAATAAAATATTAATATGAATTATGGATTATTAAATTAATATAAAAATTTATGAATAGCGACGCAGCCAAATTTAAATAGAAATAAATGCAGAAAGTAATATTACATGACTGTGCAAAATTTAAAATTTTTACGTTCGGTAGTTTAATTGATATTAAATAAAATGTGTTATTTTCATGCGTTAAGGGACCATATATAAATTTATTAAATGACAGTTTTTGAAAATTACATAAAATAAACATAAAGTAGTTTTACATTCATGATTGTAGTCAGAAGTACAGAGAACAGATACTTACTCCTGCTAACATTTTGCCTATCTAAGAGAACCTTCAAATACTTGATAGCAATTTCAAAATTAGAAAGATTTTCAAAATTGTAGGCAGTCGTTCTGCATTTTTTTCTTTAAGTTATGTACATGGACTAAGGAAGTTTCGGAGTCACGGTTCATTTAAACCACTGACTAAATATTCTAATTTCTACCTTGATATTCTCAGTACAAAAAACTTTAAAACTAGAAACAGCATTTTCCCTGACAGTTTGACAGCCAAATAAAGAGCAAGTGGGTGGGTTTTTTTCCCACAGCTGTACATATGTGTGTAACTTATATGACTCAAAAACTATTAGGCCTACAATGCTGAAATTTTATGTTACTCTCATTAAAATTGGACTTCATTGAAATGGGATATTGATTTTTGGTTGTGTCAGACTGTTTTAATGTCTTAAGCTCTAAAACAGTTGACCATTTAATGGTCCACTAAAGGTATTCTTAAAAACCACCCATTATCATCGTCAGAGTGTTGTATAGGTGTTAACAGGTTTCTGTATTATATCTGTACTTTTGTTATTTAATTTAAGGTTTCACAAATGGCTGTTCTTTCACAGAAAGGGGGTGTGCTTTTTTAAGATCATTTTGAAGTTAAAAAAGCTATGTCAGATGATAACAGTCATGTGAGTATAACACCCATCCAAAGTCTAATACTCTAAAGAAAAAAAATAAATTAAATTAAAAAAATGGTGAATTCAATTTTTTTAGTTGGGAAATATAAATAATTTTTGTTTTATGTGTAAAAATAATTATTTAAAAAAAAAAAAGATTCAAGTTCTTTGCAAAATTTGGGGTATGATTTTATCTTTCAAAATTGCATTATTTCAGTTTTAAATTGCCTGAACATACTTTTTCATTTTTGTATAATTCCTATCCAGCTGATTTTTATTAAACATTTTTTTTTTTTTTTTTTTTTTAATATATTGGTCACTGTATTTTCTATGATAGTATCCTTATTTCACCTTTACTGGCATCATAGATAAATTTTAGTTTGTCATGCTGATTAACCCTCTCTAAAGTGAAAAATTTCTACTAGCCGTGGTAACTGGTTAGATTTGTTTTTTATCAATCACTTATACTCTGCAAACCTCGTGAACAAAGAAGGATGAATGCCTGTTGAGTGTCACTCACCATTGTAGTGAGTGGACTTAAATTTTGGCCAGTTCGTATTTTTTAAATCAACATTTGGTAAGTGTCAACTGACATTCCCCAAGATTAATGCTAGTGCCTTGGATTGGACTGGAAAACTCTGTTTTGATGCAAGAAATTTTTGTTCAGTGCTATTTCAGTCTTATCAATGAAGCTATTAAAACATTGTGCAAAATGTTTGTTCCCTGTTTGACTACAGCAAGGATGACTATCTTTTTTTGACCAGAACAATAAATTTTATTTTAAATAAATTATACTGAAGTATAATGTATCACATTTTTTGTAGATTGAAAAAAATCATCTATAGTTAACCTCTTGATGGTTGCATTATTTTCAGGAAAACAGTCATAAAAGTTTCTAATCTTTTTATTCCAGAAAATTGTATAAAAATAAGTACATGTACAATATATGTATTCATTTTAAGGTTTTGGACATTTTGTAGTGTGAATAAAAAAAAAAAAAAAGTTTCTAGCAAAAGCCAATATTCAGGGTTATTGTGACTGAATGTCTGTTTCTTAGGAAGCAGGGAATCATTAAAAAGATATGTTTTAAACACTAAAGAAGAGTTTTATTAAACTTACGTCACACAAGAAATAAATACAGTGGAACCCCGATCTATCGTTCCTGCATTCATCGTTTTCCCGTATTGATCGTTTTATTTCTATGGTCCCTGCACAAACTGTATTCAAATAACGTTAACAAAACCCGCATGTATCGTTCATCAAAAATTCGCTTTCCCGCATTCATCATTGTAAAATGTTTCTTCTGACCGAAATGAAATTAAATATCAAGTAGATCAATATGGCTTACAAATCTAATTACTTCCTGGTATGATTCTTGGGTTGATGATGGTATAGATGACGAGTTCTTACATCCAGCAGGGATGTGTATGGTGTGAAATGTAGTGATTATATTTCCATTGATTTAGATGTATCAACGTGCGGTACCCTAAGAATGGAAGAAATGTGACGCAAAAGATAAAAATAATCGAGAAGAAGCTGAGAATAATATTCATGCCGATGAGACTGGGCGAACACTAGTAACTAGTTTATCCTACGCAATAACGGTATTTGAAATTGTATGACTTTTACATACAAACATGAATGCACATAAAAATATATTGTGAATATAAGACAAAAAATATATTGTGAATCTTGAGAACTTTGTTTAATTAAAATATTAATGAAAATCCCAGTGTCAAATTACTGATTTTTTAAAAATAAGTATCACTTAATTTCTACACAACTTCTATTTGTTTCTTTTACAGTTTGGTAGCAAATTTAGTATGTTTGGTATACTGTATACATTGTGTGTATTCATAAATACTGTTTTCTTCATATTTTGACTTTAACCCGCATTCGTCGTTTTCCCGCATGCATTGTTTTTTACTATGCACCCCTTGAAAAACGATAGATCGGGGTTCTACTGCATTTGTAAAGTTTATTTTAAATGTAAGTACAAAAAGAGCTAAGATTGCACAACACACATTACAAATACAGGTATTTGAGTACTGCTACCATCTATTTAAAAATAAACTTCCTCCGAATTCAGTTAAAAATAGTCTGGTATTGTCATCTGTTGTGGAAAATAGATATAAAAAAAACGTGCATAAAAATTAAAATGCTTTTATCTTTGTGTCGCAAAACATTTGACCAATTAAAATTTAGCGCATAACGTTGTTGCAAAAATACATAAAGTACATAAAGCATTAGTCAAATTTCTTATCGCTTTCCTCAAAGAATAGCTTTTGTTTCCACAAATTGCTTAAAAATAACAAAAAGTTGGTTGAATCTTTTCTTAAATATATATGAAAACAAAAATTAAACGTGTAAATTTTTTTTAAATTAATGTTGAAAATTATTAAACATAACTGGCATCTGCAAAATCTTATGGGAGTGGGATGGAAATGCTTGTCTTTCAAAGGGTTAATGGAAGAGAACCGTAAAGAATACATTATATAGCAGAAATTAATCATTTTAAGCTTTTTGGTGTAGATACTCATATTAAATGTTATATACATGTTACATGTAAAAGAAAACATGGTTCAAAGTAGTAATGTGTATTAATGTACATTTTACAGTTATATTGTATAAGATGTTTTTATATCTTGTATAATTTATGTTGTAAATCTGGATGTATTTATATATCAGTTTGAAAAAAAGTATGAAAAGCATATGTGTTGCAACTTATATAAATGGGTAAATAAAATGTAATAAATTCCTTTTTTCTCCCAGTGGAATCCAAACTATCTTATGGTATTGGTCCCCGTAATGTAAATGAAGAAGCGCAAACCCAGAAGAAAATTATGGACTATTTATACGGGGAAAAATCTGCAACCATTGCTGGCTTAGAAACTGCCATGGCTGTGAGCCTTGAGCGTCTCTTTGATATTCATCAACCTCCTGTTTGGCCAGTACTGCCTCTCCGTCTGTAAAGCATGTTATTGTGTGTTATCATCTGTGTTGGATATTTATACTTCATCATAAATAAGTAATTTGTATAACATTAAAGCTTTTGCCAATCTTTGTAACATTTATTGTTTGTTCTGTCTGATACACAATAGCACATTTTTTCTTTTAGAAATAACTCTTTCCTTGTGTTGTTCAAAGTAAAGGGAGTGTTATATTGATGAAAAACTTTAGTGTTCAGATTTTTGCAGAAAACTAAATTTTGAACATCCCTGAATTTATTTTGACAAATTACTTCGTAATTTTGCATGTATTTCTCTATGCATGCATGATCCATTTTGAATAGTTTTGCCATTATATTTGTATGTACATATCTCATATAGCTGGCAAATGATTAGCCATAGAATGTTGAAATTTTGTAGTTGAGATTGTTGTAATATCTGGTTGGGCACTTCCCATTTCGATTGCAATCGCTGAGGTAGCTTATTTAAAGGATCACATAAAACATTCAATACATTAAAGTCTATGAACAATCATGGATTCTGCTCAAAATCTGGGTGATTTTTGACAAAATATTGTCAAATTTTGCACCAAAAATAAGTTTCTAAAATTGAATGCAGCTTGGTGAGAAACCACCTAACTTTAAGATTATTGAATTATAGTATCTTCAATACTATAATTCAATAATATAGTATTGAATGTAGTTGCGTTTCATGTAAACTTTTCAAATGAAATAAGTTTACATGAAATGGCTTGAAAATGTGTATAATTTAAGGAGACACACAAGCAAGTACGGGATAGCCAGAAATTTCTGTTGGAGGGGAATATGAACTACTGTCAGGGCATAAATAAAAGAATTTTTATTCAACTTAAACATCTGAAGGTTCATGCTAATGGATGCAAAAATTGTGTTATGAGATGCATCCTGATATCCTCCTCCCTCAACATGCTGCCATCCTCCCTCAACATGCTGCCATTCTTCTTCAACATGCTCCTGCAATAAGAAGTCATAGTGTCAAGTTAGATTAAAAAACAACAAAGATAAATCATGCCAAATACATCGATTATAAAACATTTTCCAAAACAAACAACACTATTTTTGTGCTAAATTTGGCGATCTATTGTCCTTAAATCTTGTGAAATTTTTGAAATAATCTTAAAATAGTGTTTTATTATCACCATAAATATAATTTTGCAAGAACTTGTAAAAGAACTTTAAAAGTTTTTTCCATCGTTCAACTGAAGAATAAACTGTTATAAATATTTTTATAGTTATTCTACTGCTCTTGAAATGGGTTAATGTGTCTCAAGGTTATGTGCCCTAGATTGCAATGCATTGGAATTTTGAGTGTTCCTGTAGAAGAACTATTAATGATACAGATGCTATCTTCGAAGGATATTTTAAGAGCCTTAATAAGACTTGTTTACGTTGACTGACCATAGAGTGTGATATATTGGATTTTCCTTTTTTTTGTTCCTGAAAAGGACTATAAATGCTATGTACACCATTTTCAACATGGGTACATGCTGCTGTACATAGAAAAAACATATAATTTTTGCACTAATCAATGCATATTTATGGCAGCTAGAGCACATACCAGTGGAAAGAAGAATGGATAGACAAATGGAAATCATAAATGCTTCTCAATCTTGCCAAAAAGTTGAAAATATAAATATTCCTCTTATATAACATATGGTATCACACAAAATCAGAGAGTGAGAAATTTATTCTCTTAAGATGTTGTAGTCTCAAATAATTAATGGAGCACACACCCCCCCCCCCAAAAAAAAAAAAAAAAAAAATTGCAATTTTGTTTTTTTGTAAATCAGTTAAAGCAGTAGAAATTTCTTTTTTTTTTTTTTTTATAGGACTAGGGTACTACTATTTTGCTCAGTAAGAAAATTTTGTCTACACAATCTTGTTGACAAGTTTGTAGATATGAACTGTCACGGTGAAGATATTTTCAAATGTGTCCCCCCATCTCCACTCCAGATAACGTGGAGATGGGGGGGCGTTAATAAAATGTTGAAAGTTGCACAAAGTTTGCAATTTTTGATGATTGATTGCTAAATTTGGTGCTAAAACACACCAATTTTTATAAATATATTTCGAGTATAGCTAGAAAATATAATAAATATATTTCGAGTATAGTTAGACAACGCCTGATGAATATTGTAAAATAGTTTTAGTAGGCGATTTTAATTTTGAATAAGTGTTTTATAAAACAGAGAAGACAAATATAGTACACTCATAGATTATGATACACTTTCCAAATGGTATATATAAAGGTGAAGTATAGTTAGACTATGCCTGTTGAAAATTTTTAAACTGTTTTGGTAGGTGATTTTAATATAGATTTCTACTAGCCGCCTCTGCTGACCGGTTGGTTCACCATCTTAATAAATCTTGTTAGAAGAGAATCCTGTTTCTCACCAGCTTCCTTGGCATTGAAATCTCTCAGATTCTGAATGGAACTTAAAATTAAGATGGTTACAAACAGGGGCAGCCCTAGGGTGAGTAGCGCCCACTGCTAACGTAAAAAAGAGGCCCCCTTTTATGCTCTACTTAGTTTTTGAGTTCGAAATGACGCCCATTCGAAGCCGCCGCCCCTATGCAATGCTTACCTTACTTACCGTGTCGGGTTGCCGCTGGTTACAAAAATAAAATGGTTTAGTTATAAAAACTTACAAAAAGGTACAAATTATGTTTGTCCTATATTCATTTTGAAGAGCTTCTAGATATATTGGTTGTTATCAAAAAACGGAAATGAAAAAAAAAAAAAAAAAAAAGAAAAAAAAAAGAAAAGAAAGAAAATCGGAAACACTTTCAGATTTTAAATTCACATTAAAGTGCTATATATTAAATGCATATCATAATCGCATGCCTCTTAAGTATTTTCTTTCCCTATTCCATTAAGTTGGAAAGTGTATAATTATTCATGAGAAAATGATTAAACAAAATTAAAATTGATATTTCTAACATCCTTTTTCTGAATGTAATAGAATGGGAAAAAGATGTGTAAAAAAATGCACAATTCGAACTGTGCAAAAGTTTCAAAAACTTATTTTTAATTTCTTTTTGCAACATGTATTTCAGATTTGTGTGCTTGGCCCAAAGGTCGCTTATAAATCCATGTTAGAATGAAAAACTTATTCAGGTGTATTCTTTATCCAGGCATAGGAGACAATAAAATGAATGTATTTATTAGAAACTGTGTATTCTATAAGTTTGCGCCACCTATCAACTGCTCTGTAAAATAAAAACTCAATTGCATTCTCTCTTTTTTTTTCCATAAAGGATAGTTTTTGTATATTTTAGGAACAGTGTTGTTTTTTTGGGTGATAAAAAATAGCCTATATGTTAATCGAGAACTTTAGCTGTCTTAACTCAAAATTTCATCCTAATCTGTCAAACTGTTTCAGCATGAAAGAGAAGCAAACATACCTACAAACATTGACATTTATAATATTAGTAGCATTCCGAAGAAGTGTTCTTTGGAACAAGGAAGGAAAACATGACACACTTATGGATTATGACGCTCATTCCAAACAGTATTTAAAATGTCTATGCCAATGGCGGATCTAGGATTGGGTAAAGAGGGGGGGGGCTAACTTACTGGGTATTCAATAATTTGGGTACAGTTATCAAAGAAGATTGGCAACATTTGGCACAATTTTTTAAATGTCGCCTGTATTTCTGCTTACCTATAGTATTACATAATCGAATTTCATGAAAGGAGTGCGAATTTCTGATAAAATAAAATACCCGCACCTGCTAGAACTTACACCCTCCAAAAAAAGTATTCCAGTTAAGAGATAAATTTCCCATTTTAGATTTGCGAATAATAATTGAGTTTTTGAAAAATGCACAACTTGACAGAAATATGGAAAGTCATGTTTATACATAGCCTAATTCATATTCTATGATAAATAATTTTTAATATACGAAGTCAACATAGGAAATTTATCTCGTACTCAAATGCTTTTTGGAGGGTGTACAGTTCATAGGAAAAACAATGTATGAAAAAATTAATTTAAATAATGAAATCATTGTATTTCCCTTTAATTATGCATCTCTGTAAAAACTGCCTGATAATGATGCATGTATATTTTGTGAGTGCTGTTCCCCTTGAAATAGCTTGTTCTGGGACTGTGCATCGAGAACAAGCTATTTCAATTATTATGATTTCTTCCTGATGATTTGCGCTTTCATTCTCAATAGACAAATTGTCTTTTTTTTAAATTTTCATAAAATAATCACCTACATTACGACTCGATGACCACTTTCTTGAGGCCATAATATCTGCTTTTAAATTAAATTCTACACATGAACGGAACTAGACAGAGAACAAATGAATCACACTGGCGCGTCACCCGAAAAGAATGACCAAGCGGCGATAGCAATTTCAATGGGTTAAGCTTTTGAAGCCTGCTTAGAAAGGACTACAGTACTTTAAAGAAATTCTTCAGTACTTCCATTCCTAAACATTCAAAACAGGTGTACTTTTGTAGGAAGAGGAAATGTTAGAAAACCAGATAAGGAAAATTACCCATAGATAATGGTATTCTTTCATAATACCCCTGAAAATCCAAACGGTGGAACAACCTTTGTCAATGGTACAGGAGGTAGCTACTTGGGATTCCTAGTCACTTGATGTTAGACTCCCCATCCATATGTACATCAATCATAAGGTATCCCACATCAGGTACCTATCAGTCAGGACTACCACATAAGTAGAGAATCAGAGACACGTACCTCACAAAGACTGTTTATGTCGAACAGTGAATTATATGTATTGTTGACTCCCCTTTGTACGTCTTTGCAAAGGGTAAATGGACATCATCACTCAAACATTGTTCTTTGCGCTTGCCATAACCCGTTCTAACAATGAGCTATTCAAGCTGCTCACGTATATATGGGAAAGGCGAGAACAACTTGGTTACTGATCATCCATAAAGGAAACCAAAATTTTTCAAGGGGGGGGACGAAATTTCGGGTGATTCCTTGGGACTCTGAGGTTTTGAAAATACCTGTAGTCTGGGAACGAAAGGGTTAAAAACCGTTTATTGAGGTCAAGTCTAAAAATCAAAGTAGTAAATCAAAAAAGTAAATCTAAATTTCAAAACAACGGATTTTTAGAAACACAGTTTTTAACTACACATAAAAACTCTGTTCTAATTCAATTTCAATGGGGGGGGGGCTATAGTCCCTATAGCCCCGTAGATCCGCCTCTGGTCTGCGCGATATAGGAGGACTATGCCTGGCGAAGATTGTAAAACATTTTAAGAAGTCGATTTTAAGATGATTTCGATTCCAAAGGTGTGTTTTATGGTACAAGAAAGAGTTGATTCCTACTTTAACGCCCTCACTCTCGCCAACGTAAAAAAATCCCCGAACTTTGGCGAGCTTAATTTTGTCATGTAATAAATTGCACATTAAGGCCTTCATTCAAAGATAAACAGCTTAAAAATATAAATCAGACTTTCGACAAATTTTAAACAACATTTTGAATTTAATACTCTCCGGTTTCCATAGCAATCAACGACAGGAGTGAAAAGTTTTGCTGTAAAAGAAAGCATTAATTAAAATTAAAGGACGAGTATCATGTAGGAGGTCAAAAGTTCGTTGCATTTGCTATGGGTAACAGCATTGCGCACATATGCAGCTTCGGGTAAATTGAAAAGTCTCTTTTGCAGGCGTGCAAAGCAAAAACTGCAAACTAGCTGGAGTAGCATTAAGAATTTAAGAATTTTAAAAACTCTTGTAAAATAATATTTTTTTTTTTCATAATATGCAGTTTTACTTTCCTAAACATAGAACACTAAACATTAACTTTCATTACATTGCTGAATTTGGCAGCTTAAGTGGTAGTAATAGACAGAACCGTACTCAGAAAAAAGTTGGGAGGGGGTGGGGATCCAAACATAGGAAAAGGCAGAATTTTTCAGAAAAAGACTTTATTTTGTTTAAAAAATTGAAATTTAGGGCGGGGGAAGAAAGACCGGAACCCACTTTCCCTTAATATGTCCGTAGTAATGGATTATGTTACTATGGTAACAATTATGATAAATATGAAATTAGTTTTTTTATGTTTAATTCTAATCGTAAGTGATTGACATCATTCTAATGTCCAGAATTTAAAATTGCATCAAATATTAATAAGGATAACGCGCGTTAAGGAAAAGTTACTTCACCAAGGTTTACTTTTACGAGAGCCAAAATATTCACGGGGCAGTGAATGTTTCATATACATATTTCTATGTCTGTGATATCAACAATATTTGAAGACTTTTTATATGGTAGAGAAATACCAAGGTGTTCTGCAAATGACTGAGATTACACATCGCTCGAGCTTTAGAAATTAGAAGACAAAATAAAACAGTGGTCCACATCATGAGACGTTATTTTAGAACTAAACGAAAAAGACGAAACTATCCTGCAGAAGCACCTTTAACGCAAACAGATCTGTCTACAGAACACTGTTTACGTTCGGTGACATAAATTTTGTGTTATCATTTTGCCGTAACGCTTGCATTTCGATTAGGTATCTGTTAGCAAAAGCTTATGTCACGAGTAAAAGAATTCTTCATATTTTAAAATTTCGTAAAAATTCGACTAATTTCACTAATATAAGTAAGAAAATCATTTCATTCAATCCGTACGAAGAACGGGTACGCAGCAGTAAATATATAAACTGTGCATTAGCTTTGACAGTCAAAGAAACAGAATGTATACAGAACTAAAGTCCCTTTAGTGGTGCAGTCAAAGGCACGCGGGGGAACGGGTCCCCTTACTTTTTTATTTGAGTTTATGCATCCCTCCTCACTTCTTTTTTTCAAGGGGGACACTCAAACATCTTTTTAACGTATTAAAATTTCAATCTATAACTCTGCAGCAGAAAGGCAGCCAAATGGAACTTTTTCGAACATCTAAGTAGATTTCAGAGATTTAATCTCTTTGTAAATACTAATTATTATTTTTAAACATTATTTATAAATAATAAAAACATATCTAGAAATTGAATACATATTTCATGTTGTCAGTTAAAAAATCGTTTTTTAAAGGCATTGTTGATCAAAATTATTTACATTGTTTCGCAATTAAAACTTAATTGCTCCAAAGTAATAATAACCAATTAATAAATAAAAAAAATTAATGATTTAGTTAATTTTGTTCTTTTGGTTTGAAAGTCGTTCGATATTTTCCAATCATATTTGGAAAATTGATTGATCTCCTTGGCGCAAGAAAAAAAAAAAAAAAAAAAAAGAAAAAAAAAAAAAAAAAAAAACAGAAAAACTATATTGCTGTCTTGCTTAATTTTGAACAGAAATATTACACGAAAAAGAAAATGTTACGTGATTAAGTTATTAAAAACCAAAATATTTACATTCAAGATACATTGGTTTGCAGTATTTAGCTTTCGTGATCAAAAATTTACTTAATACCTCATAAATTTAAAGACATTTTCAAATCCCATTTCAAAATCTCATTCGTTCTCAATTCGTTGTTTGAAAAAAAAAATCATACAAACTATCCGATTACAAAACGCTATAAGGATTGATCACTTAAGTGTGTGTGAGGGAAGAGAGAATCAAGGAGAATATACTGGTGTACCACAGGCAAACAGCAACATCATTTTAGGTTAAACGCAAGCAATTTTTAAACTTTGAAACTTGTAAGAGCAATTTTAAAACTTTTTGCAAATGATTAGGTTTTTTAACAATTTTCAGACCTTTTTTTCCCTCATATGTTCGTGTGCATTTTGGTAACTCCTTTTGAAGGACATGAATGTCTAATTTGCACATATAAGCTTAATTTAAAACAAGAACATCAGTAGGCATCAAATGTGCTGTTAGATATATTTCAAGCTCTCCAGTTGCTTCACCGTAGATTGCCAAACTCGTTCAGTATGGTACAAGATACAGATTTAGTTGTTTTATGCTCACAGTATGAGGGACGTAATTTTAATTTACAGAAGCTGGTTTATGCCAAATCATCGAAGTGAAAACATGCATATATGTGTTAATTAAAAGTAAGAAAGGATGTTGTACCATCAGGCAATTGTTCTTGGAGAAGGTTGAATTCGTCTTTCGTGTTTCGTTTAAATAATTCCTAATTATCAATCAAATGTTGTGGCTTCAGTTCCTAATTATTTTTCATGTGTTGTGTCATTTATTAACGGAAAACAAATCAGCCTGAAATGTGTTATTGGACAATTTTTGAAATGTTTAACTTTAATAGTTATCTTCGATGAATATAACAGAAACATAAGCTTGCTTTCATGGGAATTAAATATTTTCAGGCTAAAAAAATTCCGATAACAATTTTTTGAAATATTGTTGACAATCTGCTAACTTTGATGTTTGATGGTCTCTCTCTTCTTCTTCGTCTTGATGAAGAGAAAGAAATCGCTGCAAAGCGTGCTGTTGATCACCTTGGGAAGCGTCTTCGAACAGTCACTGAACTTCGAGAAGAAAACGGCCGCATTCAGGATGCTCACCCTCTCCTGGATTTTGGGTCTCATGATTCTCTCTTACAGCTACAAAGCCGTGCTGTTGTCGTTCTTGTCCTTCCCAACTCTCAGCGGAATCGAGGACATTTCCGATTTGTCCGAGGCATCGACTGACAGGTCGTTCAGGTGTATCACTGTGAAAGGCAGTTACTTGATTCTAAATTTCATGGAATCTAACTCCAGTACTTTGAGGAACATAGGCGAGTGCCTGAATCGCAACGATGTCGAATCCGGAGATGTTTTTGAAGCGCTCCAAAACAGTGGATCGAAGAGGGCTCTCATTGCCAGTATGAACGGGATGACTGCATGGGCGACTGACTACTTTATTTCAGAAGACTTGTTTTTCATGACGCTTTCAGGTATTCCTTTTTCGAGAAAGTTCTGCTGTCCGAATCGTTTGAATGCTATAATTCATCAAATTGTCGCTTCGGGACTTTTGGATAAACTCAACAGCGACTTCGACTTTCGATCATGACTTAATCCATAGCGTCATGACTTAATAATATTATTAACTAATATTATTAACGTTGTATTAACTTTATTAACCTACTCGTGTCATTGGTTTGGTTTCATTTTGCTTTATCATGTCAGATTTTCAAAGAACGTGATTCAGTTTTGTTTCAAAAATCATCTAGTAGTAAAATGTTGATGGAAGAAAACACATGTATCAGGCAAGGACGGCTCCAGACTGAATTTTCGGAGGGGGCCATTGATCATTTTAGATGGGTATATACATTGTCCAAAATGCAAATTCAACACATGAAGTGTGTGAATCTAAGGTTACAAAACAAAACTTCGGAGGGGGCCATGGCCCCCATAGCCCACTCACTGGAGCCGCCCTTGGTATCAGGTTGTAACGAAAGTTCTCCGCGAAATCTGCTTGAGTCAGCTCATGCGGCACCCAGCGATTGAACTTGTACATGAAGTTTATGTGATGCATAGCATGGCTAATGGGCATGGCATTAATGCCTAACTCTTTAGCTAGCTCTCAAGTGGTTAAATACTGATCTTCTTCCACAAGTTCTCGCAGGTGGCCCTCATCAACATCAGCAGGCCGGCCAGAGTGCTCTGCTCCTTGAATGTCATAGACCCTGTTTTTTAACTTTCAGTACCAAACCTTCACAGAGCCATATGATACAACAGTAGAATCTAAACTACACAAATAATTCTTTGACATTCTGTAGCACTTTTTGAAACAGAACTGGAAGTAAATGGTGGTTCTAATCAGGGGCGGATCCAGAGAAACCATCTGGGGGGGGCTCCGTTTATCATTAGGATGATACATTGATTTCCCAATAATTTTTCTCGCAGTACATAATTAGACATGGTATATCACAACTGAATAAGTATTTTGTCTGCTGCAAGAACCGTCTAAAGAAAACTCGGAGGGGGGGGGGCAGAGCTATCGTGCGCCCTATACTGATCAAGTTAAGGCCGATGCTCATAAGCCACGTGTTTTATGCGCTTCAATGGTCGACGGGACTGACTTTGAAGGAACCGTGAAAATATGAAAAATCGCCCTTAAATAGAGATCATTCATAAACAGAATTTGTAAAAGAATAACATTTCCCTTTACACTTTGGAAGGTGCCTAGTTCAAAACCAGTTCGCGTCCGCCGACCTAACTGTTCGGAGTTTTCCCGTGCTTAACTCCGAAACTTAAGAGTAAATAAGGGTTAGGACCCTTTAGAAAGACTCCCACGAAGTGCACCCCACCCATCGGCTTAGGGCCTTATCACACTAAAGGGAAAATCCGAGCAACTTCGCGCTGGACCAACTTTTCCGACGGACTTGAAGGTGTGGTTATCTTTAAGGGTTGCAAAAGTAAACAAACTCTCTCCGACGCCAAATAGTCATCGCATTGCTGATTTGGCGTGCAGGTTCTTATTTTACTATCGTGCGTTGGTATATTTACATCGGATCGACAGCAATTTCAGCAGCATTCGGATGGGCAGCAATCTCTAATTCCAAAGTCCTCTTGAACGCGGCCATAATTTTATTTACACGTGATTCTGACATCGAGCCAAGCTTCGAACATAGTAGTGATCGCCATTGCTCGAAATTGCTTATGACGTAGCAGGAAGAAGTACTCTGATTGGCAGAAATTTCGTCCGATTCGGATTTTTTCCTTCGGAAGAAAAAAGTTGGAGTTCGCGGTCGTCAAGGTAACGGCGGAGAAAATCGGCCGGAAACTCGATTTGCAAGGAAAGTTGGTCGGATTTTTCTCAGTGTGATAGCCCTATTAGATTCCATGTGCAGATAATTGGCCGTAATCCTATAGCACCAACACCAACCCTTTACACTTTACATTCTAAGGACTGTGAATATTTTTCTTGATATATTGGCGTGTTTAAAGATGTTACTTTTATTATCATTTTATTATCCACAAAATATTATTTTAAGTTACCTTAAAAAAGGTAGTAAAAACAAGCAATACAATAAAATTAGGTTTCAAGAAAATCAAAATGAGTCAGTTGTTTCATTTTTCGCCTTCCCATTATTCTTTCTTCCAGATTTTCTCAAATGTGAAATGCGTCAGCTTCCGTTTTATGAGTTTTTCTAGCTAACCAGCCGAAGCCTGAAAATTTTGCTTTCCAAATTTTTCTGCCAAAATAACAGCACTGCAGTAATTGCTTGATTTTATTTTAATTTGGTAATACAAACAATTATCTACATGAGGGATCTAGGCCAAGTACGGGGTGCCCTACGTGGGGGGTTTTCTAAGGGGGTCTTAATCCGTATTTATGAGCAGTTTCGGAGAAAACTGCCTAAGACTCCGAACGGCTGGATTGATGGACGCGACCTGAGTTTGAACAAGGCACTTTTCTTCTCCCAGTTGCGAGCGCTATGCTCTCAGCCACTCGTCGGGCCTCCAGAAATTGGAGTTATGTGTTATGTGATGTTATGTGGCAAGCCTATACTAGAGGAATCTGCATTCTGGGGCGGTTGTCTTGGTCAGAGGATTTTTTCGGAGGTTCTAACGCGTATTCACGTTAAATCTGGAGAAAACCACCTGGAAAGACTCCAGATTTTGATTTTGAAGCCACATGACTGCCAACTTGGTTGGCAGAGTCGACCTTGAAGCCTTTTGCGGCAGCTGTGGAGTTTATTTAAGATTAAATAAACATATTAAAAAAAAGACAATTTTCGGGAACAACGCAAAAGGGCTTATCTTCCGCAGGAGCGCCAGTATATAGTGGTCCCTTGCATACAATATGGACAGTCTCAGTTGGTTGTTTACATGTGACAGACTTAAAAGTGTTTGGATAGTTGTACTACGGTTGCAAATGTTTGTTTTATCTTTGTTTTCAGTGGTTTGTATTTGAGGACTTGCCTTACCCAGGCCTCCGTGTGCAATGTTGGGGGTCTTTTTAGGTGATTGGACGATGTTAGCGGGCAGACTAGGATGTAGTGCCAGAGGGAGCCCTCAGTTCCGCAGTCGCAAATCCCTGTTGTGTGCCGATGGAAGCGGTACAGATATGCGGGGAAGGGTCCATGACCGGCAAGAAAGCTTGTTATTACCCATCTGAGTGGCAGTTGGTGCTGTGAGACTTTAGGCAGAAGCTCAAAAGTGTGACGGCCCTTGTTACTGGAGTCACACTGCACCTGCCATTCTTTCTTCAGGTGGACATAGATCGACAGCCGCGCGGTAGGCCCAAACGCAGGACCTTCACTCTTCAGCCGTCTATCATGTCGAGTGTCTTATCCACTCGGCCATGGTGGGGCCCAGAAATTAGAAAGCTAGATCTCTTGCTTCATGCAACCATTTGCATGCAGAAGCGCCTTGGCAATCTCTTCCAATCGGCCACATTGGCTTTTCGGCCGTTTGGATTTGGATCCCGAAATAAATTTTTGTGCTGCTTCAAGAATTTTCTCTTAGCTTCTAAAATACTTTTGAGAATACACTCAGGTAGTTGAAATTATCTTGCAAATTGCACTTTTGAAATTCCCCGAAACTTTTTTCCTACTCTTAAAAAATTTTCCCCCTGTTCCTGTAGCGTAAGATGAAAAAAAAAAAAAATCGTTGTTAAACAGAAACGACATCATCTTTGAATAGAAATTTTTTGCGTTGGGGGGGGGGCGGGACTTTGAAATATCGTCTTTGGAAAGAGATCGTCGTTAAACAGAGCGTCAACTGTATAAACATTTCTACTTTTTAAAATTTCAGTTAATGTGAAAATTTACAATTTTTTTTAACTTCCCTAATCCATAGTGCATTTCTAGCTCTGGGGGGGGCTCGAGCCCCCAGAGCCCCCCCCCCCCCCGTGGATCTGCCACTGGTTCTAATCCAGTAATATGATAGTTCCATTTAAGACACCTTGCACTTAAAGATAAAGCTATTTTTTATCAACACAGTGTTCTAAAGCCAAGTATCTTTCTTTCAAACGACAAATATTGTTTGACAAAATATGAGCAAACACACCAACGTGAACAGTTTGCAGACGATATTTGTGGTGGCGGGAAACTTTCGTTAAAACCTAATATTTCAGAACTTTGTATACTATAGCCTCCAAGGCGGCCAGGTTCGCCACCCCATACCTGGACTCATTTCAGTGAAAATCACACTTCTTTGTTTTAACAATATTTGTCATTCAATTTATTCAGGTTAGGGTTGCTACACATTTTGGGTGCCGCAACACCCCTAAAAGCCGATGTAGAAACAGCAAATGGCGAAAATGTTCTTTAGCCCAATGCATGGTGACATTTTTTAGGTGGGCGATGAATGAGCCAAGTATTGTAAATTGCATATTTTAAAGCTTGGGAAAAGTCTAAACGATCTTGCATATTTGTGTATCCATTATTGTTATTTTGTAATCTAGCTACTGAGTGACATATGCATGCTCCATTTGAAGTCAATGAACTGTTCATTTGGATTTTCTCACGTGCGTTATTGTTATTGCACTAATGTATTCATCTAGCTGCTACAGTTCGCAGCGTGGAAATATCTTCGATATTGGAACCGCATACGTTAGCCTATTATATAAGTAAATTATGTCTCTTTTAGTTTCGAGTTGAATGCTTTTTTTCAGCACAGCAAGACAGTTTTACTTTATAAAATTTAAAAGCTAAAAATATGCAGTAAAATAAAAGGCGGTGATTAAACAACACTATGGTTTAGACTGAAGCGTAGTCAAAAAGTTAAGATTTGCACTCGCGAGACCTATAATACGTAGAAAAAGTAATAGTTAGAATTAATGTTACCTCCTGACTGAGATTGCTCAGGGATGTATATAGTAATTCAGATGCGTCCGGCTACAAAGCTAGAATTTATCGGGTGATCGTCTTTCATAAGTTTTAAATTAGATACACTACCTGCGTGCCGAATGCAAAACTAGCAGAATATCAAAATTTTGAATAAGCGGATTTCGCGGTTCAGTGCACAGAGATGTTTGGCGAAAAGAGAAAATTTTTCAGGCAGACAAATTCAAATTAAAAAATAAATTGTAATGTATTTAAGAGCTTCTGAGAATTTTTTGCTTTTTCCAACTTAGTTAAATATTTTTAAACTCATGGTCATATTAACTCACCATTTTTTAAACTGTTTCGTTTTGCTTGTATTTCTAGAACTAATATTATAGTTTCCATGGCCAACTGGATAAGACACTGAGCATGGTAGACGCCTGAGGTGTAAAAGTCCAGGGTTCTGTCCTTCCGCGCGGCAGTTAATGTAACGGTCTGGAGTTTTGGGCGGATTTCTGCAGATATAGCATGAATACATGTTAAGACCACTTAAAAAGGTCCTGTGTCAAAAGAATTTCCCCCTTAAGCAGCTAGCCTTCGTGCATCTATCCTTTACCACTGCACTAAAATCTCTCACCAGATTTAAGTATAACATATCGTTAAATTGGCTCAAAAATATGGTGTTCGTAAGAGTTTTATAATCGATGCTTTTGACATGATTTATATTTCTCGTTTGAGAATGATAGAAATGCCTTCTAGTTGTCTGAAAAAAAATATCTATAAAAGTACTAATTTTTAAAAGTTTCACTTCAATAAAAGTAACTACAGTTTTTCAGCTCTCTGTATTGAATTTCGAAGTCATTTCACTGCTATAAAGCCACTTATTCCTTTCAATTTCAATACTGTTTTGTCCTGATTCAAGCAGTCAATATCGAAGTTTACAGAATAATTATATAGTTGCAGTGTAATCTGAATGGCAATGTTAGGTAATTATAGCATTCGATACTTTTAATTGTGCACGCAAATATATATATTGAAAATTTTCGGTAAGTAAACGTCGCCGAAAGCTTGAAATGGATTTCTATTTTGAATAATGATAATGCAATAAATTCCCTTTTTATAGATTATGTTTTAGACTTCAATAGAAAATTTAGAATTCGTTTGACATACGTTTGAAATCACGATTTCAGAAAATTATAGCCCTAAATACAATTAAAATATATTATTTATAAGATTCATAACTGTTGTCGTCTGCTGTCATAGTGATATTATTAGAAAAGTCCTGAAATTATATTAGTTTAGTATAAAACAACTTAGAATTCGAAGTAAACAAAATTGGTAAAAATTCAAAACACATGTTATTAAATCATCCTACAGTACAATTCTTTATGAAAAAAATTGTTTGTAATTTTCAAACATTTTGTTCTTAAAAATGCATCAACTGTGCACTTCCTCTCTATTGAAACTACAACAGACATTGTGAACTAGCTTGAGATAAAAGATGCACGATAAATATATATCCATATTATAGTTGCTATGAAAGCAGTTACTATTATGTGTTGCTTAAGCAATGATCAAACATGCATGCAAGATTTGCATCCAGTTCAGCCTAAAAAACTGTAAGTGAACTGATATTTGTTTCATGTGTGTAAATTTTCATAGTATTCCGAGCTGAGACGAAATGTCTTTAGGAACTATGGAAGCTCATCAGCCAAAAGTTGTTAGATTTGTTACCCCCTTAAATTATCCAAAAATACCGAAGTATAGTATAGTGAACAAAGATGGAAATACAGTTTATGTTGTAGACGCCGACCTCATCCGTCTTCTTTCGGAAGGACTTAAAGTACAGTATGAGGTAGTCAAGCCCTTGGACGTTTCACTGGGAGCGAGGCAGCCGGACGGAAACTGGACTGGAATATTAGGGATGATCACGCGTTCAGAAGCTGACCTGGCCATGGGCGGGATATATCTTACAGAAGAGAGATACGAAGCGATGAATTTCACTTTCCCTCACATCCTGTCCAGCATTACATTCATGACGGACAAGCCTCAACCACTGCCCAAAAACTTGGCCATATTCTACCCGTTTACTTACGAAATATGGATCACTCTCTTCGTATTCTTTGCCGTGGTCTCTGTCGTTTTCTACTTCATGATGGAGAGAAAGAAATCGCTGCAAAGCGTGCTGTTGATCACCTTGGGAAGCGTCTTCGAACAGTCGCTAAGCTTCCAGAAGAAAACGAACGCATTCAGGATGCTCACCTACGCCTGGATTTTGGGTGTTATGATTCTCTCTTACGGTTACAAAGCGGTACTGTTGTGGTTCTTGTCCATCCCAACTCTCAGCGGAATCGAGGACATTTCCGATTTGTCCGTTGCATCGACAGACTGGTCGTTTAAGTGTATCTCTCCAGGCAGTTTCTATATCCGAAATTTCATGGAATCTAACTCCAGTCGTTTGAGAAACATAGCCGAGTGTATGAGTCGCACCGGTTTCGGACTCAGAAGCCCCATCGTAGTGTTTCAGACGAGTGGCCCCGGGAAAGCTGTAATTGCGGCTAGGGATGCTCTGAATGAAGTCGCGCATGGCTATTTTATATCAAAGGACTCGTTTTATACGATGCTCCAAAGTATTCCTTTTTCGAGAAAGTTATGCTGTCCGAATCGCTTGAAGGCAATTATTTTTAGAATCACCGCTTCGGGACTATTAGATAAACTCAGGGGCGACAGCGATTTTCGATCTCAACTCCAGAGGAAATTGTTCGAATCTAACATATCGGAAACGGCCATGACAGTACACCTCGATGATGTATCGGGGGCATTTTACATATTGCTGTCTGGATGGCTTCTGTCATTCATCGTGTTTTTTGCCGAAATCGCAGTTGCGAAGTGCTCGTACCAATGAGACTAATTTAACCTTTGTTTTTATCTTTCGAAACAAACAACATCATAAGTTAATGATAATTTAATAACACAATTCTATTAACTTCACTGGTGTCATTGGTTTGATTTCATTTTGTGTTATCATTTTCAAACTATAGGATTTCGTTTTGTTTTAAGATATCTTCTAGTAGTAATCGTGTAGTTGGAACAAAAAAACACCTGTGTCTCCAAACTTTGTATATATTATATCTGTTCCTGTTTCAAACATTTTTTTCTTCTTTTTCATTGCACGGTCAGACAGTTTGATTCTATAAAATTAAAAGCGAAAAATATTTAGGAGAAATTTAAAAAAAAATGAGATGATTAATCTAAGTACTAAGGTACAGACAAGGACAGATTAAAAGGGAGGGTAGAGGGGGAGACCTCCCCCCTCCCCCAAAATTGCACTCATGCGTCACTGGGTATAGACAGAAGCACAGTGAATTTTGTATGGTTTGCATGCGCGTGATTCATAGTAAGAAGAATTAATAATTGTGAGAGTAAATGTCACCTCCCCTGACTGACACTGCTCAGGGATGTTTAAAATCTTTATCGCGCAGTGATCCCGCTCTGGGAACACCAATCTGACGTTTTGACAGTTGCCAGTCACGAAGAATAGATTTGATTTTTATAAAAATATTTGCGGGTGACATAGCTCCACGAGAATCCTTTACTTTACGCACTGCCAGCTGTCGTCAAAAAAGAGTCTCTATGTCTGTGGCCCGCGATGAACGTTTCGATCGTCCGCCATCTTGCTGGTAGTTAAGTCGAGCGCTGGCAACGGCTGCTCTTTTTTCAGCATTGGGAAAGGGTTGCGACTGAAAGGGTTAAAGGATTTCAGATGGGACCGGCTACAAAGTAAGAATTTATCGAGTGATCTCCTTTCATAGGTTTTTAGATTAAAATACATGTTTTAAATGAAGGGTAGGCAAATCGTGGCAAGTTTGGCGCATTGCATCTTTGTGCCCACTTATGACTTTGAAGATTTTTAAAGTAATTTCGTAGACGGAAAAATTTTATTTCTTATGGTATTACATCAAAAGAAAGGATCTGTGCACTTCAAAATGTTTGTCATCTAAAGTCGAACGATCTCTGGTCCCCCTAGCAAAATATTGGAAATATTAATTCTAGAAACCTCTTCCTCAGAACAACAGTTTCAATCTAATGTTCACACGTTATTACCCTTAGACCTTTGGGACCCTTAGTTTCCTATTTAATGTTATTTGTCTTGATGTGTACTATCATCCCTTAAAGTTTTGCACAAGAGTTTCGGTTCATCTTGTAAATCTTGGACATATGTGCTGCGTCTTAATAGTTATTGAATTCGAAAATATTTTAATGACTTGTCCCTACAAAATATGGGAAAATTTTTTCGGAATTATGCGGCGTCGATGCGGTAGTTTATTGAAATTATGCGGTATTTATACAAATTTATTGAAATAATGCGGATGACTAGGGAAATAACTGCGTTAAATAGAAAGCAATAATTTAATTTACGATTAAAAACAAAGAAGTGTGTCTTACTTTTGCCCTAAAGCTTATTAAAATAAAGTGCTGTTAATCGGCATTCGATGATTCCTTCAAACTTTGCATTGGTGTTTTAAATATTTAGCCATTACATGAAACTGCTCTTTCACAGTCCACAGAATTCGGTAAAACCGAGAATACTTGCTTTGCTTTGCGTGTTAGTTCTGGAAGCCTCTGTGAAACAGCCTCTGAATTCCAAAATCTTAGTAACTTTTCAGCGGAACATTCCTTGACATAACCTTTGTAAGCAGCATACTCAAGTCTTATTAATGAATCATCAAATCCTGGGATATTCTTGAAGACTTCTTCATCATCAACATTCATGCTGGACATTGGTCTGGGTCAAACACTCGAGCTGCTTTCATGAATTATAAACCAGATTTGGATATCCTAGGTCCTCGCTTTCCGGACAGTAATAAACGTCCAATTTCACTAGTGTTCTGTGAAATATGTCTCGCAGCAATAAATTATGTGCAGCTCTACGAGAATAGGATTCCTCTGGTAGTATAGTATTGGACTAGGAGAAACTGAAATTTATCATGTAGAAGCCAGACCCAAAAATCGTGTTTACCGGTGTTATGTGCAGCTGTACGAGAATAGGATTTCTACGATTTCAACAGTAATTTAGATTGCTAGTTGATAAACTTTTTATACGCCTCTTGAAATAGATACTGTTGCAGAAATCTCTGCTAGTTTCTGGGTTCGTCGTTCTAAAGTGCAGTGGGTGAAGAAAGTTCTAGTAAAGAGTCCACTTGTCAGGAGGGAACACTAACCTTATTCTTCTAGAACTTCGCCGAACAATCAGCTGTACAAAATTTGCAAGCGTAATCGGCCAGTCATGTGCTTATTACAGTCTACTTCCCAAGTAGCAAAATATCGTTGGAAAAGCATTGGCCAAATGCCGAACTTCACAGATCACGACGCCGCGCTGGCGTCGACTTGGCCCAACCGACCTTATATATATATATAAGTATATAATCACATACACACACACATATATATATATATATATATATATATAATCACATATATATATATATATATATATATAATGGTTTTGCTTAATTTTATTATTATTTTGCTTTATTGTAATGTAATTGAAATATTAGTTCAGTGCAATATTTATATTTTTAGTAAGCCACTCTTTATTTATTTATAAGTAGTTTCAAGAAAGTCCTAATTTATTTTTATCCTGTGTACTGAAATAACACTGCATTTACAATAATGCAAAACTGCTACTCATGGCCTACTCCCCCGATTGCATATAAAAATAAGAAATATATAACTGAAGAGATGTAGCAACAGCATGGTTTCTCGTGGTACAAATGCTTAGTTTTAAAAATTAAACATTCCAATATAAATGCCATGAAATAATGTGTTCTACCTCTTGAATTTTTCAAATTCCAATTCATAATGAATTTTCATAAGCATTCAAATTTTATCATCAACACATTAATTGAACTCCCCCACCCATTCACACGAAAGTCGTATAATTGGTACTTTATTGCAACTTTTTTTGTTGGTACACCTTAAGTGAAAATTCTCCGAGTACTTATTATTTCTAAGCCATTTTTCGAATCATATTCCAGGAATTAAAGTTGCATATTAACTGGAATCTTAATCCAAACAACCCAAGATATATTTATCTTTATAAAAGTTAGTCTGCATGATCTAAATTTTGCATTAGTATGCGCAATTTGGTATTTCTGAGAAGTTCTGCCTTTCTCACCCCTTTATCTTATTTAAATATTACATTTCTTTAATTAGAAGTGCTTCATGATTTCACATTAACCTAAAATGCAATATAGAATAACATTAGGTGTCAGTCTTTTCTAGACTTAAATTTTCCCTTCGATTAACGTTACTTTCACTGAAACATGTTAATCCGCCTATTTTCTATTTTAGTGAATAAACTCTTGTATATGTCAGTATGCAAATTCCGTTGCATGTTACATTATTGTCACTGTATTATCTATCAATAAAATTATCTAATATCTTGCATTTTGTCAAAAATGTTTCATTAATACGTCAAAAATATACCAATCAGGTACTTGGAATTCAGCTAATAATTCAAAAATAATTAAATCACAAGAAAAATTTCAGTTTTCTACTTGGAATTAGCATTATTTTAAAATAATGTACAGTAAAATCGTGGCACAAGAAATGTAGAGGTACCAAAAATCAAATTTTTACTTCTAAAACATTCTCAGAAGTGAAATTTCATCTAAGTCTGAATTTATTCCATAATACTTTCTTTTAACAGAAATTTTATTTGTTAATCTGGTGTATTCATATGTGAAATTTGTTAAAATGAGATTCTATCACCATATTCTGAGCTTTCTCTAATCAATTACAAGAATCAGTATGTATTACAGCATAATATATTGATGAATGCCTTTTCCTGAAAAGATAGTGATTTTGATCTTAATGAAACGAATTTAAATAAAAAATGATTACTTCAATTTCAATATAATTTATAAGATGCCAGGTTAAATTGCCTTAATAAGGGACCCATGCTCCGATCTGGTATAAAAGTGGTAATTATTTAACACAGGGGAGCAGAAATTAATATTGCTTCTTTAACCAGCAGCATTAAATTTATTTGTTTGCAGTAAGCAGTAGGGTGGAGCGAAAAACACTTTTTATCGAAATTAACATTGCCTGAGTCATTAAATGGTTCGAAACTGATAAGAACAAATTGTCTCCGAATTTCAGCTCAAAATATTGCCATCTTCAGGTTCCACACCTCAAGCGAATATATTCCCAGTGTCTTTTTTTAGTCTTTTATGAATTTCTATTGAAATAATTACGTTTAATTAATTAATTGAATCATTAATACTCCGATACACCTGCTCTATCAAGAACAACGGCTAGTTTCGGGCATTGTGTCTGTCTTGGAGATTTGGGGAATCTCATCGTTTTCCGACATTGGCTTCCTGACTAACGAAATCGTCATCATTTTCTGACGTATATTCCATTTCTGAATCAGATCCTAAGTCGACGTTTGCTTCTAAATCTACGATTTCCAGCACTGACATGTGATAATAACGTATTAATAAAGCAATTTAATAATGAAAACATAACTAATTATTCAATTAATTAATTAAACATTATTATTTTAATAAAAATAAGCTAGAAATATATTCGCTTGAGTTGTGGAACCTGAAGATGACATTAATTTGAGCTGAAATTTGGAAACAATTTGTTCTTATCAGTTTCGCATCCTTTAATGACTCAGGCAGTGTGAATTTTGAAATAAAGTTTTTTTTTCACTCCACCCTAGTAAGCAGTACTGACTACAATTATAAATATTATTCAACAATTCAATTCTACCTATTAGCCAACATAGTTTATAAACTGGCTAGTTTCTGTTTTATAATAACCCTTTTTTAAATTAATCTAGGATTACTAAATTAGATTTTTTAAATGTTTTAAGTTAAAAACTATGTAAACATGCAAACAATTTCAACATTTTCTATGAATCTATCATAACTCGGAAATTCTCCCAAAAGCAATTGAACAATCATAAGCATTCATATCTTGGGACAGAGTTACTAGAGTTCTCAAAAAGTACGCTCATTGAAGCATTTCATATTTTTATGCAATGTTTAAGTGAGTATTTAAATTTGTCAGGATTTTCCCATTGCCAGGTTTTGCCAGAGTAAGTATTTATGACAAATCATACGCAAAAGCTTGCTTGGAAAAAATTTTTCACTTACCCACCACAAGATTTTTTGTAATTTTGATTTTGCTATCCAGACCCACAAGCGTCCTAATGCCGTTTGCAGATAATTGTCAAACTTTGCAGACAGCTTTAATACTTTTTACAAAATTTTTAATTGTTAAATTAAAAAAAATATGCAAATAAAATAGTGAAAATATAATACGTCAATGAAAAAACAATAAATAAATCAGATTTATTATGTTTGAGTTTAGAAAATAGTCAACATAAATATGAACTTTAGATTAAAGGTAGTATGCTATTTTAAAATAATATGCATAGCTGTTGGCAGCAATATAGGACTTAGGAGGCACAGCCTTTTCAGCAGAAAATTTTAAAGAAAATATTAACGTTCGAAGACAGTTTTACATTTTATCTCAGTCTAGGTATATCCTAAGATAAAACACACGTTCAAAACAAAAAGAACACTTTCTAGCATGTAAAACTTTTATTTAACATAAAAATATTTCATTAAAAATATACATATAAAATAAACTATTTTTATATCTGTGGAACTAATCACCCTCTTATCTGCCAGAAACTTTTGATGTGATCTAACAGATGCTGAAATGAGACTAGATAAAATTTAAATAATTTATATTTTTAATATACATAAGCAAGATAATCACAAAATCGGAAATTAAAAACTTTCGAATTTTGAAAACAATTTCTTTTAAAATTCCTTCATGATAAGAGAACATTTCAATGAGTGATTTTAACCACAGTGAAACTTCAATACAATGATACTTAAAGGACCCAATAAAATTATCGTTCTAGAGGGATGTAGGGCTATATCGGTGAGAGATTACATTATATAGAAATCCTGCGGGACACCCATCATTTTATGTTTTAGAGGATTTATCATTCTATTGAATATCGTTATAGAGAGGTTTTACTGTACTTTGTAATTCCTACTTATCCGATTACTTTTCTCTGCAAATACGTAAAAAGGACCTTTTGACTGCAACTGTCATAACTGAAAGTCGGCTCCTGACACTAGCTAATAAGTCTTACTGAAATAAGAATTCTGCTCTTTTTAAGGGAAATGTTTTAAATAATATTTTCATTGAAGTCTGGACTTTAATAACATCTATGGGACCAGACAGAGTAGCAACAGAACTTCAGAAAATCTCTCGCTGAGCATTTTATTTACTAAGCATAATTACTAAGCATAAATGTTTTCTCAATAAATTGCAGACAGAATTTTACATAGTTAAATATTTTTACTATTTGAAAAATACATGTAACATTCTTACTCAACAATTTCACCCTATTTCAATCTAGACAATCAAAATCCTAAATGTAAAAGAGACTGCATGCTTTAAACGAAGGAAAAAAATAACTTTTAAAGACTATCCCCCACTTTTTTTTTCCTACCATGCCAGCAGATTTCACCAAGTTATAAAGCTGCTTCCATGAAAACAATGCTTTTTCTGCAATTAGGCCAATCGTATTTTGATCTAAAACTCAAGCTAAATTATTGCGCTTTCACATGCATTTTTGTGCTAAACAGCCAAATATGGTTGCTTTCCTTTAAATTGTCAATGGTGCAAAAAATTCTTTGCTGTGCTTGGTATCAAGAACTGATTTGTAGAGATGGGGCCCAGGGCAAAAGCTTCATTGGGGGCCCCTTTCACAAAAACGTTTCTTATGCCCTACAAAACAACTTTCATATCACTCCAATACAAAGAAGAATGTTATAACAGCATAACAATGATTTTTTAATCAAAATACTAAATAAAATGCACTTGTTCGATAACAATATTATGCAGGATAATGTTTGAATTATGCTATTCAATTTCCTAATTGTAAATTTCATTCCATATTTTTCAAGTAGCATGTTCCTCAATATTTCTGTATTTATCTTCTTAACGTTTAAACACCCGACCATTTATTTATAGTGGAATAGATCTTTCCTTTGCTCAACTAGAAGCTATTTATTTTTATATGTTCTGATTGAAAATCATCTCTATGGTTTCTATGCATCTCTATGCGATCAGCATACATTACTACATTTGTCAAGCCTAAATAAATTTGTGCTGAATAATTTCCTGAGACTATGCATTTAGCTAAAAATTGCTGTGGATACAATGCTAGCGCTATGAAGTAGTAGCCAATTATTATCAGGGTTGTAAAAAAAACAGTTTTTTAGTAAGAAAACAAACAAGTTTTTTGGGTTTAAAGCAGGTAAATTAAAAAAAAAATCCTTTTATAATTACATGTACACATTTTTATAACTATAATTATTTATAAAATGTTCAAATAGCAATTAACATTCCTTCTGAAACTAATTAAAACTAGTAAATAAACAATTGTTGATGATTATGTGGACATTGAAATTGTTATATATTACAACAAAATTAAAATGCAGCCTATAATTTAAGTTTAAATAATAATTCATAATTATTATAAAATATTAAGGTATCTATTACATTAATGTAAAAAACTTAATTTTTATACTCATAAAGATCGTTTTAAAATATATCAGAGCTTATTCTATCTGTAGTATTCATAATTTTAAATTATTATGTTAAAAAAATTGCGTTAAATATGAAAATTCCTAAAATGATGAGAATAAAGACATTAAATTTAACTATATTTTTATTTTATTTATAAAAAATAATGACTGTAATTTAAAAAAATAAATGCGTCTTTTTATAATTATTTATTTTATATAAATTTATATAACTACTAGCTGCGTGCCCGTTCTTCGCACGGTAGGAAACGAATATTTTACTAAAATCTAATCGTAACTATCTATGCAAAAGCAAAATGTCAAAAAAGTTCAAGTAGTCCTTTTGTTGAAACTACCGTGGAATATATTACGCAACGTAGGATTATGGTTTAGTTAGTTATAAGACGTTTGTTGAAAAATAATGAATATAACACTTTTAATTTCACGAAATAGTTATTAACGTAGTATACTGTTCTTTAATCGATATTATCCAAACAAATCTACTATTACTACCAGAGATAAAAATGAGAATACTATCTATTACTTATATAATATTATCTACGTTTCTCAGTCTTTAATGCTCAATTTAAAGAAACAGATTAGATATTTTAAACCAATGATGCCTTTCTACTTTTTGGTGATTCTGTGAAATTCATGCATTGCTATTAAATCGGATATCCATATATTCTTAAGCATAATTCTTGTCTGATTGGCGTATTTAGCACAGCAAAATATTTCATCACGCAGTGGTGGAAAACATCCAAGCTGTACCAATTTAAATATTATTTAAATCCACCATGGTTCAGACTCGTGAAAACATCAAAATGTGTAACCTCGAGGAACTATTTGGAATCGCTCAAATTGCGAATAGGGCGTTAAATTGTGTTGCAGAGTTTACGAATTTCAGACAACTTTTAATTTATGACGTCACGTTCTGACCAGGGTAGTCGAATTTAGTATTTCGCGCAGTAGTTTTTAAACGGAGTAATATTGAAACATACGACGTTGAAAAACTCTCGCTTGCAATAGAACTTTATTAAAGTTAAATTGAGAGATATTGGGATTATTCCTAGCTAATCGGTATTTCAAATATTTCCCGTATTCATTTTGCTAATGATGTAACTTTTGTGCAAGAGCTTGTTAAGTTGCTAAAATTTAACAAAAAAAGAGTATATCTAATATAGATAATATACCGCCAAAAGTCGTCCAAATTTGGCGACATTTTGCACGATTTTTGGGAATACATACAATGACCGTCGTCAAACCGATAGCGAATACTATGAATTATGTTAATTAGTATTTTGCATAAAAATATAAATATTCATTTTATAGAAAAAACGGTATCGGACGAACACGGAGCACCAGAAACTTATTCTTTTAGGGGTTAGCAGTCTAAAACTCATTATCCAAGCACTAAAAAAATCAAAGTTTGCAGTTTTGTTCCATGTAAATCCGTATTGTATTGGAATTATTTTGAGTGCTCTTGTAGAAGAACTATCTAACTATATAGACACTATTTTCGATGGAAAGCTTCATCTTGTAATCCTTAACAACATATATAATGTTGTTTCATTTCAAATAGCAGAATATCTCTAAAACTAGAAGTCAAAGCCCGTAGTGAAGGCAATTGCAACGGCCTCTAGAAAAAAAAAAGTTTGACGAAAGCGTTTATACACTTATTATATTTTGTCCACATAAAATAAATAACTTCACATTCAATTCTTGTTATATATACTGAAATCAAATTTCATGCTTTTCTGGGATCGTGCGGAAACTTTTCCTATTCAAACGATTTCATTTCACTGTGAACATCCGCTAGAAAATCATTTTATTTAACAAAAAATAAATAAATAAACTTATAAATCTGGAAAAAGCTTGTTAAGTATGACGTCAATATGAAGTAATTTTCACTTGAGTTAGCTAATTTTGTCACGCACATGATTAACTTTTTTTACTCTCGTAAATAAAATTGAGCTGAAAATAGCGAAAAATCGCTTAAAAACGAGGGAACGGGTGGATTTTCAAATTTTTAAAGAGCGCAGATTGTTTATATTTTTATTTTTATACATAATTATGAAAAGTTTCAAGCGGATCGTACAAACGGTGTAGATGTTATTAGGCTTTTTGTGTTAACTTTGTAATCTTTTTGCAGTAATGGCGGAAAAAGTTTTATCTTCAAGTCAGGGATCAGCGTAACTATACCGGGCGAATCAAAATAGATTTTTAGTCGATTATTTTTAAAATCGTAAGTGATCGAAACATACTTCCAATTAGAACAGTTCGTCAAACTAAGAGTAGCTGTTAGAGATGGCTTTTTTTTTACTGGGGGTTGTATCCATATTAAAATACGAAATTTAATTTTTATACGGGCCCTCCTTTCTTACCTTTTATATTTAGAAGAATGTTGCTCTTTGACTAAGAAAATTAATAAAACAAATCCCGTGTCTCTAAGTGAAATAGTTTCCGAGATATATGAATTTGAAAATTTTGGCATTTGTCGCCAAGCAATAAGGGGATGTCTCCAAAGTGATGAAAATGTAATTACTTTTGAAATGAAGTTAATTTATGTTAATAAACATTCGATAGACACACTTGACTTCTGAAATCCTAATTTAGCTATAATTTTCCTATAACGCACGTTTGGCAGTTTCTAGTGAAAGTAACCACACCATAGTAACACACACCATTATTTTTTCATTCCCTTTCACACTTTAAAATTCCTTCTCCAGAAGCGTGACTTAATTACTGGATGACCCCCAAAAAAGACTAAATTATTGCTAAATTCATAACTCTGTACCGATTCATTCAGGTAAAACTGTACCTGTTAATTTCACACGTTGAACGCATTTAATTCCGTTTCTGAACGATTGGATCATTAATTAACTTTTATCAACTCATAGTGGGTCCCCTAACGTAAAGATTTTTTCGCTTGAAAATCGATGCCAACACAGTAGGTAAAGTGGTGTAAGTCATCACTTTCAAAAATAATTTTTTTGCTAACTGTTTCGCTTAGAGACACGGGATTTTTAAAATTAATTTTCTTAGGCAAAGAACAACATTCTTCTAAATATAAAGGGTAGGAAAGGAGGGACCGTATAAAAATTAAATTTCGTATTTTAATATGTATACAACCCCCAGTTTAAAAAATGCCATATCTGAAAGCTACTCTTAATTTGACGAACTTTTCTAATTGAAAGTAGGTTTCGATCACTTGCAGTTTAAAAATAATCGCCTTAACATCTATTTTGAATCACCCGGGATAGTAAGGATGATAAGCTTTAAAGAATAGCTTCCCATGGAGCGCAATGTATTTGGAATAATTTGAGTGCTCCTGTAGAAATACTATAAATTCTACATAAACCATTTTCAATAGGGTTCATGGTACAGTCGGTAAGAATCTTATGAAATAAAATCCGAGAGTAAACATTGTATGTAGCTATGTATGTAAGTATGTAGGTAGGTAGGAAGTTTGTGACCACCGATCTTCTTGCGCGCGTCTCTCGATCGCATTGCGCCGAGACGGTTGGTCGCAGACCTACCGAATTTTGCATACGGCTTCACTAGGACAGATCCTAACACGCCTTGGAGCGATTTTTTCGAAATTCGAATTAGAAAATGTTTTATTTTATGTTTTGTCCGATTTTTAGCGATTTTTCTCGCATAATACGTAATAACGCCGGTAATTACACTCGCAAGAAAACGAAATTTACATCATCGGATAGAGGAGAAAATTTTCTTTTAAAAATTGTTTGTTCGGACTGTGTAACATAATTTTCAGATTTTTGGGAATTTTTCAAATAAAATTAAATTTGACGCTGACTTTCGTAAAATATTTTTTAAATTGCTGCATCTTGAATTCTATCCGTCATAACTTTTTTATATTTTGTCAAATGACGGAGCATACATTTCGCCCTCTTTTAAAAGAAAAACCAGAGGAAAATATAAATTAGTAGATTTTTTACGAATTTTTAAGTAAAGAATTATTTTCATTTCAATATCAGCAGCTTAAAATTTTCGGTATGATATCTTGCGTTTTGGTTGTCTTGGAGACAGTAACAATTATTAAAATTGCCAGTTGAAAAAAAAAATAAAATTACTTTAAAATAACTGAGTTTTCGCATGTGAAAAGTGCGCGATTTTGATGTCATAAGTTTAAAACCTCTTTCGAAACTCAATCAGAATAACGGACTCACAAGCAAAACATACGCCACGCATGAAATAATTCTATATTTTACTTTACGTTGCCAGATAAATAATTGAATGCTGTTTTTTCACCAGTGAATTATCCAGCATTATTTTCAATTGAGATTTTAAACGGGACACGTTTTCGAATCGCAAGAAATATTTTGCGGTGCTAAACAGGGCCTGATTATGGCAAACAGGGACCCCGGGCATTAATGAATTTGGCCTCCATCTATGAAATTTGTTTTATTTTTCATAAAATATGTTTATGAAAAAGAATATTTCAGAACAACATTTGAAATTGGGGGCCATTTCGAGCCGGAGGCACTCGGCAAAGTCCCGATTTGCCCGTGCGATACTAGGGCCCTGGTGCTAAATACGCCAATCTGACAATAATTAAGCATACAAATGTATGGAGAGCTGTTTTAGTGGCAACCATAAAGTGAAATGATTATCGTTTATGCTAATGCGTAAATTGCAAAGAATCACCAAAGTGTAAAAGACTACATTCGTGGCAAATATCTAAACCGTTTCTTTAAATTAAGCATTAACGGTTGCAAAACGAAAATATATTGTATTAGGATCAGTAAAAGATAATATAAATATTAGTAAGTAGATATGCTAAGGCAATATTGATCAAAGCACAATATACCGCATTAATAAATATTTCGTGAAACTAAGCCTTCTATTCATTCTTCAACAACCGTCTTACATCACATCTAACAAAATAGTAAGTAAGTCTACGTCGCGTTAATATATCCCGCGGTAGTTTCAACAGAAAAGACTGTAACAGAACTTTCTTTTTTCTTGGAGATTCTGTTTTCTCACAAGAGTTATGATCACATTTTTAGGAAAATGTTCTCTTCTTGCCTTGCGAAGAGCGGGTACACAACTATTTAATTATAAAATAAAAGGGTTCTCCACATCATGTAGTATCTAAGGTATTAATGGCATAACTTAATTCTATAAAAGGAGTATGATGCAGAAATGAGACATTGTGAATATTAAGAATTTTCACTGCGAACCGTCACGCTTTTCTTTTCTAATTGCGAATGACATCGACATAGTTTTTTTGCGTCATAATATTAACAATGGTCTCAGGTCAGTATTTATACTAACTTTACAAATAACTAATGAGTAACTTTACGCCAGGAGTCAAATCATTTTGCTTATTTTTAGATCCCAAATCACTGGAATCAATTCGAACTATACATGTAAGAAAAAGTTTCGTTCCCTACCGTGCGGAGAACGGGTACGCAGCTAGTAATATATATAAATTTCGTCGAAACCGATGCATATTTACGCATCGGTCCACCCGAGTTAGAGCACGGATGAACGGACGGACAGACGGAGAGACAGACAAACCGAAATCATAAACACTTTTCAACCTTGTTGGAAAGTGTTAAAGGACTATGCTGAAAGTTTTGAGCATTAAAATTTGTCGGTGAACAGCTGAAAAAAAGAAGACACATTTCTATCCTTTCATTCTTCCAAAAATGAGGGAATTTTTTTTTTTCACCGTAATTTATTGACTGTAAATCAAAATGGCATTAAAATTTATATTCATTCTCTTACCTTTGTATTAATTAAATTATTCATGTCCTATTGTATAAAAATTTAAGTTTCTATAATTAAAAAAAATCCTTGTAAAATTTGAATAAATTGGGTTATTTGGGATGAGGCATTTCCCAACTATTCCGGTTAATCGAGACCCTTCTGTACTTTGAAACAATGCTTTAAGACTTTATGCGTAACATTTATTTTTCTTGAGTTTTGATTATGAATAATTATGACATGATATGTGTACATACGACATAAGTGGCCAGCCAGTCACTAGTGACCAAAAGGGCCTGGCCTCACCAGATATTTGGAAACTGTTTTCAGTCATAACAAGGATTTATTTATTATCGTATTTCTTTTTTTATTTGGTTTAATTTGCTAAAAAAGTATGTTTATAATTCTCATATTTATTTTTATTTATTTATTTTTTTAAGTCTTTTTTAAAATTTAGTTTAGTTTTAAAGAAAATATGCTACAATTTTATCAGATTCAGATGAATGAATATTTAAATTAGTCTTTTCCAATACCTCTGTATCTTTCTAATCTATTATGTATGGCGAATTTACAACAAACGACAGTTTATTGTACGACCAACTTCAATCTATGTATAACCAATGAAAATATTACTTGGCTGAATACGGGCTTGCCCAAGGTTGCGTGTAAAGCAGGACTGATTTTCGGCAGAGCATTCGGGGCAAGCACCTGGGCCTCCAAATTACCCTTAAGTTTTAAAATTTGCAAATTTTGATTTTAATTTAATTTAAGAGAGAGCACCTAATTTTGTGAAAAATATAGTAATAATAATCAGGGTTGTGTGCGTGTGTGTGGCATGAATTAAACCTACTGGTTTAAACCAAGTGGTTTTTTCTAGAAAAAAAAACCCCAATTTTTTTTTAAACAGAATAATTTAAAATTATGAATACTACAGATAGAATAAGTTCTGATATATTTTAAAATGATCTTTATAAGTATCAGTAATACGTTTTTACATTAATCTATTAGATATCTTAATATTTTATAATTATTAAGAATTATTAACTAAACTTAAATTATAGGCTGCATTTTAAATTTGTTCTAATATAACGATTTCAATGTCCACATAAGTATCAACAATTGTTTATTTACTAGTTTTAATCAGTTTCAGAAGGAATATTAATTGCTATTTGAACATTTTATAAATAATTATAGTTACAAAAATGTGTACATGTAATTATAAAAGGATTTTTTTTAAATTCACCTACTTTAAACCAAAAAAATTATTTTCTTACAAAAAAACTGGTTTTTTTTACAACCCTGATAATAATTGGCTATTACTTCATAGCGATAGCACTGTATCCACAGCAATTTTCAGCTAAATGCATAGTGTCAGGCACAAATTTATTCAGCACAAATTTATTTAGGCTTGACAAATGTAGTAATGTATGCTGATCGCGGGGAAACCATAGAGATGAATTTCAATCAGAACATATAAAAATAAATAGCTTCCAGTTGAGCAAAGGGAAGATCTATTCCACTATAAATAAATGCTCTGGTGTTTAAACATTAAGAAAATAAGTACAGAAATATTGAGAACATGTTACTTGAAAAATATGGAATGAAATTAACAATTAGAAAATTGAATGGCGTAATTCAAACATTATCCTGCATAATATTGTTATCGAACTATTGCATTTTATTTTGCATTTTGATTAAATAATCATTGTTGTGCTGTTATAACACCCTTCATTGTAAGGTGTGATATGAAAGTTGCTTTGTAGGACATGAGAAAAGTTTTTGTAAAAGCGCCCTCCCCTCTCCCCAATGAAGCTTTTGCCCTGGGCCCCATCTCTGCAAATCAATTCTTGGTACCAAGCACAGCAAAGTATTTTTCTATCATTGATAATTTAAAGGAAAGAAACTATATTTGGCTGTTTAGCACAACAATGCACGTGAAAGCGCAGTAATTTTGCTTGAGTTTTAGATCAAAATACGATAGGCCTAATTGCAGAAAAAGCAATGTTTTCATGGAAGAAACTTTATAATTTGGAGAATTTTGCTGGCATGGTAGGAAAAAAAAAGTGGGGGATAGTCTTTGAAAGTTATTTTTTTCCTTCGTTTAAAGCATGCAGTCTCTTTTTTACATTTAGGATTTTGATTGTCTAGATTCAAATAGGTTGAAACTGTTTGTTGAGTAAGAATTTTCACAATTTCATGTATTTGTCAAATTGTAAAAATATTTAACGATGTAAAATTCTGTCTGCAATTTATTGAGAAAACCTCTGTGCTTAGTAATTATGCTTAGTAAATAAAATTCTCAGCCAGAGATTTTCTGAAGTTCTGTTGCTACTCTGTCTTGTCATATCGATGTTATTAAAGTCCAGACCTCAATGAAAACATAATTTAAAATATTTCCCTTAAAAAGAGCAGAATTCTTATTTCAGTAAGACTTATTAGCCAGTGTCAGGAGCCGACTTTCAGTTATGACAATTGCAGTCAAAAGGTCCTTTTTTATGTATTTGCAGAGGAAAGTAATCGGATAAGCAAGAATTACAAAGAACAGTAAAACCTCACTATAACGATATTTAATAGAATGATAAATCCTCTATAACATAACATCTTGGGAGGTCCTGCAGAATTTCCATATAATATAATCTCCCATCGATATAACGATACATCCGTCTAGAACGATAATTTTATTGGGTCCCTTAAGTATCATTGTATTGAAGTTTTACTGTAGTTAAAATAACTCATCGAAATGTTCTCTTATCATAAAGGAATTTTAAAATAAATTGTTTTCAAAATTCGGAAGTTTTTTATTTGAGATTTTGTGAGTATCTTGCTTGGTTATTTTAAAAATATAAATTATTAAAATTTTATCTGATCTCATTTCAGCATCCGTTAAATCACATCGAAAGTTTCTGGGAGTTACAGATTAAGAGGATGATTAGTTTCACAGATATAAAAATAGTTTATTTTATATCTATATTTGGAATGAAATATTTTATGTGTTAAATAAAAGTTTGTCATCTTTTTGTTTTGAAAAGTGTGCTTTAATCCAAGGGCATGCCTAGACTGAGATAAAATGTAAAACTGTCTTCGAACGTTAATATTTTCTTAAAAATTTTCTGCTGAAAAGGATGTGCATTCCAAGTCCTATACTGCTGTCGACAGCTATACATACTATTTTAAAAAAGCACACTACTTTTAATCTAAAGTTCATATTGATGTTGATTATTTTCTATACTCAAACATAATAAATATGATTTATTTATTGTTTTTTTCATTGACTCATTGTATTTGCACTATTTTATTTGCATGATTTTTAAAAATTTAACAATTAAAAAATTTGTAAAAAAATATCAAAGCTGTCTCTGAAGTTTGTCTGGATCTGGATAAGCAAAATCAAAAATTACAAAAAATATTGTTAAGGATAAGAGAAATTTTTTAAAGCAAGGTTTTGCTTATGATTTGTCATAAATACTTACTCTTTAGGGGAAAAAGCTGACAAACATGAATACTTGCTTCAGAATCGTATAAAAATGTGAAATGTTTCTATGAGCGTATTTTTTTGGAACTCTAGTAGCAGTGTCCCAAGATATGAATGATTACGATTGTTCAATTGCTTTTGGGAGAATTTTGCTGAGTTATGATAGAGATTCATAGAAAATGTTGAAACTGTTTGCATGTTTACATAGTTTTCAACTTAAAACATTTAAAAAATCTAATTTAGTAATCCTACATTAATTTAAAAAAGTGTTATTATGAAAAAGAAACTAGCCAGCTTATAAACTATGCTGGCTAATATGTAGAATTGAATTGTTGAATAATATTTATAATTGTAGTCAGTATTGCTTACTTCAAAAAAATTAATTTAATGCTGCTGGTTAAAGAAGCAATTGGGCATTTCTGCTCAACTCTGTTATAAAGATACCACTTTTATACCTGATAGGAGCAGGGGTACGTTATTAAGGCACTTTAAACTGGCATTTTATAAAATATATTGAAACTGAAGTAATCAATTTTTCTTTAAATTAATTTTTTAAAGATTAGAATCACTATCTTTTCAGGAACAGGCATTCATCAATATATTGTGTTGTAACAGACATTGATTCTTGTAATTTATTAGAGAAAGCTCAGAGCATGGTGATACAATCTCATTTTAACAAACTTCACTTATGAATACACCAGATTAACAAATAAAATTTCTGTTAAAAGAAAGTATTATAGAACAAATTCTGACTTATATGAAATTTCAATTCTGAGAATTTTTTAGAAATATAAATTTGATTTTTGGTACCTCTACATTTGTTATGCCAAGATTTTACTATACATCATTTTAAAATAATGCTAATTCCAAGTAGAAAACTGGTATTTTTCATGTGATTTAATTATTTTTGAAATACTTAGCTGAATTCCAAGTACCTGATTGGTATATTTTTGACGTATTAATGAAACTTTTTTGACAAAATGCAAGATATTAGATAATTTTATTGATAGATAATACAGTGACAATAATGTAATATGCAACAAAATTTGAATATTGACATATACAAGGAAGAGTTTATTCACTAAAATAGAAAATAGGCGGATTAACATGTTTCAGTGAAAGTAACGTTAATCGAAGGGAAAATTTAAATCTAGAAAAGACTGACATCTAATGTTATTCTATATTGCAGTTTAGGATTATGTGAAATCATGAAGCACTTCTAATTAAAGAAATATAATATTTAAATGTAGAGGGGCGAAAAAGGCAGAACTTCTCAGAAAGACCAAATTGCACATACTAATGCAAAATTTAGAACGTGCAGACTAACTTCTATAAATATATCTTGGGTTGTTTGGATTAAGATTGCAGTTATTATGCAACTTTAATTCCTGGAATATGATTCGAAAAATGGCTTAGAAATAATAAGTACTCGGAGAACTCTTAGGCATTTTCACTTAAGGTTTACCAACAAAAAAAGTGCAATAAAGTACCAACTATACGACTTTCGTGTGAATGGGTGGGGGAGTTCAATTAATGTGTTGATGATAAAATTTGAATGCTTATGAAAATTCATTATGAATTGGAATTTGAAAAATTCAAGAGGTAGAACACATTATTTCATGGCATTTATATTTGAATGTTTAATTTTTAAAACTGAGCATTTGTACCAAGATAAACCATGCTGTTGCTACATATCTTCAGTTATATATTTCTTATTTTCATATGCAATTGGGGGAGTAGGCCATGAGTAGCAGTTTTGCATTATTGTTAATGCAGTGTTATTATAGTACACAGGATAAAAATAAATTGGGACTTTCTTGAAACTACTTATAAATAAATAAAGAGTGGCTTACTAAAAGTATACATTTTGCACTGAACTAATATTTCAATTACATTACAATAAAGCAAAATTATACACATTAATAATAAAATTAAGCAAAATCATTATATATATATATGTGTGTGTGTGTGTGATTATATACTTTATATATATATATAAGGACGCCTGGGCCAAGTCGACGCCAGCGCGGCGTCGTGATCTGTGAAGTCAGGCGTTTGGCCAATGCTTTTCCAACGATATTTTGCTACTTGGGAAGTAGACTGTAATAAGCACATGACTGGCCGATTACGCTTGCAAATTTTGTACAGCTGATTGTTCGACGAAGTTCTAGAAGAATAAGGTTAGTGTTCCATCCTTACAAGTGGACTCTTTACGAGAACTTTCTGCACACTGCAAATTCCCAGCACACATTGGGAACACATTTGGAACACATTTATTTCAAAAAAAGTGTTCCAGTTACCTAAAAGTGTTCTGAAATGCGTTCCGAATGTGATTCTTTCTAAAGGAAGTGTTCCGAAAGTGTTCTGAAAATGTTCTGAAAGTGTTATGCTTAGCATATTTGTTAATCTGAACTTAGAAACACATTTGAGAACAGATTGGGAACACCTTAAGAATAGATTGGGAACACATATTAGGAGCACATTTGAGTGCAGATTGGGAACACTGGTGAAATCATTGCTTTCTTTGTTACAACGATATTGCTATGAGCGAGTAGCCTGAACGGTATAGCATTGGCCTCGAGATCGGGAGGTTCGGGGTTCGAATCCCGGTAAGTGAGAAAAAATAAAATCCAAGTCCACAAATTAATTCTAAAATTCAATGACAGCACTAAATTATAGGAACGAACTAAAATTCAATAATTCATTAAAATCAGTTCCAAACTCTAAAAAATTCTAAGTCCAATTCCAAAACTAAAATGTAGTTCCTAAACATAACACCAGATTGCAGCACTAAAAATTCAATAACAATTGGCAGCATTAAAATTAATTAATTAATAATTAAATGAAATAACTAAAATGTCCCAATCGAAACATAGCAGACTCCAAATCCAGAAAAAATACAACTCAACCATCCAGGATAGAAACAACTTAGCTCCACCCCTTACGCCAATTGCGGCACCGCCCCTTGATGACGTCACTTCCGCCGCACCTGCTCTTACTTTTTAGAAAGTGTTCTCAAATCTAATCCTAAAAGCATTCCTTAAAGTGTGCTAAAAAGGATGACAAAATAAGTGTCCTAAAAAGTATTCTGAAATGGGTTCCAAACAGTGTTCTCAAATGTGTTCCAAAAAGTGTTCTCAAAAAGGGGACAAAATAAGTGTTCCAAAAAGTGCTCTGAAACGGGTTCCAAAAAGTGTTCTACAATGTGTTCCCAAAAAGTGTTCTCAAAAAGGGGACAAATAAGTGTTCCGAAGTGTGTTCCAAAAAGTGTTCTGAAATGAGTTCCAAAAAGTGCTCTGAAATGTGCTTTTAAAAGTGTTCTCAAAAAGGGGACAAAATAAGTGTTCCAAAAAGTGTTCTAAAATGTGTTCAAAGATTTGCAGTGCACCCACTGGACTTTAGAATGAGGAGCCCAGAAACTAGCAGAGATTTCTGCATCTATTTCACAAGGCGTATAAAAAGTTTATCGACTTGCAATCTAAATTACTGTTAAAATCAGAGGAATACTATTCTTGTAGAGCTGCACATAATTTATTGAAGAAAGGTATCTCACAAAACAGCTGTGAAATTGAACGTTTGTTATATTCCAGAAAGCGAGGACCTAAGTTTTCCAAACCTGGTTTGAAATTCATGAAAGCAGCTGGAGTGTTTTACGCAGACCAATGTCCAGCATGAATGCTGATGATGAAGAAGTCTTCAAGAATATCCCAGGATTTGATGATTCACAAATAAGACTTGAGTGTGTTGCTTACAAGGGTTATGTGAAGGAATGTTCCGCTGAAAAGTTAGTAAGATTTTGGAATTCAGAGGCTGTTTCACAGAGGTTTCCAGAACTAACACGCAAAGCAAAGCAAGTATTCTCGGTTTTACCTAATTCTGTAGACTGTGAAGGAGCAGTTTCATGTTATGGTTAAATATTTACAACTTCAATGCAAAGTTTGAAGGAATCATCGGCTGCCCATTCACAGCACTTTATTTTAATAAGCTTTAGCGCAAAAGTAAGACGCGCTTGTTTGTTTTTAATTGTAAATTAAATTATTGATTTCCATTTAACGCAGTTATTTCCCTACTCACCCGCATGATTTCAATAAATTTCTATAAATACCTCATAATTTAAATAAAGTAGCGCATCGATGCCGCATAATTCCGAATAGGCATGGACGCGAGACGACTTTTAGCGAGACGAGACAGAGGTTTACAGATTTTTTGCGAGACAAGACACACATTTTTAACATTACGATATAGGGATTTTTGCGAGACGAGACAAAGCTTTTAGGCTATTTTGCGAGATGCGAGACGCTTATTTTTCGTCTCGCGTCCATCCCTAATAAATACCTCATAATTTAAATAAAGTAGCGCATCGATGCCACATAATTCCGAATAGGCATGGACGCGAGACGACTTTTAGCGAGGCGAGACAGAGATTTTGAGCTTTTTGCGAGACAAGACAAAGATTTAGAGCTTTTTACGAGACAAGACAGACATTTTTAACATTATGATATAGGGATTTTGCGAGGCGAGGCACAGCTTTTAGACTGTTTTGCGAGACGCGAGACGCTAATTTCCCGTCTCGCGTCCATCCCTAATTCCGAAAAAAATTTCGCATATTTTGTAGTGCCCTAGTCATTAGAATATTTTCGAATTCAAAATAACTATTTCCATTGAGACGGAGCGCTTATGCGCTTGATATGTAGGATGAACCGAAACTCTTTGGCAAAACTTTAAGGTGTGATAGTACACATCAAGACAAATAATATTAAATAGGAAACTAAGGGTCCCAAACGTCACCCGAAGGAGATAGCCGCCATTAAAGCTTAGGGTTCAAAAATTCAAATGATTATAGAAAACGGAGAAATTGGTCGATTCGCTTACGGTTTTCACTAAAATTATTCTTTATGTCAGTTCTTGTTGAAAGTAAATTTTAAAGTTAAAAAAATGCCGATAAAGGGCGCTTTAGACTTTGGAGTAGACAGATATTATTTACCGCTATTTTTTGTATCTCATTAAATGCTTTCAAGAGCTTAGACTTAAATTTTGTGCTCAAAATCTGAATTGTTGGAAGTGGTTAAGTACCGGAAACTGAACTGTGTTCAGGAGTTGAAATTTGAAACACACATCCCTGAACATAGTTCAGTCATTTCCGATTGTTTGTCTTGATGCGTACTATCACCACTTAAAGTTATACCCAAGAGTTCAGATTCACCCTGTATATTTCGCAGAACCTTATAAATTTCTTGTATTTTTGTTGAAAATGTAGCGTTATGATATAGCATTTCGAACTGCATAAATTTTGATATTTTTATTTGCGCAGAAAACATTAAATATGCACTCAGAGGGGGCCAATGTTGGCTTGCTTATTGAGTGCCCCATCATAAAAACGGACTCATCATGAAAAGGGAAAAGTTCCGTTTTTCAAGTTTAGATCTTTTTCAGTTTTTCGCTCATAACTTTGACTAGCGAAAAGCGTGGTTCCGGCACAGCCAGCTGTCGTCAAAAAAGGGTCTCTAGATCTGTGGCACGCGATGAACGTTCGATCGTCCGCCATCTTGCTGGTAGTTAAGTCGAGCGATGGCAACGGCTGCCCTTTTTTCAGCATTGGGCAATCTATCTAGCTGTTTTCGCATTCTTCTAATTTTCAGCAGATGTCAGTGCTGTTAAAAATAATCGTGACATTTTTTTTTACGAGAAATGACGTGCTAAAAAGTAAACGATTCTCGTGGAGCTATGTCACCCGCAACTATTTTTAAAGAAATCAAATCTATTCTTCGTGACTGGCAACAGTCAAAACGTCAGAGTTTGGTGTTCCCAGAGCGGGAACACTGCGCGTTAAAGGGTTAAAAGAGAGTAAGTTCACGGTTGGTGAATTTTTAAGTAAAAATATTTGAAAATTAGAAACAGCTTCTTTTACACAAAGAATTGAACTATAGGATGAATTAATAGAACAAGTGTTTTGATTTTTTACCAATGTTGTTTATGCTAGAATTCTAAGTTGTTTTATACTAAATAAATATAATTTCAGGACTTTTCTAATAATATCATACTATGACAAAAGACGACAACAATAAATGAATCTTATAAATAATATATTTTCACATTTTGTTATAATGTATTTAGGACTATAGTTTTCTGAAATCGTGATTTGAAACTTATTTTAAAAGAATTCTCAATTTTCTATTGAAGTCTAAACCATAATCTATAAAAAGGGAATTTATTGCATTATAATTAATCAAAATAGAAATACATTTCAAGCTTTCGGCGACGTTTACTTACCGAAATTTTTCAAATTATACATATTTGCGTGCACAATTAAAAATATTCAATGCTATAATTTCCTGTCATTACCATTCAGATTGCACTGCAACTAAATGTTTATTCGCTAAACTTTGATATCAACTTATTGAATCAGGCCAAAACAGTATGGAAATTGAAAGGAATAAGTGGCCTTTACTGCCGTGAAGTGGCTTCGAAATTCAATACTGGGAACTGAAAAACTATTTACTTTTATTGAAGTGAAACTTTTTAAAGTAAGTATTATAGACATTTTTTTTTCAGACTGAAAAAAACAACTAGAATGCATTTAGATCATTCTCAAACGAGGAAGATAAATCATGTAAAAATTTTTCAAACACCATATTTTTGAGACAATATAGTGATATATTATACTTAAATCTAGTGAGCGATTTTAATGTATGGTAAAGAAAAGATGCACAAGCGCTAGCTGCATAAGGGAGAAATTCTTTTGGCACAGGACCTTTTTAAGTGGTTTTAACGTGTATTCATTCTGCATCTGCAGATAACCGCCCAAAACTCCAGACCGTTACATTAACTACCGCACAGAAGGGCAGAACCCTGGAGTTTTACACCTCAGCCGTCTACCATGCTCAGTGTCTTATTCAGTCGGCCATGCAAACTATAATATTAGTATTAGAAATACAAACAAAACGAAACATATAAAAAAATGGTGCGTTAATCTCACCATGTTTAAAAAAAAATATTTAACTCAGTTAGGAAAAGCAAAAAATTGTCAGAAGCTCTTAAATACATTACATTCCTATTTTTTAATTTGAATTCGTCTGCCTAAGAATGTTTACCTTTTCGCCAAATATATCTGAGAACTGAAACGCCAAATCCGCTTATTCAAAATTTTGATATTCTGCTAGTTTTGCAGTAGGCACCAGGTGGTGTATCTAAATTAAAACTTATGAAAGGAGATCAGATGATAAATTCTAGCTTTGTAGCCGGTCTCATCTGAATTACTATATACATCCCTGAGCAATCTCAGTCAGGAGGTAACTTTAATTCTAACTATTACTATTTCTAATTATTATAGGTCTTGCTAGTGCAAATCTTAACTATTTGACTACGCTTCAGTCTAAACCATAGAGTTTTTTTCTATCACACCCCCTTTTTTTATTCTGCACATTTTTAGCTTTAAATTTCATAAAGTAAAAACGTCTTGCTGCGCGGAAAAAAAGCATTCAACACTAAACTAAAACAGACATAATGAACAAAGTTTGCATGCAAATGTGTTTTGTTCCTTCTACATGGTTATTATTAGGTTATATTTGAAACAAAACTGAATCACGTTGTTTGAAAATCTGATGCGATAAAGAAAAATTAAACCAAAGCAATGACACGAGTAAGTGTATAAAGTTAACACAACGTATTATTAAGTCATGATGCTATTTACTTGGAAAATTGGGTTAATCAGTCTCACTGCGATGATAACTTTGCTATTAAGATTTCTTTAAAAAACACAATGAGTGAAAGAAGCCATCCAGACATCAGTATGTAAAACGCTCCCGATATGTCATCGAGGTGTACTGTCATGACCGTTTCCGATATGTTAGATTCGAAAAATTTCCACTGGAGTCGATTTCGAAAGTAGTAGTCACTGTTGAGTTTATCTAAAAGACCTGAAGCAAGCATTTGGTGAATAATTGCATTCAAACGATTTGGACAGCAGAACGTTCTCGAAAAAGGAATACCCGAAAGCGTCATGAAAAACGAGTCTTCTGATATAAAGTAGTCAGTCGCAAATGCAGTCATCCCGCTCATACTGGCAATTAGAGCTCTCTTCGATCCACTGTTTTGGAACGCTTCAAGAACGTCTCCGGATTCGACATCGTTGCGATTCAGGCACTCGCCTATGTTCCTCAATGTACTGGAGTTAGATTCCATTAAATTTCGGATCAAGTAACTGCCTTTCACAGTGATACACCTGAACGACCTGTAGTCGATGCTCGACAAATCGAAAGTC
>JAWZYV010012514.1:0-255044 GCA_038373885.1 Cheiracanthium punctorium
ACCCTAGAGCAGCATACAACGCAATCTTATATTGTAAGTTTGGTATTTAAGTCTATATAAACCTTAAAATAACAGAATGGTGTCTCAGTTAGCTTTTGTTTCTATGAAGCATGCCTGTCTTTTTGTAGAAATGTCGAGTTCAAGAAACTTGTATGACAAATTTTATTTTAGGAACTTCTTGTATTGCTTGAAAGTCTTAATGTTACGCATATTCGAGAACATGTACTGTTTCACTTAATTCTGCTGTAATAAAGTCTGTTTGAATGGAATGCATGTTGTCACTATTTTCTTGCTCTACTGTATAAAATACTGAAATTCAAACTAGCATGTATCCACAAAATCATTGCTCTATTTAATCTCCTTCTTGGACAGATTTTGAAACGAGTGTTATGGGGTCCATTTTATGGAACAAGCAGCATTTAACCCTTTAACGTGCAGTGTTCCCGCTCTGGGAACACCCAACTCTGACGTTTTGACTGCTGCCAGTCACGAAGAATCGATTGGATTTCTATAAAAGTAGTGGCGGGTGACGGAGCTCCAAGAGAATCCTTCACTTTTTTGCACGTCCTTTCCCGTAAAAAAAAATGGTCACGATTATTTTTAACAGCACTGACATCTGCTGGAAAATGGAAGAATGCGAGAACAGCTGGATACATTGCCCAATGCTGAAAAAAGGGCAGCCGTTGCCATACGACTTAACGACCAGCAAGAGGGCGGACGATCGAAACGTTCATCGCGTGCCACAGATCGAGAGACCCCTTTCTTGAAGACAGCTGGCTGTGCGGCACAGCCAGCTGTCTTCAAAAAAGGGTTCTCTAGATCTGTGGCACGCGACGAACGTTTCGATCGTCCGCCCTCTTGCGGGTCGTTAAGTCGAGCGATGGCAATGGCTGCCCTTTTTTTCAGCATTGGGAAAGGGTTGCGCCTCAAAGGGTTAAAAGCATCTGAAAAGACTCATGATTTTATAAATTTTACGACGGTTTTTAGTTTGCAGACAATGACAGACTGACTGTGCTTATCGAAACTACCGGAGTGATTTCTTTTCGCAGGATTTTCTCTTATAGGTTGGTATTGCTACCAGGTACAATTTCCCTTCCTCTTGACCAGGGCGTTTTTACCGCATGGGCAATCGGGGCATTTGCCCGAGGCCTCCACATTTTTCTTTTAAAGTGCCTCTTTACTCTAACAGTTTGAATTGGATCGAATTGTAAACCATTTTATAAATCGTGAATAGGGATGGACGCGAGACGACTTTTTGCGAGACCAGACGGAGATTTGCAGCTTTTTGCGAGACGAGACATTTTTAACATTATATATAGGGATCTTGCGAGACGAGACGAAGCTTTTAGGTTGTGTTGAGACTATTTTTCGTCTCGCGTCCATCCCTAATCATGAAGGTTTAAATTGTTGACTGAATGCTTCCCCCCCCCTTACACTTCACAATTGACGCTTAATATGTGTAAAAATGAATCACTGGAGTACGTTTGACTGTACTCAGACTTCATGAATGAATGACGTCATGTCAACATCTGGATACGTTATACAATAGTGTCGGAGAATTTTGTAACTTTTCTTAGACCTGGGACGAATTGTATGAAAGTGAGTCAATTCATTATACTTGCGTAAAATCAAGCGAACGAACTTTACATGGAATGAATGATGTGTATTGAAGGTGATTGACTGAAAAATAAAGGTCAATAACGGTGAGTTAATGCATATGAATTATCTTTTGTTGGTTAGGCGAGGGAGATCTTGAAAAGCAATCGATTTTTTTTTTCAGACTTACTGAATGGAAGAAAAAGGTCGGAGATCTTAAGAGGCATAAATTTAGAAATCTTTTTTAATTTATCTCTGCCTTTTCTAGAGTGGACCCCGAAATATCTGAACTTGATGCCATACTCGGGCCTGCTCTTATCAGGGAACTTGTGTGATTTAGTTTTGCAGGAGTCATTTAATTACACATGCAGAGTCTAGCTTACGATATTTTCTCTTCACAAAAATGACACTGTTAGAGGAAATTTCCTCTACTTGGCTTTAGATTTTTCAGTCTCGGCCAGACCCATTTCGAGGCATGGACTCGTTACGACTAGCGTTCAGGATGATCAGTTTTTCAGCTTCGCCGTTTAATGCCAACTCCCCATGTTACAAGATAAATGATCCCCCCCCCCCTCCCCTACTTCCCGAGGCCGAGAGCATATAAGCAAACCATACTTCGCTAGAGACAGGACGGAGTTTTAAGCCTTCTGATGGGTTGGCTCAGACTGCGTCTTTCGTGATGTCGCTTTATGACGACGCTACAGTTATTTTTTAAATAACTATTCCACAATGATTTTTGTTTTCTAATGTCTGAAATTGCAGGGAAGTGAAATTTAATATGGCAATTTTTATACACGTAAATACTTTTTTTTTTTAAACTTTAAACGAGAACAAAGTGCAAAATTCTTAAAATAATCTATTCTTTCTTTTTTTTTTTTTTTGGATTGGGGGGGGTGGCATATATTTTTATACACTCTTTTAAAATATACTTCCATCTATCTCACCTCTTTCCCTTTTTTTTGCATGCTTACATAGAAATAAAATTAATGTAAGTTACATTGAATAAAATAAGTGTTATTTGTTATCAAATGAAAGTTATTCTAATGCAACTGGCAGAGAGCAAAATATCAAATTGTAGTACTAATTTCTTATGTATAAATATTGATCTCAAAAATGAAAAATTGGAGTTTGTTACGTTACTCTATAAGAATCCTTTCGCATGCATGCATTATTTTGAAAGTCCCTCTTTCCCCTTTCTTTCTCTTTTCGTTCGTATATATCGACCAAAAATAAATAAATAAATAAATAAATAAAAAAATGTTGACAGTCAAAGATTCTTATGTGATTTTAAAGACTTTTTTAAATAATTCCATAACCAGATAGTGAAAACAAAATTAGTTTTTCATATATGTATGCTAATGTTTCTTGATAAGTATTGTCAAAAAAAAAAAAAAAAGAAAGAAAGAAAAAGATAAAGAAGTAACAAAAATACATCATCCTATTTTGAACGCTAGACGAAGAAAGCATGAGGTGCACTATTCAATGAAGCCTCTAAAATATAGACATTTATACAGGTATGATAGTAAATGTTTTCTACATTTACCATCTTATATTATTCAGTTCTTACTGAATAGTAAATATATATATTCAATAACAATGCATAAAAACTTGTAATCGTAATCGTTAAACATGAATTACAAAATAAGTTTATTCAGTAAAGAGTGAAAACTAAGAACATTAAAAAATATAGAAAATACAATAAAAGAAGTATGATGAATCCTCTGAGCCGAGCGTCTTGAAAATAGGCAAATAATATATTATATTATTATTTATTTATGCGATCACCGTTTTTCTTAATTTGTGTTGTGCACATCCCTAAATCATCGTTTTACACGAGCGGCTACTTCGTGCAGGGTACATCGTGTACCGCCATCTGTTAGCGTGTGCAGGCCCGGACTGAGAGGGTGGGGCCCGCCCGTCTCAAGAGAAGGGGGGCCCGGGTTATTGTGTAACCGATAAATATTACGATATGTTAACTTTCGGGGTATGGGGGAGGAATGGTGTAATTATTAATTAATTATGATTGTTAATGAATGCAATTGTAAAATATTGATCTATTCATTAATATGAGTCATTCCTATTAATGAATCCCTTGCTCATTCGGGTACCCTCTCTCAAAAAATTTTGAGAACTCCATTTAAAATAAAGTGTTTGGAAGCCTTCTAGGGCGCAATTGCAGCTACAAAAAATTTTGCAAGTGTCAAACTTCTTTTAAATGCTATCAGTATAGCACCCTTTTTTTTATTTTCTTTCTTTTTTCTGTTTGGGAGCCCGCCCTCAGAAGAGAGGTCCGGCCGAGGGTAGGGGACCACTCGTCTGCAGACAGTCGGACACACTGGCCAGTTCGGGCCTGAGGGTATGCTAGAACTATAAAGTTTGAAGAAGCAATTCTAAACAGTATTTTTTGTTTCGTTTTTTCAGCTTGTGTTTGAACTATAAAGATTTAAGAAGCAAATCTAAGCAGTTTTCTTTTGTGAAAGTTCTGTGTTTTGCTCATATACTAGAACTAGATGTCACTATGGATGTGGTTTGTGAAATTTGTGAAAAAAAAGTTTTCGCGTAAATTTGCGTTAAACTGGCATTTGAAAAGTATCCATGAAGTGTCTATGGATATTAAAAAAAAAAAATTCCTAATGCTCATGAGCGCCTGCAGCATAGGCCATGCCCCCTGGATTTTTGTATGCAGTGTTTTCCCATGCTTTTTTGCTCTTTCCAGCATGGTAACCATACGTTAAAGTAGTCTTTGCCCCCCCCCCCCTGGAAAATATTCTGCCGGAGCCCATGCTCGTGCTTGTCCAATTCAGGACTGTATAGTTCAAAAACCTACAGTTCATGAAATTAGATTAGATTTAGTTGAAAATCACACCTATACATTTTTAGAGGACACAAACATTTGAGAATATTAATGACTTTGAAAATTGGAAGGAAGCTTTGGAAAATGAAAATAGAGTGTGTTTTAAAAAAGCTAGAGGCGATGAAAAGTACAAGATGTCTTCTAAACAATATTACGTTTGCAACAGGTCTGGTTGTTACATCTCTAAAAGCATGGGAAAACGTGTACCAGTAGATACATGCAAGATTGGAAAAATATGCCCAGCATATTTAAATGCAACTATATGCCACAGTTCCAATAACGTTCATGTGACGCTATTGAACAACCATATTGCCAAATGAAGTAAAATTATTAAGGTTACCCTATTCCTTAAAGGTGCAGATAGCCAATAAAATAAAAGATGGAGTTCATTCTGAGAAAGTGCTTGAATTTATTCGTAATGACATTGATGAGTCATATAATCGAAGCCATCTTTTAACTCGGAAAGATATTAATGATATTCAAGTAAGTTTTGGGCTTAAACGAATTGAAAGACATTCAGATGATGCTAGTAGTGTGCAGCTCATATCTAAAGAATATTCAAAATTCCATGAAAATCCTTTTCTTCTTTGTAAATTACAGGGAGAATATAAATGGTGTTGAAAAAGATGATATTTTTATTGTTCTCATGGCATTACAAGTTCATGTTTATGTTCATTACAAATATCAATGCTGAAGAAATTTGGAGAGCATTTAATTTGTGTTGATTCGACACATGGAACAAATGGATATGATTTTAATTGAATTACTCTAATGGTTATGATGAATTTGGAGAGGGGTTCCCTGTTGCATGGTTAATATGTAACCATGAAACTGAAAGTGATCTGAAGAATTTTTTTTCAAATTATCAAAACTAAAACTGGTGAAATTAGCACTCAGTTTTTTTATGAGTGATGATGCAGAACAATATTATAATGGATGGATATTAGTGTTTCAGAATAAACCAAAAAAATTGCTATGCATTTGGCACGTAGATCGTGCTTGGTGTCAAAAGTTAAACACCATTCAAGATATTGCAGTACGAGTAATACAGCAAGCTTTGCATATTGCGCAATGAAAACTGTGAAAAAAAAATTCCAAGAACTTTCGCATGAAATTAAAATGATTTTAAGGAAATAGATTCACTACAAAAATTTTCTGAGTATTTTGAAACATATTATGCAAAAAGATGCGAGCAGTGGGCTCTTTGTTACAGAAAAGGTGCTTTCATAACTACAAATATGTATCTGGAAGCATATCATAAGATTTTTGGTAAGCCCAGTGGTTAAGGCGTTGGACTCGTAACCGGAAGGTTGTGGGTTCGATACCGGCTTACCACTAAGACCACCGTGTACATGCGGTGTACGTGCACGTTAAATCCGTGGTTCCGAAAGTCCTCTCGGCGGTTGCTAGCAGTTTCCAAGGGTTGCCAATATTCAGAATCCTCCCCCCTTATCTTCTGATGAGGTTCCAAATTGTGGCGGCCAGGGCACAGTGGTTATGCCACTGAAAATGGTAGATGGCCGACGTGTGAAGGTCCCGGGTTCGGGTCCCATCGCGCGGCTGTCAATCTAACGGTCTGAAGTTTTGGTAGGTTTTCTCCAGATGTAACGCGAATACGAGTTAGAACCCCTTAGAAAGTCCTCCTACCAAGGCACCCCCCCCCCTGGCAGATCGCCCTAGGGGTGCGTAGAGACCCTATACTTCGTCAGAGACCCGACACGAGTGAAATAATTTCTGATTGGCTGAAGCGGAGAATCAGCCGCCGCGGGCTATGGATGAAAATCTTCCGTAGAGTTAGCATTGTGAAACGAAGTGACTTCGGAAAAACTGCTGTATCTAAGCATTAAATAATCAGTCTTATGTTTTTCCTTTCGATTTTCCTAATCTGAAATACTTACTCATTGCATAAAAATCACTTTTTAACTAGAAATCCGAAATTAACTGCTATTTTGAAGCGATTATTTACGTAGTTTCGCTTTCGAGCTGTCATCGGAAGCTTGAATTTTAAGTCTTATCTTACACTTTCCTTGTTTGAACTTTACAGTAATATTGTTTTAATATTTATTTATGTTATATGTGCGCATATCATGCTTTAAATTAATTAAAAATCCTTCAAAAGCTTTGTATTTTGTACTTTTTTCCATGATTGCGCCGGACTGCATTTGGCGAAATGAATACAGACGCCAAACTGCTATTGGCTACCTTTCGGCGCGTTTCATCCGAGTTTTTCGCTTTGAGTCAAAATGTTTCAGTTTCAGTTATAAATATTTGGATAAAGCAATATTTTTCTGAAATCGTAGCTCACTAGATATCAGTCTCTGAAAAATATTTACTGGCATGAGTTGTTTCAAGCACTCTATGCAGAAGTTATTCAGCCGTTCAAACATGTACGTGTTATTGAGGTATAATTGAATATTTACTATTTACTTTTTGAATTTTTGCTTTTTGTACTTGTAATAGTCCTTTGGTGTAGTGTGACTGATTTTTACGGTTTTTTTGGGGGGGAGGGGGGCCCAGGAAAGATTTGGGGGGATTTTTCTTCTATCGATGGTTCCTTTTGAATTTCCAAACAAATATTCAAAATAAAAAGATCTTGACGCGAAATTGGGAGCACGTGCCCCTTTCTGTATATTCTAACGGCATATTGTGCTTTAACCCATATTATCGCAACAAATCTACTAATAATACCTATTACTTTCATATTCGTTTCTTCCCCGTAAATGCATAATTTAAATATTTAAATTCTAAATGTTTCGGCAGAAGAAAATAGTTTACTTTAAACTCGTTTCTTTGCGAATTTACTTTATGACGTAAATTTTATGGCATGCCGTGTTTACTCGCGTAATAGTCGCACTTTTTTGCCATTTTTTGGGGGAGAAATTAAACTATTATGCGAGGAAATGCACTACACAATATTCTACACTCTAATGTTAAAACATTACTGGTATTATAATAAAATTACCAAGTTACCAAATACTTCCAGATTATCTGCCGTATGTTAAATAGTCCTTTCGTCAGTTACACACAAAAAAGAGGCATTTTTCTTTTTATAGTAATATTTTTACAGACATAAATGAAGATCAAATACGTGGCTGCGAATTTTATGTAGGGAAAATATTTTGACGATTTTTTCTGCTTCAAAACAGGGGTGCGACTCTAATGCGAGGGCGACTACTACGCGAGTACACACGGTAGTTTTAATCTCACGCTATTTTTAATTTAAGAAGTCACGTTCCTGACTGCCGTAAAAGGAAAACCCAGTTAATTCACCCAGTTAGATTTTTTAACGAAGTAACATTAAAACTTACTAAATATTAAATTTAAAAATAAATCTTCTGTTAATTCTTAATATTTCACCTATCATTTAAACTATCCACCAGTTTTATCAGTTTTTGAAATCGATGAAAATTATAGTCAGAAATGACCCATGCTCCCAATTGGAAACAGAGTGAAAATTGTATTAAAATCTTCCCCCATTTAAATAACTAATGTGCTTTAACTAACGCATTAGAAGACAAAATATGCAAAAGAACTGATATAAAATATGCCTGGATCTCAATGTGATCTGTAAAAGATTAACAACGTTTAGAAGGAAAGAAAAGTAGAATTGTTCAGCACAAATATATGTATTTGTATACATTTAAAACTGCCAAACGAAGTTATTCATGTGAACTTAATCATAATTTACTTCTACAACAACATTATAGGAAGCATGCTTGAAGGAAAAAAAAAAAATCAGTTTTCCATTATTTAAAAATCAAAAAATACCAATCTATATAAATAAAATTAGACTTTTGTCTGTACATTTCTTGGAATTAAAAAATTTTGCGATTTCTATCCTTTTCAAGCACCCGGGAATCCGATGCGACCCTCAAAAAAAAGTTTGTCTGTCTGTCATTCTGTCATTCTGTCCGTGACGCTTTTTCTGTTTAAGCATCACGTAAAAACGGCTGAAGCCAATGATATGAAATTGGGTGTCATGATAGGTGGTCACTCAACTTAAAACATAGGCGTTTAATTTTTAAAAAATCTTGATTAGATTTTCAGATTTTGCGAAAATCGTTTCAAACTGCGTAAATTTGTGTTCAAGCATCACGTAAAAACGGCTGAAGCGAATGATATGAAATTGCGTGTCATGATAGATGGTCACTCAACTTAAAACATAGGCGTCGAATTTTCAAAAAGTCTTTTTTGGATTTTGAGATTTTGCGAAAATCCTTTCAAACTGCGTAAATTCGTGTTCGAGCATCACGTAATAACGACTCATACGAATGATACGAAATTTGGTGATATGATAGGTAGTTGCTTATCTTAATTTATAGGTGTTGAGAGAGAGAATTTTAAAAATATTTTGATTACATTTTGAGATTTTGTGAAAATCGTTTTAAAATGCTGAAATTTTGTTCCAGCATCCCGAAATAAAGATTGCACGGAATGAAACGAAATAGGGTGACAGGATAGGTTGTCACTCAACTTAAACTCTAGGCTGATAATTTTTCAAAAATGTTGATTTGATTTTGAGATTTTGCGAAAATTATTTCAATATGCGGAAATATTCGTTCGCGCATCGCATAATTACGACTCAAGCGAATGAAATGATATTACTTAGTGACTCTCTAACCTGCAATATTTTAACAATACATAAAAATTATAAATTCGTTTTCTTTACTTTTGGCAGTACACTACACCCATTCTGTGTACTCCTACATTGATGACGAAAGTTCTTGCTTTTTGGAAATTTGCATTCAGTACTAACCCGTCAACGACGGGCACACTTCAGCTAGTGTACATATAATTGTAGAGTGAAATTTGAAAAAAAAAATATTTTCAGGAATTTACCATTATCAAAACTATATTTGATAAGGCCGTAATTACAGTATTACAAATTAGATAATTTGTTTTTCGCTAAAAGTAAATTTTGCTAATTATATTAAACATTATAATTAAAAATCAATAGTATAAATAAGTTATGCTTTTTCGATAGCCTTCATTTCTTTCAGCAAAAATGCTTAAGTTTTGATTGGGAACATAAAAAAAATATAGGAGGCGACGATATATAAACGAAAACCGTATTAAAATTCTGAAACCAGTTAATGATCGAGAATTTTTGAAGCAATACTGTAGCACATATACAGCTCAGTAAATTTAGCACGCAAACATTTAAATACCACGTTTTAATTATCTCTACTTAAATTATAATAATGGTGATTAATACAGGAAATATTTGATATTTTAAAATCACCCATAAATCTCGATACTGCAAGATTAAGTTGGATTTTTTTTTTTTTTTTGGTAAAAGTTCAATTCAGTTTTATCACACTTACTGAATATTGCCTTTATGGAACAGGGGAAAGCCAATTTATGGTTTTTTAAAATATCGTTTATAGTTAAAATGCATTAGAATTAAATATCTATCTATATAAATAAAATGAGACTTTTGTCTGTACATTTCTTGGAATTCAAAAATTTTGCGATTTCTATCCGTTCCAAGCACCCGGGAATCCGATACGACCCTCAAAAAAAAGTTTGTCTGTCTGTCATTCTGTCCGTGAGGCTTTTTTTTTTGTTTAAGCATCACGTAAAAACGACTGAAGCGAATGATATGAAATTGGGTGTCACGATAGGTGGTCACTCAACTTAAAACATAGGCGCTGAATTTTTAAACAATCTTGATTAGATTTTGCGATTTTGCGAAAATCGTTTTAAACGGCGTAAATTCGTGTTCGAGCATCACGTAAAAACGACTGAAGCGATTGAAATGAAATTGGGTGTCATGATAGGTGCTCACTCAAAACAGAGGTGTCGAATAAAAAAAAATCAATCAGATTTTGGGATTTTGCGAAAATCGTTTCAAACTGAGTGAATTTTTGTTCACGCATTACGTAATAACGACTCAAGCGAATGATATGAAATTGGGTCACATGATATGTTGTTGCGCAACATAAAGTATAGGTGTCCAATTTTTTTAAACATTTTAATTAGATTTTGAGATTTTACGAAAATTCTCCCAAAACGCGGTTATATTTCTTCAAGCATCGCGTAGTAACCACTAATAAGAAATTTGGTGATAGGATAGGTAGTTGCTAATCTTTATTTATAGGTGTTGATTTTTTAAAATATTTGGATTACATTTTGAGATTTTGTGAAAATCGTTTTAAAATGCTGAAATTTTTGTTCCAGCATCACGAAATAAAGACTGCAGGAAATTGGGTGACAGGATACGTTGTCACTCAACTTAAATTCTAGGCTTCCAATTTTTCAAAAATGTTGATTAGATTTTGAGATTTTGCTTAAATTTATTTCAATATGCGTTAATATTCGTTCGTGCATCACATAATCACGAATAAAGCGAATGAAATTATATTACTTAGTGACTCTCTAACCTAACCTGTAATATTTTAAGAATACATAAAATTTATAGCTTCGCTTTCTTTACTTTGGCAACATACTACATCCATTCTGTGTACTCCTACAATGCGTACGAAAGTTCTTGCTTTTTAGAAATTTTCATTCAGTACTAAACCGTCAACGACGGGTACTTCAGCTAGTTTTATATAATTTAGTGGTATTTTTAACAATAGCGGATTAGGAGGGAACCAACACCAAAATGTTTAACGCAGCAAATCTAAAATAATAATTCAATAACAGCGAAATAGAAATAAATTTTCAAATAATACTTTAAAAAAATGAGAATTCAAGTTATTCTATGAAGTTAAAAATTTGTTCAATAAAAATAATTTTTCGAGATTTTGCTGTATAAATTTTAAATTGGTATTTTTCTTGTTTTCTTATTTGCCAAGTCCTCAATGACTTTGTCAAAAATAAACCTTTAATAAATTCCCTACGGTATCATCCAAGACCTCTCTGATTGCATTCTATTCTTTTTTTCTTTTTCATGAAAAATTTTTTGGCCAGGACAGTGGACTTTCTGAGGGCCGGTGGTAGTGAAAGCAACCTGTTCAAGGGTTTGAAAACAGACACTTTCTTATCATGCTTACTGCTTGGAGAATTTGAGTTTTTCCACATAAGAATTATTAGAAGTAAGTCGTGGCGACCACTAGCTGCAAGATCCATCCCTGCACTTAGAGAAGGGTGTGTTTATGTTGTGTGGGATTAGCCCTTTATAAGGCGAGTTTATGTGCAGAGAGTCGAAAGTACTTAGGATTTTTCTGGCCCATTTTTTAGGATTAATTGATATATTTTCCCTCTACTGTAATAACCCACGTGAAAATTGGAGAAACAAGTATTAAACAAAGAGTACCAGGTTACAGAGCCATGCCCAGAATCTAAAGGCTCCCTAAATGTAAAATAATAGGTACGTAAATGGCTGGATATTTATGAATAATCTTCATGATTACCAAAGATTCACATCGTTGTCGGATCTCTTTTCATTATCAGGAAAGCTTTGACCGGCATTCAATGTTAAAAGGCACATAATTTGTTTTGAAGAGGGATGCTAACCCTTAAATGCATGAATATTTTTCTCGTTCGCACGATAGCCACGAGTATAAGTTAAATTTCTTATATCAGTTTTATGAATAACTAATTCATTTCTCCAAGGACAAACAGTTTGGGAGAATTATGTGAAACTTTTATTACTCACGATATGAATCATATAAATCATTTCATATGAATGAATCCATATGAATCCTTTATTATTAAAAAAAACTATATTTTATATATGAGACTGACATAAGAAATTTGGCTTCTACTCTAATCCGGCACTGAAAAATACGATGCATATATGCATCGCTATGCATTTAAGGGCTAACTATTCGGTGGTAAATATTTCGGTAAAGTGACCTAGCCCAATCGTCTTCCCAACCGAAATAAACACCCAGGAACGAATTTTTAAGGAAATCGTTAGACCCGTTTTCGAGATCGCTCGGACATGCAAACGGTCCGCGTTTAATTAGGAACGGATAGAAATTTTGCAAGAAAATCCATTAATTATTTACTAAATCAAAGTCGGAAAACTACCTGCCGCTTGTACACGGAATGAAACTCAAAAATATATAATTAAAAGCGATGATTCTTATGCTCAATTTTCGAACAATTATTCGAGCCTTCTTTAAAATTACGAATGAAAGAAAAGTTCATAAGGCAGATATAATTTAGAATCTAGATGTATGGAAAAAATAGACATCCAATATAACTGAACAAAAATCAGAAAATTCACTATTGATAATTGATTTCTGTATTTAATAGACAGTAGGTGGTAAGTATTTTTACCGCGGCCTTATAAATGGTTAAGGCCAATTATATACACGAGGGATCTAGGCCTATGGGTTGGGTGCTCTCCGTGGGGGTCTTTTAAAAGGGTCCTGATCTGTATTCACGCTAAATTTCGGAGGAAACCACGGAAAACTCAGAACGGTTTGGTCGGCGGACGCGACCTGGTTTTGAACCAGACACCTTGACTCCCGAGTTCAGAGCGCAAATGCCACTGGCCTTAGAGAAGGGAGAAATACTTTTACTTTCCGAACATGTACCATGTAAGGAAAGTATTGTAATCATGAAAAAATTCGATTACGAGATTTTGGTGTATTGACACGTTTAGAGGGCTTCTGAATTCATTTATGTTATTTTTACGAGATGTATGTATGTATGTGTGTGTGTGTGTATGTGTGTTTGTGTGTATGTGAGTGAACACGATAGCTCCTGAACGGGGCATGCGATTGAGCTCAAATTGGGTCTATAGGTTATAAACCACCGTCGCAAGACCGGTATTGATTTTGGTGTGTATAGGACTTATAGTTTTTCTACAGGGCTACGACAAAGATTTCTTTTCCATTATGGCCTATGGGGGAAAATTCTGGAAAGTGCGCTAGCGTTTAAACGGTACATTCGATTGAGCTCAAATTGGGTGTACATGTTATAAACAACCATCGTAAGACCGGTATCGATTTTGATGTGTATAGGACTTATAGTTTTTCTACAGGGTATGTATGTACAAAGGGCATTCCATAAAAACTGAGAGTAAAAACATAGAAAATCCAGAAATATATTTACAGCAAAAAATACATCATTCTTTTTCGAAACACCTTCCGTCAGATGATATGAAACGGTCCCATCGTTCAACCCACTTTTCAAAACAAGTAGAGAAGCCCTTTTCTGGAAGCTGCTTCAAAGAACCCTCCATCCACTGCTGAAATAACTTCAGAATCTGAGTTAGATTTTCAGCCACGGAGCTTCTCCTTCAACGTCGGAAACAGCCAGAAATCGCATGGTGCGAGATCTGGACTGTAAGGGGGATATGGCATGATTTTAATATCGCATTGACTAAGCTATTACTGAACAGAAGTAGCGACATGCGGGCGAGCATTATCTTGATGTAATGTCCAATTCCCTTGGGGGGGGTCTAGTGAAATGTCCAATTCCCCACCAGTTCATGACGCTTTCTCGATAAGTGTTGTAGGGCAAATAAAACAATTCTTTAAACAAGCACGGAACTAGGAAAATAAAATCGTCTGATTCGTTTAGAATTTTGTATAAACGTACTGTTAACCGTTTGAAAAAATCGCCTGCACTTCTATTTTTTAGTTTCGCGGTGTTGCCACTACGTAAAAAAATAACTCTCAGTTTTTATGGAATGCCCTTTGTATATGTGTGTGTGTGCATGCATGTCTATGTATGTGTGTATGGGAGTGAACACGGTAGCTCCTAAACGGGCCATTCGATTGAGCTCAAATTGGGTATATATGTTATGAACCACCGTCGCAAGATCGGTATTGATTTTCGTGCGCATATAGGACTCATAGTTTTTCTACAGGGCTACGACAAAAATTTATTTTACATTATGGCCTATGGGTGGGGGGGAAATTCTTGAAACTGCGCTAGCGTTTAAATCTGTGGTTCTCAACCTTTTTAACGTCGCGCTCCCCAACAAAGGCTAACTTACGGTGGCACCCCCCCCCCTCACATTTTTCAGCATATATTCAGTTTTTTAATCTTCAACAATGAACATGTAGTCGAATTTTCTTCAAAATAAGGTTATCAGTCAAGTTTGAATGAACTTTTAACCGAAAATGGATATATTTTTGAGTAAAAATGAGAATAAATAAGATGATTTTTTTTTTTTAAACATGCATCAAACATGCATCACTACTTGCTCTTTGGTTTTTCTCTTCCCCCCCCCCTCTGAAAACGCTCCGCGCCCCCCTTGGGAGTCGCACCCCACAGGTTGAGAAACGCTGGTTTAAACGGTACATTCGATTGAGCTCAAATTGGGTATATATGTTATAAACTGCCTTCGTAAGACCGGTATTGATTTGGGTGTGTATAGAACTTAAAATTTTTATACAGGGCCACGACATAGATTTCTTTTACATTACGGCACATGGGGAGAAATTCTTGAAAGTGCGCTAGCGTTTATTTAACTGCTTGGGAATGATCTTTATCGTAAATGTTCGGAAAGTCGAGTGGAGTCATCCCAAATTTTTTTACCTGGACATAAAAAACACAGTCCAATTTTACCCATAGAAGTACCACGGGGAAGGGGGGGGGTCTAGTGATTTTGACCCCCGACCCTCACGATGCCCCTGATGCCCCTTGTTGATGACCCTGATCTTTAGACTTTGAAAATATCTTTTCGCATTGCTAAAGCAGGATGCGACATTTAACGGAAAGTACTTCAAAAAATTTTCAACAAAACTATTGCTCTTTATCTATTTTGAAAAATTCAACGACCAACACCTAACAAGACTATGTCTTTGGCAAGGCATGGGTGCCCATATGAGTACTTTTAGAAGTAATATTGTATTTGTAAGGGGCGGCTCATGTCAGACTTCTAAACGTTTTAGTACTAAAATAATGGAAAAAAAGTTCAGTATGCTGTAAAACTGCCTACTATACTTAAGTCTGAAGGTAACCCCAACCGCCTTTTAGGTCAAGCCACCATTTTTGCCCAATGTATGGGCGCCCATGGTTAGTGTATAATGTTTTTCATTAAATGGAAAGTAATAATTTCAGATATTCTGCAAGAAAAATATGCGAAAGGGCAAAAAGAGGGTCTGTTGCTGCAACCTCTATCTCTAGTTACAGATTGACGACTTGGGGATATCCCCAGCCGACCCTCAGGTCAAGCCTCATATGCGTCCCCTGTAGGGGCGCTTATGGTTCAGTGTAAAATGATTTTCATTAAACTGAGTGCAATTCTCTTAAATCTTGTGTGAGGGAAAAAAAAAAAAAAAAAAAAAAAAAACGGGGCGTCTGCTGCCGCCCCCTATTTTTGCTTTCAGACTGCCGCCCGGGGCGGACCGCCCCCCCCCTTGCTACGCCACTGCCTTACCCACTGGATATTTACCCAACCTAAATCTATTAGCAAAAAATTCTCACCCATTTTATAAAAATCTCACTCAGTTTTGGGGGAAAGGGTGAGAAATTCTCACCCAGTTTCACTGGCGGCTCCTCCATTGGAGCACATGAGCACGTGAACCCCCAGAGGAAAAACTAAAGAATAAACACATTAAAAAATTAAATTAAAAAAAATATATTAAGTACACTTCTAGATTTTTGTGAATTTAAAACATGAGTTTGACTCTTCCCACCCCCCCACTATTATTAAACGCGTTTATGATAGCTAACACACTGTATCGTAGGTTACTACAGCATAATCTTTCGTCGCTCGCACGTGCGATCGGCCCGAGTGGCCCTTTCAACCGGTCTCGGAGGATAGACGCCGAGAGAGTGAGAGAGAGTTGCGGGGGAAGCGTGGCGCTTTCGCTCGCACCAATTTATTGTGCTCACAGCAGATTTTTTTTGCCGTTCTCTCCTCTGGATTCTCTCTTGGCTTGTTGTGTTCGGTTAATTAATCCATTTTTTTTTCATATTCTTATAATTTTCTTAATTTTTATGATTTTTCACTACAGTATTTTTTACGAACGAGTGTCCATCATTAAGATGGCAGTCCAATAAATGTTTCGGAGCTACAGCAACGACATTTTTCAATGTCATCCTTTGGAAAAGAAATTGAAAGAAAAAATAAAGACACTATTTTTGCTAAAACTTATTTTAGCGACGAAATGTAAGATCCAAGAGGACTTGTTTTCTTTCAGTGGCGTGTATTGTTTTCCTTTCACTGCTGGAAATGCAAATCTAGTTTAACTTGTAAGGTGCGTCGTATCTGCCTATTTAATTTTCGAAATTAATTTTGTGAACCTCCATTTAAATAACCCACGAGCCGCCACTGCCCAGTTTTTTTCTGTAAGGAAAACCCTAGTTGCAGTAGTCAGGAATTTCCCCTCACACGCTTTCACGCTTCAGCCGTTCTGTAGTGCTGCCATCTATATTTAAATGTTTGTACTAATAATTCACCCATAATTTATTTAAAATTGTACGTTTATTTAGACCAAAGAAAACGAATTTCGTCCGCATTTATGCTATTTTTACGAAATGTATGTTGTATGCGAGTGAACACGATAGCTCCTAAACGGGGCATTCGATTGAACTCAAATTGGGTGTATAGGTCATAAACCACCGTCGCAAGACCGGTATTGATTTGGGTGTGCATAAGACTTACAGTTTTTCTACAGGGCTACGACCAAGATTTCTTCTACAGGATGGCCTATTTGGGGAAATTCTCGAAAGTGCGCTAAAGTTTAAACGGCGAGTTCGATTGAGCTTCCATTGGGTATATATGTTTGAATGATTCATCGATTCAAATTCATTTAAACTCTTGGTCATGATCTTAATCGTAAGTGTTTTTGGAAAGTCGAGCGGAGTCACTCCAGATTTTTTGCCTACTTGAAAATCATGCAACTTCTGAACAGCTTTTTAGGAAATTGAATTGAGCTTAGAGACTCGGTAAAATTGACAATGCCTCTTTTTACTTTCCGAACATGTACCATGTAAGGAAAGTATTGTAATCATGAAAAAATTCGAATTCGAGATTTTGGTGTATTTACACGTTTTGAGGTCTTCTGAATTCATTTATGCTATTTTTACGAGATGTATGTGTGTGTGTGTGTGTGTGTGTGTGTATGTGTGTTTGTGTGTATGGGAGTGAACACGATAGCTCCTGAACAGGGCATGCGATTGAGCTCAAATTGGGTATATAGGTTATAAACCACCGTCGCAAGACCGGTATTGATTTTGGTGTGTATAGGACTTACAGTTTTTCTACAGGGCTACGACCAAGATTTCTTTTACATTATGGCCTACGGGGAGAAATTCTTGAAAGTGCGCTAGCGTTTAAACGGTCCATTCGATGGAGCTCAAATTAGGTATACATGTTATAAACCACCGTCGCAAGACCTGTATTGATTTTGATGTGTATAGGACTTACAGTTTTTCTACAGGGATAAAATAAAGATTTCTTTTACATTATGGCCTATGGTGAGACATTCTTGAAAGTGCGCTAGTGTTTAAACGGTACATTCGATCGAGCTTCAATTTGGTATATATGTTTGAATTATTCATCGTTTGAAATTTATACAAATGCTTGGTCATGATCTTAATCGTAGTGTTCGGAAAGTCGAGTGGAGTCACTCCAGATTTTTTCAAGTTGCACTGCGAGCTGACGTTCAGAATGAATTAATAAAGTTTTCGTAATTGCCAGAAAAAAATATTTGCCGAACATACGGAATCTCGGGATATGTCTCAAAGCGGGTTAATATCCTCGGCCCGTTTATGAAGGCAATTCCTGTGCTTATGAATTTTTTTTTAGTGAAAGTTGCACGCAGCGTGCAGCTTGACTGTTAACGCCAAGTCCCGTAGTGCATAGGGTGAAGAATCTGAACCACTATTCATTTTTTCGAGAGTTTAAGATCATGGGTTAGTTTTTAAAGCTGTTCAGGTAGTACAGCCCTTAACCCTTTCCCAATGCTAAAAAAAGGGCAGCCGTTGCCATCGCCCGACTTCACTACCAGCAAGATGGAGGACGATCGAAACGCTCATCGCGTGCCAAAGATCTAGAGACAACTTTTTTGACAACAGCTGGCTGTGCCGCACAGCCAGCTGTCATCTTAAAATTCGAAAATCGGAATATTTTAGAAGATATTAATAAAAAACTGAAAAATTAAACATAATGGTTGCCAGATTTAGCATAAGATCATTCATTCCTTTGCAACAAAGCGTTTCCAAGTATGTAGAATGGCGTAACATTGACAAACGTGAAGTAGAATGACATCCATTTTACACCAAATTAAAAAGTATATGAAATAAGTAACTAAAAATGTGTTACATAAAAATGACAATTTTCAAATAGTAAGTTCGCTTAGACAACAGGAGTTTAGAATGAGCGATGATTCGTTTTTCCAAAACAGAATAACTAATATCTTGAAAATGAAAAATAATTAAAATGCAGATTATTTTAAAGCGGTTCGGTTCAGCTGGATTATTGGCTACCAGTAGAAATATTGGGCGGCGTTCACTATGCCATTATAGCAGTTATAGTACACTTTGGATATTGGCCAGCGCGGCGAGATGGTATCATTCGTGGTGCTAAGTACGCCAAACAGCAAAGAATTATGTAAATGAAAATAGGGATAACGGTTTTCCGGGAACCTTAAATGAACAGTCATTATAGGTTGTGAGCCTGTGTCAATCGCCCAATAACGAAAAGTCGCCATGGGTGGCAAGCTATCCTACCTGTTCCGTAGTTTTTATCAAAGAAAACATATGAATTACTGTTTTCTTAGAGCTCATTATTAACTATACATATACTCAAGTCGCCCAATTATGAAAATTTTCCATAAATGGCTAATACGCAAGGCGCCCCATGGGTTTCACATAATTACAAATAGTGCGAGGTTTAAATTTTTATGTTCCAAGCAACATGCAAGAACCAAGCAGTGTGTAGCTCAGTAACATTCTATCTTATCCAACGTTTGGGTTTTATTTGTTGAAATTATGTCTTTATTACGAATAAGTCTTTTTAGGGGCCGAATGCCTCATACGAAATGCGAGCGAAGCGAGTCTAGGGACCTTGGCCCCTAGTAGTATAAGAGATAGGAAAGGAGGGACAATATAAAAATTAAATTTTGTATTTAAAAATGTATACAGCCCCCCAACAAAAAGATAAAAAAATGCCATATCTGAAAGCTGCTCTTAGTTCGAAGAACTTTTCTGTTTGAAAGTATCTTTCGATCTCTCACGGTCAGAACCGCCCCGAAACCTTCGGCCGCCCATGTACAAATTAAAATTGGCCGCCCCTTTCATACAAACCTTATACTTTAAATTTTTCTTTCGCCGCCCACGTGCTGTGCACCATCATGCCCTCCGCTAGGATCGGCCCTGCTGACGGTTTAAAAGATGATCGCTTTAACATCCAGGGCCTGATTACCAAAAAGGCTCGAGAAGCTTGAGCTTCCCCTCAGAACAAGGGCGGATTAAAGGGGCGGGCGGAGGGGGCGACCGCCCCCCCCCCGAGAAAAAGAAATGAATGCAAAAGATCCTATTTTACTTCCACAAAATGGATGTATATGTCAATCTTCTAACTAACCGCCCCCCGCTAGGACAATCCGCCCCCCCCGACAAACTTGCAAAAATCCGCCACTGCCTCAGAATTTGAAGGGGGGAGGGGCAAAAATGACTGAAAAAGGGATACAAATTAAAAATTTTGTTTTTAAGTGATCGTTTAAGTTAATGTAAAGATTTTTAATAAAGAGAAGTGGAAGGCTATTTTTAAGGTTTTTTAGAAGTCTTGATACTCCATGTCGCAACACTCCTAAATTAGTTCAGTTTGCGATGTTTTTACCTGGGACATCTGCTCCAGTTGAGAGAAAATTTTCTATGATGGGAACATTGGATTGGTAGAAAGGGGTAAACTTTCAATACGTCATCTTAAACATTGTCTAAATGCCAAAATTAATTCTGAACTTCCATGTTGTGATTTTTAGGATGTCATCAAAACGAACAAACAATTCCCGAAAAAAGCCCCATGTCTCATGAAAAATATACGACTCCATAAATAAAGTTGAATGTTCCAGTAGTAAGGTAATGCTTATAGTTTACTTTTTAAAGTCATTTTAAAAATACTGTAAAATCTCATTGCAATGAAATAAACTATTGCAGAGATTAATGAATAACATATTTTTATCAAAGGAAAATTTCGAATTAATTAATAAAGTATTTTTATAAAATAAAATCATTAGAACTCATTAAATCAATAAAATATCCTTTTAAAAAAAAAGATATTTTCATATTACGTACATTTTTGTATTTCATATTAGAAAATCATTAAAAATTTTACTGAATCCAAACAAAAAGGGAGGGGGGGGGCGCCGAAATGAGACTGAGCTTCCCCTCACTTCAAAGGTTAATCGGGCCCTGTTAACATCTGTTTTGAAACACCGGGTATAGTGCATTCCTAAATTAAATCAAATTGCAATTACTTCAATTTGAAGAATACAGATGACGCCACCAAACAATCTTAAAATATTTCGGCTAATGATGTTTATGTTCAGTGCACACTATTTCCTGTGGCGAACCATTTAGATAGACCCTCCTCTCCATACAAAGTTATTACAGGGTACTTTGAAGAAAAAAAATCTCTACACACTTAGTACACAAATAAAAATAAAAATAATCGCACCGGACACGCGAAAACATTCAGTAGGATTCTTCATAAGCTGCATCAGACTCTGAAAGGAATGAAAGAGAAAAGGGAAAAACAAAAAACAAAAGAGCCTTTTATCGAAATTTCAGAAATAAAACCTTAATCCTTCGTAGACTTTACCAGACGTCCAGGGGATGACCCCTTCATCCCGTTTTTAAATGAACAATGACGTCACTCAATGACTCATGAATGAAGTTTCATATTCTAGTACGACTTCTGAATTTATTTTTTTAAAGTAATTTCAAAAATACTGTAAAATCTCGTTATAGTGAACTAAAGTTTCATGGATATTTCAGATTAAAGAATTAAATATTTCTACTGAAGAAAATCATGTCAACGAAGTTTCACTTTAACGAATTTTTCAGAATTACAGGTTCAATTTTCCCCTTGAAATTCGTTTTTTTATGAGATTTTACTGAGGTCCTCGGTTGGACCTCAGTCGAACCCCCCCCCCCGCTCCCCCCTAAAAAAAATGCTGGCACAGCCACAGCTAGGACATAGAGGGTGGGCAGCGCACGGCCAGCTGTCTCATAAATGTTCTTGAGCTCCATGTCATGCGAAAGGTGATTCGATCGATCGCCATGCTGCTTGCTGGTAGTTAAGTCTTGAGATGGCAACTCTCTGTATACATTTTCGGCTTTGGGCAGTCCAACAAGCTTTTCTTTTATATCTATGTATGGCAAACCTGTGGCCGAGCGCATGTTGCTTTTGTTGCTAATGCCCTCTGGCAACTACGGAGCTGTGCCAGTCCCCCCGCCACCCCCTCTCTCCCCATGAGAGAAGGCGATGGGCGCAGAAGGGGCGGCTTCCATTCAGACGAGCCCCTGGAGGGGAAGACCGATTTAGCGAGGGGGGTCTCCTCCTTTCGAACCCATTCCAGGTGAGAGACTTAGCTCCTGAAATGGGCACCCCCAGAGGTATCGTTTGAAGGGAGGTCCTGGGAGCCACGAACCGACTCTACGTGCACCCACCTCCCATGAGCGCACGCGGTCCCACATCAGCCCAGCCGCGAGAGGAGCTCACCCTCCCAGACGCTGGCCAAGCCGGGTGCTGCTTCACTTTCCGCGTTCTTACGGGAACGGAGCTTGGTGCCTAGGCCATCGAGGGACGGCCGAGCGCAATAGCGCTCTGAGCTGGGAGGTATGTGCATTTTGGTAAAGTCTTTATTACACATATTTGCATAATATTTTTGTAAACCCTATCACTTACTTGCACTACATGTCCATGGATTTATGGCCTCACTATGGCACAGTGGTTATGCCACTGAAAATGGTAGACGGCCGAAGTGGGAAGGTCCGGGTTCGGGTCCCATCGCGCGGATGTCGATCGAACGGTCTGGAGTTTTGGTAGGTTTTCTCGAGATGTAACGTGAATACGCGTTAGAATCCCTTGGAAAGTCCTCCTACCAAGGCACCCTCCCCCTTAGGCAGATCGCCCTAGAGTAGCGTTGCCTCAATCACACAACCAACCCACTGAGCTGGGAGATGGAAGGTGCCTAGTTCGAACCCAGGTAGCGTCCGCCGACCTCGCCGTTCGGAGTCTTCCGTGGCTTTCTCCGAAACTTAGCGTAAATTCGGGTAAGGATCCCTCAGGAAGATCCCCACGGAGGGCACCCCCCCCCCCCGAGTGTATATCCCTACTGCAGATAACTGGCCGCTATCCAACCAAAAAAATCTGGAGTGACTCCACTCGACTTTCCGAACACTTACGATTAAGATCGTTACCAAGCACTTAAATAAATTTTAATCGATGAATCATTCAAACATATACCAAATTGAAACTCAATCGAATGCACCGTTTAAACGCTTGCGCACTTTCAAGAATTTCTCCCCCTATGCCATTATGCCATAACATAAAAGAAAGTTTTGTCGTAGCCCTTTAGGAGAACTATAAGTCCTATACACACCCAAATCAATACCGGTCTTAGGATGGTGGTTTATAACATGTATACCGAATTTGAGCTCAATCGAATGTATCGTTTAAACGCTAGTGCACTTTCAAGAAATTCCCCCCGTAGGCCATAATGTAAAAGAAATCTTGGTCGTAGCCCTGTAGAAAAACTATAAGTCCTATACACACCAAAATCAATACCGGTCTTGCAACGGTGGTTTATAACATATATACCCAATTTGAGCTCAATCGAGTCTACCGTTTAAACGCTAGCGCACTTTCAAGAAATTCTCCCCATAGGCCATAATGTAAAAGAAATTTTTGTCTTAGCCCTGTAGAAAAACTATAAGTCCTATACATACCCAAATCAATACCGGTTTTGCGACGGTGGTTTATGACATATATATCCAATTTGAGCTCCATCGAATGCTCCGTTCAGGAGCTATCGTGTTCACTCACATACACACAAACACACATACACACACACACACATACACACATACATACATACATCTCGTAAAAATAGCATAAATGGATTCAGAAGCCCTCAAAACGTGTAAAAACACCAAAATCTCGAAATCGAATTTTTTCATGATTACAATACTTTCCTTACATGGTACATGTTCGGAAAGTAAATATCGATGTATATCTCCATCCCATTCACCAGTTTACAGCAGATGTCGGTACTGATAAACATAATTCCGACATCCCTATGCCTCACCATGGCAACGATTACACGATCATCTGTAATCGATTACAAGAAATGATATGGATTACGATTACGATTACCAACAATTTCCAAAAAGTTTATGACTAGTAAATGTTAATTTAATAAAATAACAGTAATCTTGATGTTAAAGAAAAATAACTATCAAAAGAATTCTATAATAATACAACTTTATCATAGCATTTTTAAAAAGATTGTAAAATATTATCAATCGACTGTAATCTTGATGTTAAAGAAAAATAACTATCAAAAGAATTCTATAATAATACAACTTTATCATAGCATTTTTAAAAAGATTGTAAAATATTATCAATCGACTGTAATCGATGATTCAATATTATTAATCGTCGATGAATCAATATTATTAATCGACTGTAATCGATGATTAAAAATATTATTTTAATCATCGATTACAGTCGATTGTAATCGGCACGAAGTCTGGGGGTAGACCGCCGAAGTGTGAAGGTTAGGGTCCCATCGCGCGGCTGCCGATCCAACAGTCTGGAGTTTGGGTAGGTTTTCTCCAGATGGAACGTGAATACGCTTTAGAACCCCCCTTAGAAAGTCCTCCTACCAAGGCACACCTCCCCGTCCTTGGCCGATCGCCCTAGCGTAGCGTTGCCATAATCACACGACATCCATTTTACAAACAATCGATATATTTTACGGTTAAATTATGTGCTAACTAGGAAAGGATTCTCACGTAACTATAAGTATTCTTCTTGAATCAAAATAGCCCCCACTAAACACTATAATCTTAAGATTTTCTGTAAAAAAATGTCATATTCTTCAGAAATTCTCTAGAAATTTCGAGATAATTTGCAGATTGAACTTTATCTTCAAAATAGCTGCAGACTGTTTGCTGACCCTTTTACAGACATTTTGAATATCTTAATATGAAAGGCATTTGTCTTTAGATTTGCTTAAGAATTTAAAGGCAGAGAACGCCTTAGAAAGTTCTCCTACCGAGGCACCCCCATCCTTGGCAGATCACCCTAGCGTAGCGTTGACATAATCACACAAACTAAACCCATATAAATCTCAATTATACGACCCGCGACTTCGCTAACATCGTAAAGTTTGGTCCGCAACGTTTTAAGGGTTGCCCATACCTGGGTTAAGACATGTGCTAAATTCCCCCAAGCCACCCTCGTTCATCTTTTATTCTCTTTGGTTTCTTATTTCCGAATGAACGGCAGCACGTTTAGAGAGAGTCAGTTCTCCATTTTTTTTGCCCATGTGGCTGGCGCAGCTTTCTTGCACTTGAAAAAGATTGGACCTTCTGTACCACCCAAATCGATCCGTTTTGTCATGTATAGTTTTTTCTGCGTGTTATTTTACTAATTTGTTTAATTAATTTTTAATTTTGTCTTGTCGGAAAAGAGGCAACACTGAAAATAATAATCACCGTGCACAACTTATAAATTCTGCTTCCCTTAGACAGCTGCAACATTTATTTCATTAACATTGGTCTGTTCATTTTATTTCTCATCGGATTTAAATCAGAAAAAAATAAAACTGATGCGAGTAAATGATCTCGAAACTGAAACATTTTCGAAAGCTGGAGGGGGGGGGGAAAAAGAGTGAAATAGATACACGCATAATTTTGTAAATATTTCGATATAGGCACGCTTCAACGCTTATTAATGTTAATTAATAAAGAGCCGCTTAACTTTGTTACTTTGAAATTGAAATGCGTTCGTTCATAATTAGCAATCAACACGAATCTGATTTCCCGCTCGTGATATTATTTAAAAGCACAGCAGAGAGGCTTTTACGTTTAATTTAATTAGCAAATACCCGTAATTCTAATTTTTGTCGTGTGGAATCTGGAAAGTTAGTTTAAATGCGCTTTAAAAAAAAATTAAAATAGGATCAAACACAAGGCCAGGTAATACGGAATATTATTTAACTTTATGCGACAGCTTGGAGCAAAATCGCATCTGTTTAAACAGAAAATTTGGACGTTGTTGATACAGCACGATAAATAATCGAAAAATATTTGACTATCGTTTAGTTAACCCTTTAACGCGTAGTGTTCCCGCTCTGGGAACACCCAACTCGGACGTTTTGACGGTTGCCAGTCACGAAGAATAGATTTCATTTCTATAAAAATAGTGGCGGGTGACAGAGCTCCACGAGAATCCTTAACTTTTTAGCATGTCATTTCCAATAAAAAAGATTGTCACGATTATTTTTAAATAGCACTGACATCGGCTGAAAATGGAAGAATGCGAGAACAGCTGGATAGATGGCCCCATGCTGGAAAAAGGGTAGCCGTTGCCATCGCTCGACTTAACGACCAGCAAGAGGGCGGACGATCGAAACGTTCATCGCGTGCCACAGATCGAGGGACCCTTTTTTCGACGACAGGCTGGCGATGGCAACGGCTGCCCTTTTTTCAGCATTGGGCCATCTATCCAGCTGTTCTCGCATTCTTCCACTTTACAGCAGATGTCGGTGCCGCTAAAAATAATCGTGACCCTTTTTTGACGGGAAAGGACGCGCTTAAAAAGTAAAGGATTCTCGTGGAGCTCTGTCACCCGCAACTATTTTCATAGAAATCCAATCCATTCTTCGTGACTGGCAACAGTCAAAACGTCCGAGTTGGGTGTTCCCAGAGCGGGAACACTGAGCGTTAAAGGGTTAAATGGATAAGCGAAAAGGAAGAATTGTAATCTCGATAAATGTTTGCATTGTGTAGTCGCGGAAGTATTTTAATCGCGACACTTTCTGCGTGACGTTTCTGCATTGCGCATGTGCGCGTACGCAGGTGTGTACGATAACATTTTGAATAGTTTTGGTATGACGTGTAAACATGCACGTATATGGTATAGGCATAGCTCAGAACCTATTACACTTATAAGAATGTTGAAATTTCGTATTTAGGATTGTTGTAATATCTAATGTCGGACTTCCGTTTTTAACACTCTTCAGCTGGGTCGAAAAGCTTATACGATTTCAGTTTGTCTGTCTGTACGTCTGTGCTCTTACGGCCGTCGGTAGGCATCCATTTTTATGAAATTTATAGAGATTATTCCTTGTACCGAACAATATACCCTATTGAAAAGGGTGTATGTGGCATTTATAATTCTTTGACAGTGACATCCAAAAGAAGTTTTATGGGTCATCCTTCTGTAACCCTTTAACGTGCGGTGTCCTCGCCGTGAGGACACCCAACTCTGACGTTTTGACTGTTGCCAGTCAAGAAGAATAGATTGGATTTCTATAAAAACAGTTGCGAGTGACATAGCTCCACGAGAATCCTTTACTTTTTATAGCACGTTCATTTCCCGTAAAAAAATGGTCACGATTATTTTTTAACAGGACTGACATTTGCTGAAAAAATGGCAGAACGCGAGAACAGCTGGGAAAGATGGCCTAATGCTGAAAAAAGGGCAGCCGTCCGTTGCCATCGATCGACTTAACCACCAGCAAGACTTAACCACATAGCCAGCTGTCCCCAAAAAAGAGTCTCTCGATCTGTGGCACGCGATGAACGTTTCGATCGTCCGCCCTCTTGCGGGTCGTTCAGTCGAGCGATGCCAACGGCTGCCCTTTTTTCAGCATTGGGAAAGGGTTGCGCCTCAAAGGGTTAATGCGTAATCCCTCATGAAAAGAAATCAAAATCAATACAGGTTACTAAGGATCCCATACTAATATTTTCCGTCGAAAATGGTATCTCTAGCCTATAGTTGTTCTATAGGAGCGCTCAAAAGAATTCCAGTACAGGACGATAGGTGGCTGTTGAGAACAGACCACCCATTTCAAGCCCAATACAATAAGTATATAAATGTTTATAACAGTTGACCCTTCAGTTAAAAGACGAAAATAACTTTTAACGTTTTTTTACAGGATGTCTCGAAATGACAGGAATAATGATAGGCAGAAATAACGAAAACACTCAAAAGACGGGTTTTAAAAGATGATATAAATATTATAGATAAAGAGGTACTTATCCAATGGGACGATCGTTTCGGCCGAAAGAAACTTCAGCCTTCATCAGTCGCGAACATACAGTCTCGCAGAAACAGGGAGACTTGAGTGCTCACGGCTGATGAAGGCAGAAGATGTTTTTCGGCCGAAACGATCGTCCTATTGGATAAGTACCTTTTTATGTATGTTTCTATACAAAGTTTTAATGACTATGCCCTTTTATCTCTCAACACCCTTTTTGAAAAATGTGTCCCAAAAATGCGACATAATTAAGCGACATAAAAAAGGGACATAATTTTACATGTATTTAAATACTATTGGTTCACAACAGCTTTAATCTATTGTGACACTCTTTCGTAAGCTGTAGAATAGGCACCCCATGTATTTTTCTATGAATAGGTTACACTCCTAAAAATTTCAATATAGGGTTACCAGGTGAAATACGCGAAAGAGGAGCGCTAAAATGACATAGTGAATGAATATCGTTTTAATAGGGCAATCATGAAACTAAATAATGAGGGGGGTTGAGGGGGGCGGTCTCCTCCTGACGAGGCTCGAACAGCCGAGATTTATTTATTTATATAATAATACGCAGTTTCTTTTTTAAGAATGTCTCCAAAAATCTCGATAAAATGGAGGACTAAACATCGCCCAGTTGGGTGCGAAAATAAGGTTGTGTTGGAAAGTGTTTTATAATAGATAAGTTTGCCATGATTTATCTCTCTCGATTTATACATAAATTAGCCTCTTCCGTTAAAAAATTCATTGCTTTTGGCGTAACATTTTCTTAAGTTCTCTTTCTGCGCTTTAGCGTAACATTTTGTTCCAGACTTTGTTTAGATGAAATAAGCTTTCTTTTTCTTTACTTTGAAAAAAAAAAAATAAAAAAAAAAATCTGGAGTGACTCCACTCGACTTTCCGAACACTTGCGATTAAAATCATTACCAAGCATTTAAATAAATTTTAATCGATGAATCATTCAAATATATATATCAAAATGAAGCTCAATCGAATGTATCGTTTAAACGCTAGCGCACTTTCAAGAATTTCTCCCCATAGGCTATAACGTAAAAGGAATTTTTGGCGTAGGCCTGTAGAAAAACTATAAGTCCTATACACATCAAAATCGATACCGGTCTTACGATGGTTGTTTATAACATGTACACCCAATTTGAGCTCAATCGAATGTACCGTTTAAACGCTAGCGCACTTTCCAGAATTTTCCCCCATAGACCATAATGTAAAAGAAATCTTTGTCGTAGCCCTGTAGAAAAACTATAAGTCCTAGACACACCCAAATCAATACCGGTCTTGCGACGGTGGTTTATAACCTATATACCCAATTTGAGCTCAATCGCATGCCCCGTTCAGGTGCTATCGTGTTCACTCACGTACACACAAACACACACACACACACACACACATACATACATCTCTTAAAAATAGCATAAATGAATTCAGAAGCCCTCTAAACGTGTCAATACACCAAAATCTCGAATTCGAATTTTTTCATGATGACAATACTTTCCTTACATGGTACATGTTCGGAAAGTAAAAGCAGCACCTATCGGAAAAAAATTCTGTAACCGCCACTGGGTGTATGGCAGTGAAAAAGTTTCGAGTCAGCGAATGAAATGGAATGTTTTTCCCCCGTTCGCTTTTATAATCTGAATGAATGAATGCATTTTGGCTAGCTCGATATCATCCACACAGAGAGTAACCCAGCTATCGATATTCCTGTGTGAAATATTAATACCATTAAACAGGAGAGAAGTGGTGAGATGAAATGGATTTCGCCGAAACCCCGCCCTCTCTCTGAAATATTAAGCCCCATCGATCCCGGGGCGAGCATTTAAGAAATTGAATTTTTAAAAAAGAATGCGGGGCGTCACGCGAACCGGCGAATCCATGGACGAAAACGCCTCTCGCAAGGTGTAAAAAAGGCGACCACTGGTCATCGTGTGTGGAATATTCCTACAACCCAGTTGACAAGCGCTTATGATGAATGCGCCCGCTATCTAACTGCCTTTAATGCTCATTCAGTAACATTTTGGTTTATATGTCTTGAGTCGGATGCATTAGAGATGAATACGGGCCCATTCTTTAAACCTTTAACGCGCAGTGTTCCCGCTCTGGGAACACCCAAACTCTGACGTTTGGACTGTTGCCAGTCACCGCGAAGAATAGATTGGATTCCTGTAAAATCAGTTGCGGGTGACAGAGCTCCAACGAGAATCCTTTAAAAGATTATTTTTAACAGCACTGACATCTGCTGAAAAAGGGAAGAATGCGAGAACAGATGGATAGATGGCCCCATGCTGAAAAAAAGGGCAGCCGTTGCCATCGCTCGACTGAACGACCCGCAAGAGGGATGACGATCGAAGCGTTCGACGCGTGCCACAGATCGCGAGACCCCTTTGTTGACGACAGCTGGCTGTGCCGCACAGTCAGCTGTCGTCCGAAAAGGGTCTCGCGATCTGTGGCACGCGATGAACGTTTCGATCGCTCGCCCTCTTGCTGGTCGTCCAGTCGGGCGATGGCAACGGCTGCCCTTTTTTCAGCATTGGGAAGGGGTTGCGCCTCAAAGGGTTAATCATCACTTTAGAAGAAGTGTTGAAGTCTGCGCTTCATTTCACCAACCATTTAAGGAGGTTTCATAAGCAATGGGCTTTCCTCCAGACTTCGTGCGATTACACGATCATCTGTAATCGATTACAGGAAATGATATGGATTACGATTACGATTACCAACAATTTCCAAAAAGATTGTGACTAGTGAATGTTAATTTAGTAAAATAACAGTAATCTTGATGTTAGAGAAATCAACTATCAAAAGAATTCTATAACAATACAATTTTATCATAGCATTTTTTAAAGAGTATTTTAATCACCGATTACGGTCGATTGTAATCGGCACGAAGTCTGCTTTCCTCAGACAATTTCATTGAATGTAATGGAAGAAACAATTGTGAAATAACCATTTTTATCCAGTGCCATCGGTGAAAGAAGGATTCGTTTCTGAAAAACGGTGGTCGGAAATTTTACTGTCACCTGAACACTTCTTCTAAAGTGATGACTAACAGATATATATGAAGATGACGTTTCCGACCCCGCATTGTTTATGGGATTCTGAACCGTCTCTGTACCTCCCTACACGTCCTGTGAGTTTGTGAGTCTGGTAGCGAATCATCCTGTATATAGAGGGTGAATCTAAACTGTTGGGCAAAACTTTAAGGGGTGATAGAGCACATAATAAGGAATCAGAATCCCATAGCAATGTGGGGTCGAAAACGCAGTTTTCACTTACCCGGTATTAATCACTTTGTGAAAAAGTATTGACGTATTCGCTTAATTTCTTAACCAAGTTTCATAAACAATGGGATCGTCTCCAAACATTTCATCCGTGACATAAAATAGAATTTTTAAACTATGAATTTTAGTCTTCTGTTTCCGACGAACAAGGGTCGGAAAGTGCACAGTTGTTTCATCACTTTTACCGAAGTGATTATTAACAGCTGCATGGAGACGATGTTGCCGACCCCACATTGCTATGTCTCACAGTTTTGTTCAAGAGTTTAGATTCACCCTGTATATGTGTGTTCCAAGAGACCTTGCAATGCGTGAGTTGACATGGTATTTCACTCGTAGTTGATACTGACCACTAGCCAAATGGGGCGATCCAGCACACATCTGGCTAGCACACATCGATGCGCTCTCTCTGAGTATATTTCTACTTTCTAATTAGAGCGAACCCTTTTTTACTTTCCGAACGTGTATCCTATAAGGAAAGTATTGTCATCATGAAAATATTCGACTTCGAGATTTGGGTGTTTTTACACGTTTTGAGGGCTTCTGAATCCATTTATGCTATTTTTACGAGATGTATGTGTGTATGTGTGTGTGTGTGTTTGTGTGTATGTGAGTGAACACGATAGCTCCTGAACGGAGCATTCGATTGAGCTCAAATTGGATATATATGTCATAAACCACCGTCGCAAGACCGGTATTGATTTGGGTGTGTATAGGACTTATAGTTTTTCTACAGGGCTACGACAAAGATTTCTTTTACATGATGCCTATGGGGGGAATTTCTTGAAAGTGCGCTAGCATTTAAACGGCAGATTCGATTGAGCTCAAATTGGGTATATATGTTATAAACCACCGTCGCAAGACCCGGTATTCACTTTGGTGTGTATAGGACTTATAGTTTTTCTACAGGGCTACGACAAAGATTTCTCTTACAGGATGGCCTATGGGGGGAAATTCTTGAAAATGCGCTAGCGTTTAAACGGTATATTCGATTGAGCTCAAATTGGGTATATATGTTATAAATCACCATCTTAAGACCGGTATTGATTTTAGTGTGTATAAGACTTATAGTTTTTCTACAGGGCTACGACAAAAATGTCTTTTATATTATGGCATAATAGCATATGGGGACAAATTCTTGAAAGTGCGCAAGCGTTTAAGCGGTGCATTCGATTGAGTTTCAATTTGGTATATATGTTTGAATAATTCATTGATTAAAGTTCATTTAAATGCTTGGTAATGATCTTAATCATAAGTGTTCGGAAAGTCGAGTGGAGTCACTCCAGATTTTTTACTTTCCGAACGTGTATCCTATAAGGAAAGTATTGTCATCATGAAAATATTCGACTTCGAGATTTGGGTGTATGGACACGTTTGGAGGTCTTCTGAATTCATTTAGGCTATTTCTACGAGATGTATGTGTGTATGTGTGTGTGTGAACACGATAGCTCCTCAACGGGGCATTCGATGGTTCTCCAATTGGGTATATATGTTACAAACCACCGGTATTGATTTGGATGTTTATAGGACTCATTGTTTTTCTACAGGGCTACGACAAAGATTTCTTTTACAGGATGGCCTATGGGAGGAAATGTTTGAATGTGCGCTAGCGTTTAAACGGGGCATTCGATGGGACTCAAACTGGGTATATATGCTATAAACCACCGTCGCATGACCGGTATGGATTTCGGTGTGTATAGGACTCGTAGTCTTTCTACAGGGCTACGACAAAGATTTTTCTTACAGGATGGCCTATGGGGGAAAATTCTTGAAAGTGAACTAGCGTTTGTGAACGGTCCATTCGATTGAGCTCAAATTGAAAAAAAAAACTAAGAATTTTTGCTGAATGATTGATAGATTCAAATTTATTTAAATGCTTGGTAATGATCTTAATCGCAAGTATTCGAAAAGTCGAGTGGAGTCACTCCAGATTTTTTCACTCTCGCGAGAAGTAAGCTGTATTTATGTAACCCGCTTCTAATTACAATCGAATCGATCTGCTTTGTGATAGTCAAGGTCCATAAGTCAAAGTTTGTAACCCTCTGATACTTTTTTTTGTTGAAACCCGTCCCATTTATATCTCCTCTCTATTTATCTTTTTAAATAAAAGATACTTCAGGTACGAGAAAAGTAAAAACACTATAAATCATGACTCGAGGAAAACACTTTCGGGGAAAGAAGTTCTCTACACACGCACATGGAAAGAAAGTAAATCCAGAAATCTCGAGACTTATGAGACTTGGCAGTGTTCCCGCACTTCATGACGGAGTCAGTTTAAAACATTGAGAAATTAAACATAGAGATTTCAGATCAATATACAGGGTATCGGAAAAGTATGGCTACACTTTCGAAAGAAAAAAAAAAAATCTGGAGTGACTCCACTCGACTTTCCGAACACTTACGATTAAGATCATGACCAAGCATTTAAATAAATTTCAATCGACGAATCATTCAAACATATAAACCCAATGGAAGCTCCATCAATTGCGCCGTTTAAACGCTTGAGCACTTTCAAGAATGTCTCCCCATACGGCATAATGTAAAAGAAATCTTGGTCGTAGCCTTGTAGAAAAACTATAAGTCCTATACACATCCAAATCAATACCGGTCTTACGATGGTGGTTTATAACCTATAGACCCAATTGAAGCTCCATCGAATGGACCGTTTAAACGCTAGCGCACTTTCAAGAATTTCCCCCCATAGGCCATCCTGTAAAAGAAATCTTGGTCGTAGCCCTGTAGGAAAACTATAAGTCCTATACACACCCAAATCAATACCGGGCTTTCAACGGTGATTTATAACATATATACAGTGCGCGAAAAAAGTATAAGGACACGCGAAAAATCGCCAAAACTAGAAGCCTTGTTTACAGAATCGTATGCAAATTTTTGCAGCAAAAATAGAAGTAAAACTAAAATATTTCATGCGTAAAGTAATTAAAATTTTCAATTTTAAATCTGCTAAAATTTAAATTTTGATTTTTAAACCTAAATGACAGCGGAAAAAAGTATAAGGACATTACTTTTTCCCCAGTAATTATTTAAAAAATTGCATACATGAAAGCATAAAATGACAATTCCGAGTTAAAAGATTCATTTGCGAAAAGAATTTCCCACTCGGCGACTTTCAGTGTGAATTTTTAACGATGACCAAAGGAACTCAACTTTCTGACTCTGAAAAAGGAAAAATTGTTGCTTTCCGAGAATGTGGATTAAGTGGATGGAAAATTTCAAAAAGAATCAAGAGATCTAAAACGGTGGTTTATAATTTTCTAAAAAATCCTGGGATGTATGGTATGAAAAAGCGAACTGGGAGACCAGAAATTCTCACTCGTCGACAAAAAGGAAGAATTGTAAGGAGAGCTTGCGAGAAAAAAGAAACCGCAAATGAAATTAGACAAAATTTGAGTTTACCATGCTCAACAAGGACTGTTCAAAATGTTTTGAGTAAACATCCTCAAGTTTCTTATGGGAAATGAGTGTCACGCCCCCGTCGTACAAATCATCATAAGAAAAGAAGAGTTGACTTTGCCAAAAAATACATTTCTCTTGGTCAAAAGTGGGCTGATGTAATTTTTCCGGACGAAAAAAAGTTCAATCTTGATGGACCTGATGGTTTTCGTTATTTTTGGTATGATCTGCGAAAGACCAAGGAAGTGTTTTCCAGGCGTCATTAAGGTGGTGACTCGGTTATGGTATGGGGCGCTTTTGCGGTAAATGGGCCCACTCCAATTGTATTTATCAACCGTAAAATGAATTCGGACAGCTATGTTGATATGTTAGGAGAAAGGTTGTTACCTGAAGCGCCACTAATTACTTCATGGGACTATATTTTTCAGCAGGATAATGCTTTGATACACGTTTCTACGAGCGCAGAACTCTGGTTTGAAGATAATTCTGTAAATTTACTTGATTAGCCGGCGAGAAGTCCCGATCTTAATCCAATCGAAAACTTATGGGAACTTCTAGCCCGAGAAGTTTATGAAAACGGCACACAGTATCAATGCTCACAAGATCTTGTCGTCGCTATCAAAGACGCTTGGGAAAAAATATCTGTGGACATTTTAAAAGATCTTTCAGGATCTATGACCTCTCGGCTTATTCAAGTGATTGAAAAAAAAGGTAATTTTCTTGATTATTGAAACATTTTTAAAGTATTTTAGAACATGTCCTTATAATTTTTTCCGTATTTCCTTTAATGTTAAATTTTGTAAAATCAATATTTTGAAGATAAATTTTGTTTTTTATGTGGTATAAGTGTTATTACAAACTTATGCAGCAGAAGTAAGAAATATAAAAATTTCATTTAGGTGAAATGGAAATAAAGCATATTTTAATGCAATTAAATGTTGTCCTTATACTTTTTTCGCGCACTGTACCCAATTAGAGTTCCATGGAATGCCCCGTTTAGGAGCTATCGTGTTCACTCACATACACACAAACACACATGCACACACACACACACACACACACATATCTCGTAAAAACAGCATAAATGAATTCAGAAGACCTCAAAACGTGAAAATACACTCAAATCTCGAAGTCGAATTTTTTTCATGATGACAATACTTTTCTTACAGGGTACATGTTCGGAAAGTAAAAATTACGAATAAACAAAGGTATTTATGAACGGATTTTTTTATGTTCTATAAAGAAAATATCGAAGTTTTTTACTTCTTCGTTTGAAAAGAAAGTATAGCGAAGGTGGAAAAATTCGGCCTGCAGATTTTGATGATAAAATCGATCTTGACAGTCTCTAAATGGACTTTCAAAGAATTTTTGAGAGGCGTCTCGACTAGGGTTGCGGACTGTCCCGTTTCTAGGGCTTTGGAAGACTCCCGACCAGGGCCCGATTACCGAAAACGCTTGGGAAGCTTCAGCTTCCCCTCAGAATTTGAAGGGGGCCCAAAAATGACTGGAAAACTCATAAAAATTCAAAAGTTTTGTTTTGAAATGATCTTTTGAATTATTGTAAAGATTTTTAATGAAGAGAAATTAAAAGCTACTTTTAAGTGTTGATACTTACTTTATGTAGCAAAATTTCTAAATGATCTTTTAAGTTACTGTAAAGATTTTTAATGAAGAGAAGTGAAAATCGACATTTAAGTCTTGATACTTCATCTCAACATTTCCAAATTGGTTCAGTTTGCGATGTCTTTGCCTGGGACATCTGCTCCAATGTAGACAGCTTTTAATTATGGCGAACATTTGGTCGGCAGACAGGGCTAAACTTTCAATGTTTGCAATGTTAACCCCTTTAACGCGCAGTGTTCCCCCTCTGGGAACACCAAACTCGGACGTTTTGACTGTTGCCAGTCACGAAGAATAGATTGGATGTCTATAAAAATAGTTGCGGCACAGCCAGCTGCGTCAAAAAAGTGTCTCTAGATCTGTGGCACGCGATGAGCGTTTCGATCGTCCGCCCTCTTGCTGGTAGTTAAGTCGAGCGATGGCAACGGCTGCGCTTTTTTCAGCATTGGGAAAGGGTTGCGCCTCGAAGGGTTAAACATCTTCTAAAATATCAAAATAAATTCTGAAATTCCATGTTGTGATTTTATGATGTCATGAAAACAATGAATTCCCGGAAAAAGCCACGTCTAATGAAAAATAGGATTAATAAATAAAGTTTAATGTTCCAGCAAGGTAATGTGTTTTGGTTACTTTTAACAGTAATTTCAAAAATACTCACTACAATAAACTAAACTATTACGAAGATTAATGAATAAAATATTTTTATCAAAGGAAATCATTAAAACTAATTAAATCAATGAAATTTCCTTTTTATGGATAAAATAATTTAATCATAGAAAATCATTAAAACATTAGTTTTCCAAAACAAAAAGGGGAGGGGGGTGGACCGAAATGAGACTGAGCTTCCCCTCGCTTCAGAGGCTCATCAGGCTCCGCTCCCGAAGTCCCGCTTTTTTTTTTTTTATAGAATAAATCATTAAATAATTTGACGCATTATAATGATCCCAGAGAAGATATTTTAAATATTAAGTTTCTTTCCTAAATAAATACGATCTCAGCTTAAAGTGATTGTATACTTCAAGTTTTTTTTCTTCTCAATAAGTAATAGTGTGATTTCAGTAAAGTTAGTTTGTGATTTTTGAGATATCACAGTAGGTATATTATTTTCCTTTCCGAACACTTACGATTAAGATCATTATCAAGCATTTAAATCAATTTGAATCGATGAATCATTCAAACATATATACCAAATGGAATCTCCATCGAATGCACCGTTTGAACGCTTGCGCACTTTCAAGAATTTCTATTCATATGCCATAATGTAAAAGAAATCTTTGTCGTAGCCCTGTAGAAAAAATATAAGTCCTATACACACCCAAATGAATGCTGGCCTTAAGATGGTGGTTTATAACCTATAGACCCAATTTAAGCTCCATCGAATGCCCCGTTTAGGAGCTATCGGGTTCACACACACACGCACGCACACATACACACGCGCGCACACATACATACATACATCTCGTAAAAATAGCATCAGTGAATTCATAAGACACCAAAATCTTGAAGTCGAATATTTTCATGATTACATCCTTGCATGGTACATGTTCGGAAAGTAAAAATAAATCTGGTTTTAATTGTGTTTTTCGCCTTCCTGTCCTAAGTAAGCTGGATTCAGTTTTTTTTTTTTTTAGCCACGTCCCTCATTTCAATCCCGAAAGTCCTGTAAATCCGTGCACGAAAGTTGGCAACCCTAGTCTCAACATAAGCATGTGTTTGTATAGAGTCAACTCCGGTTATACTGAACTAGGACCATCCGATTTCGTCCACTCTATCAGAAGTTTACTAAAACGGAAGTGTCCCTATGTAGAAGAGAGATACTGTATGTAAATCGGGACGAATAATGATTTGCGTTCACTCTAGGCGAAAGTTCACCCTATCCGAAGTTGACTGTATATGCATGGACGATCCATCTTGACCAACAGCAAGTCTATTTTGACTAGCATTTTAGTTAAAACCGTCATAAACCGTCATGCACTGATTTTTTTTTTCCCGAATAATTCTGTAGAACTGTAAATGACGCAAGCATCCCCTTTGATGAAGAGCTTTACTTTATAACTCTGAAAAACATACATCCATTTTGCTTTTTACTTTCCGAACATGCCCCCTGTATTCTGTATCCCCCAATAAACAAATGACATAGTCAATTAATATCGTTTTAATATGGCAATAATGAAACTAAAAAATTAGGGGGTTGAGGGGGGGGTATTCCCCTGACGAGGCTCGAACAGCTGAGCTATTATTTATAACTTGCATGTTCATAACTGAAAAAGAGTAGGCATTTACTACGATGAAACGAAAGCTTAAAATAAATTCAAATTCTGTAAAAATTTAGCCCCCTCCCAGCACAAAATCGGGCTCCTGCCCCCTGCGATTATCAGGGCCTAACCTACCCCACGCTCTAGCTATTCTAAAACGTTTAGAAACATGCAAAAGAAAGAAAAGAAATTAATGAACGTTTAAAAATCAATCAGTTCATTATCATTTAAATTAGTGAATACTTTTTATCGATATCCAGTCGAATTCATTATACCTCTTCCTATCGACTTTCGAAAAAATAGAATGGGTATTCATGACTTATCTATGAGAGTATTTTCGCTACAAAGAACAGATTGTAATTTAATGAATATCGATTCGTTACTGTGAGGCTTGTTTTACGATAAGTGCCATCGACTTCGGTATCGCAAATCTCGTTAACTTAATGAACATTGGCTCCGGCTTTTAACTCTATGGGAAGGGGGGTGGGTGTGTTTCATTCTATCGAACTGATTGCCGTGGCGTGTGTGTATATATCGGACTAAAATACAGTATTCAAGAGTTTTACAGTGTACATGATTTAATGTGCGTAATTAGATTGAGTTGCCAGCGTGGAGACTGTTAAAATTTTCGATCTTTAATGAAATAACCCTTAACGGTTGACTGGATGTATTCGAAAAGGCATTTTTGATGAAAACGTAGGGGTGGTTATTATGGAATACCACTTATGGCCTTATCACACTAAAGGGAAAATCCGAGCAACTTCGCGCTGGACCCACTTTTCCGACTGACTTGAAGGCGTGGTTATCTTTAAGGGTTGCAAAAGTAAACAAACTCTCTCGGACGCCCAATAGTCATCGCATCGCTGATTGGGCGTGCAGGTTCTTATTTTACTTATCGTGCGTTGGTATATTTACATTGTATCGGCAGCCATGTCGGCAGCATCGGATGGGCAGCAATCTCTCATTCCAAAGTCCACTTGAACGCGCCCATAATTTTATTGACACTTTATTCTGACATCGTGCCAAGCTTCGAACATAGTAGTAGTCGCCATTGCTCGAAATTGCTTATGACGTAGCAGGAAGAAGTACTCTGATTGGCCGAAATTTCGTCCGACTCGGATTTTTTCCTTCGGAAAGGAAAAAGTTGGAGTTCGCGGTCGTCAAGGTAACGGCGGAGAAAATCGGCCGGAAACTTGATTTGCAAGGAAAGTGGGTCGGATTTTTCTCAGTGTGATAGCCCTATTACATTTCGAATTATAACTGCACAGGCTTCAGAATAAAATCCTCAAAATAGGATCCTGTGTGTACATACTATAACTGATTTTTAATGAAATGTCACATTTAAAGTTACACTTTTTATTTCGTTGCTATAGGAAAAAAAAAGCTGGGGTGACTCCACTCGACTTTCCGAACACTTACGATTAAGATCATTACCAAACATTTAAATAAATTTTAATTGATGAATCATTCAAACATATATACCAAATTGAAACTCAATCGAATGCACCATTTAAACGCTAGCGCACTTTCAAGAATTGCCCCCCCATAGGCCATAATGTAAAAGAAATCTTTGTCGTAGCCCTGTAGAAAAACTATAAGTCGTGCACACCAAAATCAATACCAGTCTTACGAGAGTGGTTTATAACATACATACCCAATTTGAGCTCAATCGAATGCACCGTTTAAACTCTAGTGCACTTTCATGAATTTCCTATCATAGGCCATACTGTAAAAGAAATCTTTGTCGTAGCTCTGTAGAAAAACTATAAGTCCTATACAGACCAAAATCAATACCGGTCTTGCGACAGTGGTTTATAACATATATACTCAATTTGAGCTCCATCGAATACTCCGTTTAGGAGCTATCGTGTTTACTCACATACACATAAACACAGACACACACATACACACATACATCTCGCAAAAATAGCATAAATGAATTCAGAAGACCTCAAAACGTGTCCATACGCCGAAATCTCGAAGTCGAATTTTTTCATGATGACAATACTTTCCTTACATGGTACATGTTCGGAAAGTAAAAATTATTAAAAGAAAGTTAACATTGGAGGTTAGTATGAACTAGTCGGGTAACATTTAATAGGTGGTTTGACTTAACTATACTAAGTCAAATGAAATTTCATAAAAAATCTGGAGTGAATCCATTCAACTTGCCGAAAACGCTTTACCAAGCGTTTTAATAAATTTAATCCGGCTCAATCAAATGCAGTGTTCAGACGCTAGTGCACTTCAAATAATCTGAGTGTATACGCCGCAATGTATAAGAATTCTTTTTTGTGACCCTGTAAAAAACTGTAAACACCACGCATACCAAAATCTATACAGTATGCAGGACAGTGACCTATAATATTCGTACCTGATTTGAGCTCGACGGAATGCACCCTACGCTACGCTACAGACGTTATCGTACTTTCAAAAATTTGCGCCGTGATGTATAAAGAATATTTTGTAGCACTGTACATAAAACGTCGATCCTCTAAACACACAAAAATCTACACAGGCTGCATATATATGTATATATTGGATCAAATTGTTACAATCACTGGGATATGTTAGATCATTGTTACAATCGATCAAGTTCAAATTGGGTATATATACAGGGTGACTGCTAATTTATGGTACAAACTTTGAGGGCTGTGAGATGCAGTTAATCGCATATATATAATTAATTTTCTTACAGTTAATTCACACATTTATAATTATACAACTGTTTTTCCTTTACCTATTCTAAATTTAATACTCTTTGTCATTTTTAAATAATATCCATAATGCTATTGAACTGTTTCTTAAATCACTTTGGTTTTAGCATTTGCAATACAGTTTGTGGGTGCCTTTAGTCTGAGAATTCATCTAGTTTTCTTCGTTCCCACGGGGGTTTTTAATAATTTTGCATAGGTTGCATTTTATCTCTATGGATCCCCCCTGTGGCGTGTCACATTTAAATTTTCGCATACACATATAAAGCGCAATGTTTCTTTTACATTTTTACATTCTGGCGATTTATTGGGCGACAGTTCCTTTGAGCGCTTAGCTCCATCGCCAGGTTGGCTATCGGTTCTCGGACCTTTTTCACACACACTTGACGCTTTGGTCTCTACCCAGCAGGTCACGTTTCATGTGGCTATTCTGACAGCCACCGCACTAACTGAATGTAATTTTTCATTATTGATAATCTCAATATAAAATATTGTGCAACTGTCTTTGCACTGCATGCACTTGAAACGGCATGGAGTTTCCGGGTTATTGCTTACTTCCACTATATACCAAAGAATTGATTAATTACGACTTTCTCGAGAGTAAAATGTTTCCCACTGGAATCTTCACCATAGGCTGGTACAGGATATTGTAACAATCACCATTTTGTTACAGGAATGTAGGGTCAAAAGTGAAGCACTAACACAGAAAAGAACAAATTATAGTCAAAAGTAAAGCGTCGAAGTGAGAATAAGGGAAAGAACAAATGATAGGGAAAGTGTTTTATTTTCATAACCTCGTTTGCGAGTGGAAATTAATTTACAATAAGCGTTCAAAATGGCGTCCATCAGCATGGATACATGCTGGACAGCGTCGGTGCAGCGATGGACGAACACTTTCAAAGACACCAGGAATACCACTCACACGTGCAGCAGCCAAGGATACTCGAGCCACGAGATCTTCATCGGAATCTACTGGAGTAGCCTAAACGCTAGAAGAGAAATGTTAGGTTATTATGCGTTTTAATGCAGCAAAAGCAGCTTTACAGGCCCCATAAGGAAACTGGGGCCTGTAAAGCTGCACTGGGGCCTGATGAAACAAGCCGATATTTATAGAGGAGGCACAAGCTGCGGGCAGCTTCCAGAAAAGTCTATTTCTCGAAGGTTCTCCATAAAGCGGGAATTTTGATTACGTCATTGAAAAGAAATGTTAGGTTATTATTAGGTTGTAACGAAAGTTTCCCGCCACCGCAAACATCGTCAGAACACAGTTCGCATTGGCGTATTGGCTCATATTTTGTCGAACTATTTTTGACCTTTGAAAGAAAGAGGCTTACTTTATAACACTGTGTTGTGAAATCTCTGAAAAATATAGTTATCATTAAGTACAAGGTGTCTCCAAATGGAACTATAGCTCTAGAGGAATAGAATCATCATTAACTTCCAGTTGTGTTGCAAAAAGTCAGCTCTAGAATATCAACAAATTATGAGTACAGCTTTAAGTACTATTGTTGAATCATGTGACACTGTGCAGGTTTGGTACCGAAAGTTCAAATACCGTTATCTAAGAAGTTAGTTTTTCAGGCAGATATGGCGAAAAACTTTTGTTACAACCTGATATGTGTTTTTAATGCAGCAAAAGCAGCTTTACAGGCCCCATAAGGAAAATCGAGCCCAATGACCCAAAATGGCGCCAAGCTTGGCGACTTTTGGCGAAATATCGCCGAATTGGGCGCCAAAAATAAGTCCCCAAAAGTGAAGTCACCGAAGTCCCAGGACGAATATTTCTTGAGATTTCTAGAAACCCCACAGAAGAACAAGGGCAAAACCGAAACCTCCGTATCTCCGGTTCTAGTGGACCGATTTTGATACAACAAAAAGCAAACTTTAACTATTTGAAACGTAGAATACGAATTTTAAACTATTTTAAACTATTTTAAGCCCCAGAACTGCGGGCTGCCCCGAAAATTCGTAACAATACGCACGCGAAAATATCCCAATTATTTCTGTGGAAATAGTGTTAGATATTAAGTAAACGCTTACTAAATGAGCCGTGAATGTTTAGCAGTTCACTCAGCAAATTTTCATAAAATAATCCAAGCCCACACGCAACGAATCGATAATTCATTATTTCTCGGGTGTCATTTCTCTCCAGCCATTATGTCATTTTATCCAGCGTATTTTAACTTTCTTAAAGCCGGTTAATTCTTCGCAAATGTCGAGTTAATGAAACAGATTACCGAATCCCCTCCAACCCGGAGTTTTCAACACTTGTAGAAACTTTTCTGTTTCCATTGCACACTCAATTGAAAAGGATTTATTGTTCTCCATTATGAATGTCAAATTATCTTTCTGTAAAACTCGCCGTTTATGTGTTTACAAAATAGGCTTTAAATTTTCTTCGTCGAGTATAATTACTTCAGAGTTCCTGATCGTGTTTTCGCAAAATCTAATTTAACTTTTCTTTGGGTGGAGTATTCGACAGCTTAGTCCCGTGAACCGACGGGACATTGTTTGTAATTATGCAAATCGAATAAGCGTGTCGAACTTAATCTAGCGGGGCTTTTCAGCTTATAAAATTTGTCTGGTTTTTAAAAAGGAAAGAACGATCTGATACATGTCGAACTGCTGAAGAAATTCAATTTATACGTCCATGCGGTAGATTTATTTTTCTTTTCTTTAAAATCCATGTACTATCTCAGAGACCTGCAGGCGAAATTTTTTAATCTTTTGATACTATACGTACTCACAGGAATATTATCCTTAGTATTCGCTGGATAATATCTATAGACACAGTAAATACTTTTAATTATTTATTTTGCTACACCTTTCATGAATTTATCTGTTTCATTTAAACAATTATATTTAACATAAATATGTAAACTGTAAGATGGCCGTACAGTTCGAATTAAGAATAAATCACTCGTTAACCGTTTACGAAATGCATCTTTAAGAACGGCTAGTTAAGAAAAAATTACTATTGTTTGTGCAACATGTATTTCGGATTTGTGTGCTTTTCCCGAAGAATCCGCTTATAAATTCACGTCAGATGGACCACACAAGGGGAGGGGCGCCCTCCGTGGGTGTCTTTCTAAGGGGTCCTAACCCGTATTTACGCTACGTTTCGGAGAAAACCACGAAAAACTCCGAACGGTTAGGTCGACGGACGCGCGATGGGACCCGTACCCGGGACCTTCACACTTCGCCCGTCTACCATTTCCAGTGACACCATTTCCAGTGATCCATTCAGCAGGCACAGTGGTTACTTCCAGTGACATAACCATTGTGCCATGGTGAGGCGAACGTTCCGATAAACAAATGCATCATCTAGGCATAGAGCCGCAACCAGGTTGAACGTCACTCGGGGCAAAACAACTCTTGTGTACCCCGGCGCAAACCTCCATTTCGACACCCTTTTCTTGGGAACCATAAATGATTTTGACATCCAACTGAGCACGGCGACCAGGGCACGTGCCCCGCTTGTTCCATGTCTAGTTGCTTCCCCGTCTAAGCAACGAAACTGAACAAAGTCATTCTTAAACTCGAAAGAAACTTGGAGCATTCATCAAGCCTGTTATAGTTTTTGCACGAAAATTAGAGTCGGGAGTTGACGGGTTTACGAACGCAAGGGGAGGCAGTGACCATCTATCTAGCTTAGTCTGGACTTGGGTCAACAGGACAAACATCGACTGGTGGCAGACGGACGAAATAGACGGGCAGGTAGGTGAGCCTTTCAAAGTAAAATACTCCACCCCCCTTTTAATGATTAGCTACATAAGCGCCCTCTAGCGACGCAGCATGCATACCACTAACGCGTGTATGCGCACAACATAAACTTAATGATAACTCCCGACAGCGCCATCTTACAGGCAAAGCTTTAGCTCTTTTACAATATGTCGATGATTGTCTTATTGCTTCAAGTCCGTAGGCTTAGTAAACTTACGGCAGAAGCGTATTGTATGGGGATTTCTAAAGCTCGTGTTCAGGTCCAGCAATTGCTTCAAGTGTCAAAGTGATTACATAGAGAAGTGATGGAAGCTTCAGGTATGTAACATGATTGTTTTTTGATTTTTGGGAACTAAAATGTCCCGATTTTATGGATGACCATCACTGGTGCTAAATCATGCTAATGTGTGAAATCGTTGTATTGTACCTTACCAAATGTGGTCATTCTTATGTGGAACCAAAAGATTTTGTAATAATTAACATCCATATTATAATAATTAAAAACGCTAAATTCAAAAAATTTTAGTGTCCCTCCCTCTCAGCTGTACTAGTAATTGTGATAAGAGAATAAATAAGTATTGGTCATACAAGTATTCAAGAAATGTTACTAATCCAACAACCTGGTCTTTAAAATAACAGAATTAAAGTCTGAAAGGAAATATATTTAAGCGCCCGTTAATTTCAATTTCAATTTCAATTTCAATGCAGCATACAGTAAAATATTCCACTCTGGTTCTCAAAAATTAAGGAAAAATGACAAGAATAGAGATAACTCGTGTTGAATCGGTGAAGTAGGTTGATTAAGTGCGATTGGATTTCATTTGAAACTTGGGTGATCCCTATCGGAGAGCTGTACCTTATACTGTCTCATTTAGGGTCAAGAAATGACAAGGGACCATTCATAATAAAGCGTAAATGATCAAGGGATTCACCTTCATCTAATTGAACCGAACAGTACCTGCGTTCCAATACTTACAATGTTAACTATTCTCCTCTGTTTCCGATGAGAGAACGATGAAAATGAAGTATATCTGTCCGGATTTGCTCGGGTGTTTAGCAGATGTTAATTGCAAACCGGATATTTGTTTGGAGCTTGAATATCATAAAGCGATTGGAGCCTATGGCATGCTGCCTGTGGAATAGTGTCTTAACGGGAGAAGTTCCGAATTTCCGTCCTAACGATATAGATCCGTTTAAAACAGTTGGGTGTATGTCGTTTTTAAGGGGATCTCGTAGGAAGCTTCAGAATAAAATACAGATCAGTATCCGTTTAGAGTTGAACCCTTTAACGCGCAGTGTTCCCGCTCTGGGACACCAAACTCTGACTGTTGCCAGTCACGAAGAATAGATTGGATTTCTATAAAAATAGTGTGCGGGTGACAGAGCTTCACGAGAATCTTTTACTTTTAGCACGTCATTTCCCGTACAAAAAATGGTCACGATTATTTTTAACAGCACTGACATCTGCTGAAAAATGGAAGAATGCGAGAACAGCTGGATAGATGGCCCCATGCTGAAAAAAGGGCAGCCGTTGCCATCGCTCGACTGAACTACCAGCAAGAGGGCGGACGATCGAAACGTTCATCGCGTGCCACAGATCTAGAGACCCTTTTTTGACGCAGCTGGCTGTGCGCGGCACAGCCAGCTGTCGTCAAAAAAGGGTCTCTCGATTTGTGGTACGCGATGAAAGTTCGATCGTCCGCCCTCTTGCTGGTAGTTAAGCCGAGCGATGGCAACGGCTGCCCCTTTTTCAACATTGGGAAAGGGTTGCACCTCAAAGGGTTAAAGCAGCGGTTCTCAACCTTTTTAACGTCGCCCCCCCCTCCCCCAACAAAGGCTAACTTACGGTGGCGCCCCTCCTCAAATTTTTCAGCGTACATCCAGTTTTTTAATCTTTAACATTGAAAATTCCCAGCAGACGCACACTGGTTCTCTGAACGTCTATTAACGTTCAGAAGACGTTTTCTGAATGTTAATAGACGTTCAGAGAACCAGTTCTGTGTGTGTTTGCTGGGTTTAGTAGAATTTTCTACAAAATATTGTTACCAGTAAAGTTTGAATGAACTTTTTAAGCGATAATGGATATATTTTTGAGTAAAAATGAAAATAAATAAGATGATTTTTTTAAAAACATGCATCACTACTTGCTCTTTGGTTTTTCTCGCCCCCCCCCCGCAAACGCTCTGCGCCCCCCTTGAGAGTTGCGCCCCACAGGTTGAGAAACGCTGGTTTGGAGTTTAAAAGTATGTTCGCGCGTTTCTTCTTTAGTGTATCTTATAAAGAACTTTCCAGGTTCTTCTTTAGTCACACAACTTTGAGCTGTTTACTAAATCATTGAATCCCAGCCTGCTAACATTGTGCCCCACCCCCTCAAAGGATAATTTACGATGGCGCCCCCTCCCTCGTTTAGATTTCTCAGCATAATACCTTTTTTTATTCTTCAACAATGAGTACCGAGTTGCTTTTCTCTACCTTAAACCCTTGCCCAATCAATGACTGACGACATAATGTATTGAAGATGTCCATATACATTAATGTACTGAAATTCTTTTAGGCGATCCTGTCCATAAAGTACTCAGCCGATGGGTCATCAAAAAGGGATCTGCACTATTCCATGTTACAAAAGGCTTAAATATAAAATTTCAAAATTCTAAGCCCGACAGCTTTTGGGTTATGTGAATGACGTACATACCTACGTTTTTTCGTGACGTCTGTACGCGCCAAATGCACAAACCTCGTGCCGAAACGGATGTGTATTTTAATTAAAACAATTTTCTCCCACTCTGATTACAAAAATAATTCTAATACACTCTCCGCCATGAAGAACGTAATCCCTTAATCCCCTCTCGTGATTGTTTTTTTGATAATTTCTTGTTCTCTGCACGTAATGGCTTCCTTCTTTAATAATCGAGCCTATTTATTCATCGGCGTTCCTTTTAGTGACTAAGGCCCTCTTCATCTTACTCTTCGAACAAAAGGAGAACGTTATTAATACGCCCTATTCATTTCGAATTGCTTGAAAGGGGGGGCGTCATTCCCTAGCAGAAGGAAAACAAAAGATCATCGAGTGGGTGTATGTATGTACGTACCCTAATTTCTTCGTTTAGCCGGATTCATTAAAATAAAGCTTTTCATCGGACGTTTTTCAAAAAATCCGAACAGGTAGCTGTTTTGCAGCGAACGAACTGGTTTCGAATTTCAAGGAACGGGGATTTATCTCGTCGAGATGGCATCGGTGTTGTGAAAAGAGATTACTCTTAAATTATTTCAGATGAAAAGGTGTTTATTTTCAATTGACTGCAGCGCACTTGAGAAAAGGTGGGGGGGGGATAGATTTATTCATTCCATTTGAATTACTATAGGCTAGAGATGAGACGGGTTTAGCCGTATCCCGTCCCGGGCCCGAACCGAGCCAAAGCCTCCTAGAAATAGAAAGCCTCCTACGTTCTCCTACGTCATCAAGCTTCGACGTCAACACTAGGCCTACATTTAATCGCAAAATAAAACTATAGAAAATGTCTGGTGAATTTACCCATTAATACCAATATTTTGATAATTCGAGATAAAAAATCTGGAGTGACTCCACTCGACTTTCCGAACACTTACGATTAAGATCATGACCAAGCATTTAAATAAATTTGAATCGATGAATCATTCAAACATATATACCCAATTGAAGCTCAATCGAATGCACTTTTTAAACGCTAGCGCACTTTCAAGAATGTCTCCCCATAGGCCATAATGTAAAAGAAATCTTGGTCGTAGCCCTGTAGAAAAACTATAAGTCCTACACACACCAAAATCAATATCGGTCTTATGATGGTGGTTTATAACATGTATACCCAATTTGAGCTCAATCGAAGGTACCGTTTAAACGCTAGCGTACTTTCAAGAATTTTCCCCCATAGGCCATCATGTAAAAGAAATCTTTGTCGTAGCCCTGTAGAAAAACTGTAAGTCCTATACACACCAAAATCAATACCGGTCTTGCGACGGTAGTTTATAACATATATACCCAATTTGAGCACAATCGAATGCCCCGTTCAGGAGCTATCGTGTTCACTCACATACACACAAACACACATACACACACACACATACATACATACATCTCGTAAAAATAGCATAAATGAATTCAGAAGACCTCAAAACGTGTCAATACACCAAAATCTCGAATTCGAATTGTTTCATGATGACAATACTTTCCTTACAGGGTACATGTTCGGAAAGTAAAAATATAATTTTACGACCAATGGCAGATATTTAACCATGACTAATAAGATAATATACGATAAGGAAAGGAATCATAATGAATAATTATGTATGAGAAAGGTATTTTAATTTTAATGTTCAATTTAAGATATTTTCTAACAGTTGTAGCATTCACCAGATATTTGAAATAGTTTTACTTCGTGAAGTTAAAACTGTGATGACGCCACTTTCGTAGGCCTAGTGATGACGTCAAAAGCTTGGTGACGTAGAAGTTGTAAGGCTTTCTGTATCTAGGAGGCTTTGACCGGGCTCGGGCTCTGTCGTTCACTATCGTGTTCGGGCTTGCGGGAAATTTCTCCTTTATGGAACATGCTCCTTGTAAACATTTTAAAAAGTGACACGTGGGAGAAATGAGCGCTAATTGTTATTATTCGATAAACTCGAATATTAAGAATTAGGAAGTGCATTAAGAGTTTGCTATTACATTTGTCTTTAATGTGCACAAAAGACAAAATTATTGATATTCTATCAATATTGAGTTCTATTTATCTGTTAGCTGAAATTTGGGGCTCGATTGTTGTTGTTGTTGTGAACATGTATATCTGATTTGTGTGCTTGGCTCGAGACCTGCTTATAAGTCCTCATCAGAAGGACAACACAAGTGCGGGAGCCTTCCGTTTGGGGGGGGGGAGGGGTGTCTTTATAAGGGGTCCTAACCCGTACTTTCGCAAAGTTTCGGAGAAAACCATGGAAAACTCCGAACGGTTAGGTCGACGGACGTGCGATGGGACCCGAACCCATCGCACCAGTGACGTAACCACTGTGCCATTGGTGAGGTTTGGGGCTCGGGCTCGTATTAAAAGTCCTCGGGCTCGGACTTTAAAAAATGAGCCCGAACTCTTCTCTATTATGGGCGTGATCGTAAATGCTGAACCCATGTCACTCGTGCTGCGAGCTTTAGTTTTAGGCGTTTTTGTTCTCTCTGTTTTTAAACCTTAACCTGTTGATCATCCTTCTGAAAATCATAATGAATGAGTCGAAAAACTAAATCAGCTGAGGCAGGAACCAGTTGATTCAGTTTTCGGTAGTTTGTTTGCAGTTTGACAGAGGACGTTCTGTTAAACCGGGGCTGGCCAACCTTTTTGCAGGCCATCGGCCGAGTTCAGATGCGCCGCCATGCACCTTTTTCTTTTTTTATGCTCACTGGTAGTTTGGCGCATGCGCCATGATTTGGCCACCCCTGCGTTAAACAAACGTATCACCTCGGCAACGAAATCGAATAAACTAAAGTCGTTCTTAAACTGGAAAGAATCTAAAATGACTTAATCACCCCCTGTTGCAGCCTTTTGAACGAAAACTAGTGGTGCGAGTTTAAGAGTTTTACGAACACACAAGGAATGAGTTGCCAAGTCATAAACGTGTTCACCTGTTTCCCTTTTTTGACTGCAATGTACTTACGTCTATCATGACTAAAAATACGTTTATAGTAAAGGAATTTTAAAACTGTTCTTTTAACGGACTGTTACCTTGATAGACAAAACGGAAAGAAATTAAAATTGGCAATTTTCAATGAAATACGCAGAAAAGGAATAAAAACTTTTTTATCAGTTCATAGCAAAGGTGAAAAGTTTTTCCGATTTCGAGCTCTCTGTCTGTCCATCCGCTCTGTAACTCCTCATTAATAGGAACCCATTACTACGAAATTTATGTACTCCACACTGCCCCATGTATCTTATTGATAACAGATTATGTATGATTTACAGCTGTTTTACAGGAGCACCCAAAAAAATTCGAATACCTTTACGATCTATGAGCAGTCATTGTTTAAATGGATATATACATTGAGGATAACAAAATAAGGCTCTGCATAAAAAAAAAAAATAGTGGTTGTAGAGTTTATAGTTCTTTTACAGGACCTACCAAAAGAGCTCCAGACAGTCAATGGCATTTAAGAGACATTCATCCACTTCATGCACAGTACTGTTACGAATTTTCGGGGCAACCCGCTGTTCCGGGGCTTAAAATAGTGTAAAATTCGTATTCTACGCTTCAAATAGTTAAATTTTGCTTTATGTTGCATCAAAATTTGTCCACTAGAGACGGAGATACTGAGGTTTCGGTTTTCCCTTTGTTTTTCGATGGATTTTCTAGAAATCTCGGGAATATGGGTCCTAGGGCTTCAATCTCTTCACATTTGGGGACTTATTTTTGGCGCCCAATTGGGCGATATTTCGCCAAAAGTCGCCAAGTTTGGCGACATTTTGGTCATTGGGCGCGGTTTCCCCAATGGGGGCCTGAAAGTTCGTTTTTCCGCATTGAAAACGCATAATAACCTAACATTTCTCTTCTATGACGCAATCAAAATTCCTGCTTTATGTAAAATCCTCGAGAAATAGACTTTTCTGGAAGCTGCCCTCAGCTTCTGCCTCCTCTATAATTACCGGCGTGTTTCATCGGCCCCAGTTCAGTGTGAGTTTGCTCCCGTCGAGAGTGTGCGAATGGAGCTCTCTCAGTGAGTACGCCTGCTTTGCTCTGTGATAGAAGCGGTGTTTCGCGCTTGTTTATGAAGCTGTTTTTAAAGTGCTGTGTGTAAATTCTTTATCATTGAGTCTTGAGGGAGTGTTAGTGTTATCCCTCGTATATTTCCACTGAATTTTACCTGTGGAAGTGTTTTATTTTGTGCGTGAAATATTAACTGTTGACTCTTCATTTAAAAGAGGTGTAAATAACATTTACATATCTTTTTACAGGGTCTTACAAAATTCCAGTATTAGTGATATACATTTGTTTCGAGGTTATCCCCAGCCCCACCACGGCCGAAAGGATAATATCCTAACCATGGCAGATGTCTGAAGTGTACAGGTTCAGAGTTCTGGCCTATCGCGCGGCTGTCGATCTGATATTCCTAGAGTTTTGGGCGGTTTACACCAGATGAAACGAGAATACGCCTTATAACTCCTCAAAAAGTCCTCCAACCAAGGTGTGCACTCCCTAGGCATCCCTTGTGCAGGTTTGCCTTAAAAACTAAATTCACAATTGAGATTATCTCCAAAATCTCGCCAAGCATGACGGCGATACATCGCCAAATTTGGCGCAAGAAAGACTGCTGTGCGGGAAAGTGTCTTAAAACTCATGCGCCTTGCATTATTTATGTTACTCTTTCTTCTATAACTGCCCGCAGCTTCAGGTCCCGGCGTTTTGAGGGGGGAAGGTTCACCCCCACCCCCTTTGGAGGCAAAGTTTGGGCATAGACTTTTTCTGCAGAATTACATGATAAAATTAATTCGACGATGAAAATAATTTTAAAATATCCTTTTATTTTAAATGTCATTAATTAAGATTAATTACGGGATAATTGAACGTCCAAAGGGACGAAATAAACTAAGGTTTGAGGTATGTATTTAATTGTGAATTACATTAAAGTGAAAATATAACTAAATGTCATTTATAAGAGACTAATTGAAAGCATTTGGCTATGCGAATGCTTTTGATTAAAAAAAAAATACCAGCCGATAAAAAAAAAATAACTATAGAAAATTTATATTTTAATTTGGAAACATCTTATGCAAGATGCGGCTAATTTTAAAAGAATCTCCCAAAGATTTAAATGCGCTTTTGTAATTAAATATTTTTCTTAATTTGGAGTCTAATTAGAAGTGACTTCCATTAAATAATTTATGTTTTTTTCCATCAGATGCTGTTGCAATTCACAATTGCGCATAGATATTCTATTTAAGGCATGCATTTATAAATATATGTTGTTCTCTCCAAATAAAGACAAAAAAGTGTTAACGATTTCAGATTTTATTTTCAGAACATTCACCATGTAAGAAAAGCATTGCAATCACGGAATTATTCAACTTTGAGATTTTGATGTATATATATGATTCGAGGTCTCCTTGCTGGGAGTTTGTGTGTGTGCGTGTGACTGAACGCGATGGAACTAAACGGTGCATTCGACTGAACTCAATTTGGTATATATATTAAAGACGACCATCGCACGACAGGTATTGATTTTGTTGTGTATAGGAGTATAGGTTTTTTTTTACAGAGGTACGAAAAATAATTCTTTTACATTACGGTCTATGGACGGAAATTCTTGAAAGTGCGCTAGCGTCTAAACGGGGGATTCGATTGAGCGCAAATGGGGGTAAATATATTACGGGTCGCGGTCACATGACCTGCATAAATTTTGTTGAGTGTAGAACTGAAATTTTGTTCACAGCGTTGCAAAAAAGAGTGATTATACATTACACCCTATGGATACAAACCATGTGTGCTAGTGTCTAAAGGGTGCATTCGAATAAGTTCAAATTAAGTATTTAGTATATTGTAGGGTAACCTGTATAGATTTTGGCGCGAGTAGGGATTACAGTTTTTGTACAGAGGTACAAAAAATAATTCTAATACATTATGGCCCACAGGTGCAAATTATTTAAAGTGCACTTGCATTCGATCGAGTTAAATCCAATTTATTCGAACGGTTGGTAAAGATCAAGTGTTCGGAAAGTCGAATGGAGTCACTTCAGACTTTTTATTATTTCTATCCGTTCTTTAACAGATTTTAGTGTGCATCGATTGGTGGGATATGATATTGTTATGCGTCACTTCATAGAAATGTTATTGTTGTCGTTTCTGATGCCGCAAACGACGGTTCCAGATGCCCCCCCCTCCCCCCCCCGAAGAGAGGCGATGGGCAGAGGGGGTGCGCCTTCCATTTTTGAGGGGCTCGGTGTGGGGAAGGACGATTTAGCCCGCAGTCCCCTCATTTTGAACCCATTCCAGAGGAGGGACCCACTCCCTGAAATCGGCCCCCCAGAGGTATCGTTTAACAACTTGGAGGACATTGGAACCACGACAGATTTTACTTGCACCCGCTCCCCATGAGCGTACACGGTCCCACAGCAGTCGAGCCGAGAGGAAGTGGACCCTCCCGAGCACTGACCGGATGCTGCTTTACTTACCGTGTTCCAGTGGGAACGGAGTGGAGCATCCAGACCACTGCGGGACATTGAAATGGGGTATTAATTCTTTTGCAGGAGACCACGAACTAATTGCAGTAGATTGCGCTCTATTAAACTGCACTTTAGAGACGTTGACTCTGTATCTGAAAATGACAATAAAAGTAATAATATACAGGGTAATTATAATTAAATTCCCCTGTACAACGGCATTCTGCAGCTGAAACGGGCGAGCTCATTGACAACCGATTTGGCATATGGACTGCTACACAAGATGCAATCAAGGAAGTTTTTTTTTTAAAGTTTAGTTCAAGAAATCTTCTCCAGGTGGCGTTTGCATGATTAATTCAGCTTAGAAAAATCACCCAACTTAGTTAAAAATGCACAAAAAGGAATGAATAAATGTTGGTATTGTCTGCACATTTCTAATCAGTCATTTCTGCTGTTAAATTTGCCGCTTTCCACACAAAGAGCCACCTAGCGGATACTTTTTGAACTATCGTTTTTCCTTGAAATCTTTTGAACGTATCTCATGTGTAAGTCTATATACCAAACTGGATTACAGTAGGGTAGAGAATACGCACAAATGAACAACCAGCACACAGGGATTCAGAATTGTGAAGGCACTAATTAAGGAAATTAAATAAAACTATGAAGAATTAAAATCCGATCAATACAGAAGTACTGAAACAGATAAAAAATGAAACTAACAGGTATTATATTTTTTAAAAATAAAGCGGACTTCACCAAAACGAAAAATTATTCTCATTTTAAAACAGCAGGGTTTAGCGATTCGCCCCAAGATATCGTCAAGCTGGATTTAACTTAAAAATTTATAAAAAAAAACCAAACTGGGTGATAAATCGTCAAAAATGGCCAACCTTGGCGACCTTCGGCATACCACTACTAACACTGGTACTGGCAACCCTTTACGCAATGGTATAAATGCGTGAATCTTTCAGATTTTCTGAATGGGTAATATCAGAACGGGCCCAAATGAATTGGGTCCACTTCTGAGGTACCGACTTCTGAATTATGCATTAAGAAATCTGGAGTGACTCCACTCGACTTTCCGAACACTTACGATTAAGATCATGACCAAGCATTTAAATAAATTTGAATCGACGAATCATTCAAACATACATACCAAATTGACGCTCAATCGAATGCGCCGTTTAAATGCTAGCGCACTTTCAAGAATTTCTCCCCATAATGTAAAAGAAATAATGTAAAAGAAATCTTTTCATAGCCCTGTAGAAAAACTATAAGTCCTGTACAGATCAAAATCAATACCGGACTTATTGTGGTGGTTTATAACATATACACCCAATTTGAGCTCAATCGAATCGACCGTTTAAACGCTAGCGCACTGTCGAAAATTTCCTCCCATAGGCCATCCTGTAAAAGAAATCTTGGTCGTAGCCCTGTAGAAAAACTATCGGTCCTATACACACCCAAATCAATACCGGTCTTGCGACGGTGGTTTATAAAATAGATACCCAATTTGAACTCCATCGAATACTCCGTTTAGGAGTTATCGTGTTCACTCACACACACACACACACACACACACACACACACACACACACACACATACATACATACATACATACATCTCGTAGAAATAGCATCCATGAATTCGGAAGACCTCGAAACGTGTCAACACACCCAAATCTCAAAGTCGAATTTTTTTCATGATTGCAATACTTTCCTTAGATGGTACATGTTCGGAAAGTAAAAATCAGCCGGAAATGGTCAACGCGTAAAAAGTTATCGCTGAAATTCCGTTTAAAAAATGAGATTTTAAACGGACATAGGGTTACCACATGAACACAAAGACTGCCACTTTAATCTGTTTATCGCCCTATTGGCGAAGAAGTGGGCTCAAACCAGGCATCCACCTGTTTTTCTTTTAAGTTGCGGTTTCAAAAGATTTGCTAATATTTCGCCATTTCGAAAATACGTAATTTATAATATTGAGTAGGCGACTTCTAGAGGGTATTTATTTCGAAGTCACATGACAGAAGTTCTATTTTTCTCTACACAAAGAACCGCCTTTTATGAAGAATCTCATGAATATAATGGCCTCATCCGAAAGGACGATGTTGTTTTTTGTGTGCAAATTTTATGCGCAAGTGCCGCTTTTATGTGCAAATTCCAGAGTGCATACTCCGTTTTTTTAACATTGCGTTTGCATTATTTCCAGTCATATCTGCGTAAATGCCGTTCTTTTTGAAAATTCGGTAATCGCAACGAAAGACAAATACTTTTATTCTATGCGAATTTCATTCAGGTAAAGCAAAAGTACTGAGACTCATCTGAAATTAAAATGTCCAGAAGTATAGAAGATGATTGCATTGCATTGTATTTGAACATGATAGGTCTTCACTAGGAAAAGACGTCATTCACGAAAGGAAAGATTTATGATTTTGAATGCTGAGTGTTAAGAGTAATTTAAAAAAAGAAATTCAAACCAGAAAGGGCCTATGATTTGCAATTTATTTGCCAACAGAAGGAAGGTGTATTCCGTTTTACATAATTGTAGAGGGTGGTTACAGTTGAGCTCCTATAACAAACATTCTGTAGCTGAAACGGGTGAGCAGATGGCCAGGAATATGGAATTGCAGACTAGGTGCACCGGAAGAAGATTTAAAAAAAGTTTAGTTCCAAGAATGTCTACTTGGTGGCGCTTTGGATAGGAATTCAACTCAAGAAAGGACTTAGCATGATAGTTGCATCGTTCAAAAATCATTAAATTTTGAAATCCTCTATACATTTTAAATTAGCCATTTGAATGGCTAAATTGGGGTTTTTAGCATGCAAAGCGCCATCTAGAGGGCATTTTTTGAACTAATTTTATTTTTCGAAATTCCTTAACCCTTTGAGGCGCAACCCTTTCCCAATGCTGATAAAAGAGCAGCCGTTGCCATCGCTCGACTGAACGACCCGCAAGAGGGCGGACGATCGAAACGTTCATCGCGTGCCACAGATCTAGAGACCCTTTTTTGATGACAGCCGGCTGTGCCGTACAGCCAGCCAGGAATGACGTGCTAAAGTAAAGGATTCTCGTGGAGCTATGTCACCCGCAACAATTTTATAGAAATGCAATCTATTCTTCGTGACTGGCAACAGTAAAAACGTCAGAGTTGGGTGTTCCCAGAGCGGGAACACTGTGCGTTAAAGAGTTAAGGGCACCTCATGTATAGTCTACATACCAAATTGGGTTGCAATCTGTTCACCCGTTTTAACTCTAGATCCCTTTCTATAGGGGACGTATAATAACCATATTATGCATAAAGTAGGGGCTCACTTACGCACTAAAACGGTCCAAGTTTTAAAAGTTCAATGACGATCTTATATTTCCATTTGTTATTTAAAGAAATCTGGAGTGACTCCCCTCGACATTCCGAACATTTGATATTGGCGTGTATAAATAAATTTCTTTCAACTGAATCGGATCTAGCACTCAGGCACTAGCGCATTTAAAATGATTTGAGTGTATAGTCTGCAATGTATAAGAATTTTTTTTGTAGCCCTGTAAAAAAATGTAAGGCGTACATCGACTAAAAATTAGGCAATATGTAAGACAGTGACCTACAGCATGCGTACCTTATTGGATCTCAATCGAATGCACCTTTTAGACACTAGCTCACTTTAAATGCTTTGCGTCCTTAGGCCGTAATATATTACCGCTTTTTCAAAGACTGCAAACGAACTTTCAGTTCTACAGACACCAAAATCTATGCAGGAAAAGAGACCGTGATCTATAATATACATACGCAATTTGAGCTCCATCGAATGCACTCTATAGTCACTAGCGCACTTTCAGGAATTTCCGCCCTTAGGCCATGTCGTAAAAATAAACACTCATTTGTTGCCCTGTAATAAAACTATATGTGCTGTACATGCTGTGTGACGGTGACCTATTATATACACACCGAATTTGAACTTTCTTCTAATGTACCCTTTAAACACTAGCTCATTTTAAATGATGTGCGCCCACAGGCTTTAATGTTTAAGAATTATTTTTTGGACCGTGAACCAATATTCAACTCTACACACACCAAAATCTATGCAGATCACGTGACAGTGACCTTTTATATACGTGTCGAATTTGTGCTCAATCGAAGGCACCTTTTATACGTTAGCGCACTTTCAAAAATTTCCGTCCATTGTCCATAATGTAAAAGAAATCTTTTGCGTAGACCTGTAAAAAACTATATATCCTATACACAGCCAAATCAATACCGGTCTTGCAACGGTGGTTTATAACATATATACCAAATTTGGCGTCAATCGAATGCACCGTGTAGGAACAACCGTGCCAAACTTTTAAGTTACGATAAGTTAGATACTACCATTCTACGCACTGTCGAATTTGATTTCCTTGTAGTCGAAGTCCTCATTTACCAAGTCTCAATTTTCACGGTTGAGCAAGTGACATGTCGTAGAGGGTGTGGCTGTGACGCAAGGAAAAAATCGGACCAATACGAAATTGAACGTTGAATAAAAAATAATGGAAACTTCGTGTAAGAACAATCATTAAAATGGTATTTAATCAACAATATGATTATTTCAGGTGGTGCCGATTCAGGTTTAGGACGGACTGACAGTCGACCCTGGAAGAGGATTCACAACTGTTCATGTCAGTTTTCAATACCTGTTAGATAGTATCCTACGACTTTGAAGCCTCTGGCAATGCTTATTGAATCGGACAAGATGGTATACACGGGGGGAAGAGTTATTAATGCTCAGAGCTCATCAACATGAGGTTTTGAACAATTTACGCATTTTCAGGGTGAATCTAAACTCTTGGACAAAACTCTAAGAGGTTATAGGGCACATAATAAGGAATCGGAATCCCATAGCAATGTAGGGTCGGCAACATCGTCTTCATGTAGCTGTTCATAATCACTTCGGGGAAAAGTGCTGAAACAACAGTGCCCTTTCCGACCCTTGTTCGTCAGAAACGAATGTATTTTTCTCCGAAAACAGAAGACTAAAATTCATAGTTTAAAAATTCTATTTTATTTCACGGATGAAAGTTTTGGAGACGAGCCTATTGTTTATGAAACTGGGTTAAGAAATGAGACGAACACTTCAATATTTTTCACAAAGTGATTATTACCGGGTAAGTGAACTGCGTTTTTGACCCCACATTGCTATGTGATTCCGATTCCTTATTATGTGCCCTATCACCCCTTAAAGTTTTTCCCAAGAGTTTAGATTCACCCTGTATATATATATATGTTGCATACTACTTCAAAATCAAGGCAGAGCGGTCAATCCAAAAGCTCATGTGTATTGCAGTCGCACCTATACAGATTTATCTACATTTAATGAGGCTTTACGTTTAATTAATTCCTTGATTAACTTGATTGAAAATCAATTAATAAAAGTAAGTATTTATCCAACGAAAGAGAACGAAATGCATATGGAGTACTGATTTTGAATAAAATGATTATTATTAAATTAGTGATACTAATTAGATGAGGTCGGGTTTTTTTCTGTTCTCCACTTTCTCCTCTTGACGTACATTAGCTTGAAATTCTTGATCCCTGAGGAAGGGTGAACCTTTTGTATCGCCCGAAATGATGATTTTGTTGATAAGTATCGTCTTGTATGCGCTATTATTAATTTTATATAACACCAGTTTTTGTTGTTAAAAAATTGAATGGCTTGTACTAAGAACTTACAATTTCAAAAGCAAATAAGTAGATAGCCCCTCAAAAAGTTAACAAGAAGATAAAAAACGCCAAACCTTGAGTAAAAAACGCCAAACCTAGGTCTAAGCGGACTATTTTGGCGACCCTTAAAAACAATAAAAAGATGTCGCGTGCTCAAGGAAGTTGGATTTTTGCCTTTCCGAAAAGAGACACTATCGACATTTCACTGCATTGTAACTCTTCGTACAGAAAAAGTAGTTTTACAGTCGATTACAGGGTAATGAGAATTTCAAAGTCTGGTCTGAAATTGACTGGTGTAAAATCGTGATGATTTACTGGGACTAATGATACGGCGCCGTATGAATAAATTGAATCGATTGAAAGGATAGTTTGACATGACGGGCGGAATACATTTCTCAGATTTACGAATTTTTAACTCTTTCCATTAGAACAAAATTTAGTTTGAATAAATTAGTACGCTTATTTGGTTACTATTAAAATTACCACAAAAAATCGCGAAATTAGTTAATCATGACCATCCATAGCGGAATTGTGACGAGCTGTTTTTTCTTGTGTACAATATTTGTTGGAGACTACTATTGTTGTTTTTCTAAGGGATTAGAGAGAGAGAGGGAGAGAGAGAGAGAAAGAGAGAGAGAGATGCCCCCGTGCGTAAATCTATATAAATAAAATTAGACTTTTGTCTGTACATTTCTTGGAATTCAAAAATTTTACAATTTCTATCCGTTTCAAGCACCCGGGATTCCGATGCTACCCTCAAAAAAAAGTTTGTCTGTCATTCTGTCCTTCTGTCATTCTGTCCGTGACGCTTTTTTTGTTTAAGCATCACGTAAAAACGACTGAAGCAAATGATATGAAATTTTGTGTCATGATAGGTGGACACTCAACTTAAAACATAGGCGTCCAATTTAAAAAAAATCTTGATTGGATTTTCCGATTTTGCGAAAATCGTTTCAAACTGCGTAAATTTGTGCTCAAGCATCACGCAAAAACGACTGAAGCGAATGATATGAAATTGGGTGTCATGATAGGTGGTCACTCAACTTAAAACATAGGCGTCGAATTTTTAAAAAATCTTGATTAGATTTTGAAATTTTGCGAAAATCGTTTCAAACTGCGTAAATTTGTGCTCAAGCATCACGCAAAAACTACTGAAGCGAATGATATGAAATTGGGTGTCATGATAGGTGGTCACTCAACTTAAACTATAAGCATCTAATTAAAAAAAAGCGATCAGATTTCGAGATTTTGTGAAAATCGTTTAAAACTGAGTGAATCTTTGTTTCCGCATTACGTAATAACGACTAAAGCGAATGATATGAAATTTGGTCACACGATAGATGGTTATTGAACATAAACTATAGGAGTCCAATTTTTTAAACATTTTTATTAGATTTTGAGATTTTGTGAAAATTCTCTCAAAATGCGTTTATATTTCTTCAAATATCACGCAATAACGACTAATACGAATGATACGAAATTGAGTGATATGATAGGTAGTTGCTAATCTTAATTGATAGGCGTTGAATTTTTAAAATATTTTGATTACATTTTGAGATTTTGCGAAAATCGTTTTAAAATGCTGAAAATTTGTTCCAGCATCACGAAATAAAGATTGCAGGGAATGAAACGAATTTGGTTGACAGGATAGGTTGTCACTCAACTTAAATTCTAGGCTTCCATTTTTTCAAAAATGTTGATTGAATTTTAATATTTTGCGAAAATTATTTCAATATGCGTAAATATTCGTTCGCGCATCACATAATTACGACTAAAGCGAATGAAATGATATGACTTAGTTACACTCTAACCTGTAATATTTTAACAATACATAAAAATTATAACTTCGCTTTCTTTACTTTGGCAACATACTACATCCATTCTGTGTACTCATACAATGCTGACGAAAGATCTTGCATTTTTGGAAATTTGCATTCACTAACCCGTCGAGGACGGGTACTTCAGCTAGTAATCTATATAAATAAAATTAGACTTTTGTCTGTACATTTCTTTGAATTCAAAAATTTTGCGATTTCTATCCGTTTCAAGCACCCGGGAATCCGATGCGACCCTCAAAAAAAAGTTTGTCTGTCTGTCATTCTGTCCGTGACGCTTTTTTTGTTTAAGCATCACGTAAAAACGACCGAAGCGAATGATATGAAATTGAGTGTCATGATAGGTAGTCACTCAACTTAAAACATAGGCGTCCAATTTTTAAAAAATCCTGATTGGATTTTGAGATTTTGCGAAAATCCTTTCAAACGGCGTAAATTTGTGTTCAAGCATCACGTAAAAACGACTGAATCGAATGATGTGAAATTGGGTGTCATGATAGGTGGTCACTCAACTTAAAACATTGTCGTCGAATTTTTAAAAAATCTTGATTAGATTTTGAAATTTTGCGAAAATCATTTCAAACTGCGTAAATTTGTGTTCGCACATCAAGTAATAACTGCAAAGGTGAAAAAATGATATTTGGTGAAATGATAGGTGGTCACTCACCTTAAACTATAAGCATCTAATTAAAAAAAATCGATCAGATTTCGAGATTTTGTGAAAATAGTTTAAAACTGAGTGAATCTTTGTTCCCGCATTATGTAATAGCGACTTAAGCGAATGATATGAAATTGGGTCACACGATAGATGGTTGCTCAACATAAACTATAGGAGTCCAATTTTTAGACATTTTTATTAGATTTTGAGATTTTGTGAAAATTCTCAAAATACGTTCAATGATGATTTCTTCAAACTTCACGTAATAACGACTAATACGAATGATACGAAATTGAGTGATATGATAGGTAGTTGCTAATCTTAATTTATAGGCGTTGAATTTTAAAAATATTTTGCTTACATTTTGAGATTTTGCGAAAATCGTTTTAAAATGCTGAAAATTTGTTCCAGCATCACGAAATAAAGACTGCAGGGAATGAAACGAATTTGGGTGACATGATAGGTTGTCACTCAACTTAAATTCTAGGCTTCCAATTTTTCAAAAATGTTGATTAAATTTTGAGATTTTGCGAAAATTATTTCAATATGCGTAAATATTCGTTCGCGCATCACATAATTACGACTAAAGCGAATGAAATGATATTACTTAGTTACACTCTAACCTGTAATATTTTAACAATACATAAAAATTATAACTTCGCTTTCTTTACTTTGGCAACATACTACATCCATTCTGTGTACTCCTACAATGCTGACGAAAGTTCTTGCTTTTTGGAAATTTGCATTCACTAACCCGTCGAGGACGGGTACTTCAGCTAGTGTATAAATAAATAAATAAATAATAATCTATATAAATAAAATTAGACTTTTGTCTGTACATTTCTTTGAATTCAAAAATTTTGCGATTTCTATCCGTTTCAAGCACCCGGGAATCCGATGCGACCCTCAAAAAAAAGTTTGTCTGTCTGTCATTCTGTCATTCTGTCCGTGACGCTTTTTTTGTTTAAGCATCACGTAAAAACGACCGAAGCGAATGATATGAAATTGGGTGTCATGATAGGTGGTCACTCAACTTAAAACATAGGCGTCCAATTTTTAAAAAATCCTGATTGGATTTTGAGATTTTGCGAAAATCCTTTCAAACGGCGTAAATTTGTGTTCAAGCATCACGTAAAAACGACTGAATCGAATGATGTGAAATTGGGTGTCATGATAGGTGGTCACTCAACTTAAAACACAGGCGTCCAATTTTTAAAAAATCTTCATTGGATTTTGAGATTTTGCGAAAATCCTTTCAAACTGCGTAAATTTGTGTTCAAGCATCACGTAAAAACGACTGAAGCGAATGATATGAAATTGGGTGTCATGATAGGTGGTCACTCAACTTAAAACATTGTCGTCGAATTTTTAAAAAATCTTGATTAGATTTTGAAATTTTGCGAAAATCATTTCAAACTGCGTAAAATTTGTGTTCGCACATCAAGTAATAACTGCAAAGGTGAAAAAATGATATTTGGTGAAATGATAGGTGGTCACTCACCTTAAACTATAAGCATCTAATTAAAAAAAATCGATCAGATTTCGAGATTTTGTGAAAATAGTTTAAAACTGAGTGAATCTTTGTTCCCGCATTACGTAATAGCGACTTAAGCGAATGATATGAAATTGGGTCACACGATAGATGGTTGCTCAACATAAACAATAGGAGTCCAATTTTTTAGACATTTTTATTAGATTTTGAGATTTTGTGAAAATTCTCAAAATACGTTCAATGATGATTTCTTCAAACTTCAGGTAATAACGACTAATACGAATGATACGAAATTGAGTGATATGATAGGTAGTTGCTAATCTTAATTTATAGGCGTTGAATTTTAAAAATATTTTGATTACATTTTGAGATTTTGCGAAAATCGTTTTAAAATGCTGAAAATTGTTTCAGCATCACGAAATAAAGACTGCAGGGAATGAAACGAGTTTGGGTGACATGATAGGATGTCACTCAACTTAAATTCTAGGCTTCCAATTTTTCAAAATGTTGATTAAATTTTGAGATTTTGCGAAAATTATTTCAGTATGTGTAAATATTCATTCGCGCATCACACGATTACGACAAAAGCGAATCAAATGGTATTACTTAGTTACTCTCTAACCTGTAATATTTTAACAATACATAAAAATTATAACTTCGCTTTCTTTACTTTGGCAACGTACTACATTCATTCTGTGTACTATTACAATGCTGACGAAAGTTCTAGCTTTTTGGAAATTTGCATTCATTAACCCGTCGAGGACGGGTACTTCAGCTATTCTTATAAATAAAAATGAAATTCTGTTTGTTTGTTTGTTTGTTTGTTTATTTGTTTGTTTGTTTGTGGATTTGAGTTGTATACAAATCCACAAAAATGGACATATCAGCCTGAAATTTTGCACAGATATGTAAAATAATATAGAATAAATCATAGTCCACCCGTTCCCGGAATTTAAGAGATTTTTTATGTTCTCCACGCAAAAAGCTTTCCGTAATTGTAACCCCCTGTAGTGAAAAAAGTGTGAAATAAGGATCGTGGTTGCCATGTGTGGCGATTTTGCCGAATAAGATGTTTTAAACTCTCAAAGTAAAAATAAAAGAATAATAATGATTTTTTTTGTTAGTTTATATTCGTAAGGTTATATTTTTTTTAATTATAATATCGTGTGCATGGGAAATCGGAGCAGGAATGAAATGTTTTATACGCAAAACAATAAGAATTGAAGATTTCCGAGGCTAATATGTTAAAATTTTTTAGTTTGGCGAAAAAATAAAATGGCTCAAATGCCGAGAAAGTGAGTTCTAGCGGTTTGCACAGTTTCCGGCTAGGCGCAATTTACTGAGAGCTTAAGGAAACGGATTTTTGAAAACAAGTGCAAAGGTTTTATTAGAATACAGCGTTAAATTTTAATGATCCGTGCGAAAATAATGCAGTTATTAAGGGATTTCAAGCGATCTATCTTCAGCATTCTCGCGATTTTGAGGAGGATTCTAACGCTTGGCGCTATTTATCGTAATTTAATCGTCTGCTATTTGGGCTATGAATACACCTGCGTATAAGTTTTTGAAATCTTCATTCAGTTGGAATTGTGCATTTTTCTGAGCAGCTTTCTGCATCTAATGTATTACATCCAGAAAAAAGGATGTTAGAAATATCAATTTTAATTTTGTTTAATCACACTCATGAATAATGATACACTTTCCAACTTAATGAAAGAAGGAACGAAAATAGGGAAGACCCATGGATTATAACTCTTTTTATATATAGCACTTTAGTGCGTATTTAAAAATCTGAAAGTGTGTCAGATTTTCTATGATTCTAGCGCTTGGCGCAATTTAATGAGAGGGTATTTTTAAAAACAAGCGTAGGTTATCTTATAAATAAAAATGAAATTCTGTTTGTCAATTTGTTGATTCGGGTAGTATACAATTCCACAAAAATGGACCTGTCAGCCTGAAATTTTATACAGATATGTAAAATAATATAGAATAAATGATAGTCCACTTTAAAACTTTGAAACTCCACTTTATTTCCGTTCCCGGAATTTAAGAGATTTTTTATGTTCTCCACGCAGAAAGCTTTACGTAATATTAACCCCTGTAGTGAAAAAAGTGTGTGAAATAAGCATCTTGGTTGCCATGTGTGGCGATTTTGCCGAATAAAATGTTTTAAATTCTTAAAGTAAAAAAAATCTGATGTGTCCAACACATGACTTCCTTGCACGTCCATTAGATCAAAAATATTTTCGACGCACTTCCTCTAAATTTATTTGTTTGAAAGAGATAAAATATCAATAATAGTAAGGTTTAGCGATTTCCAGCCAAATATTTCGATATCGCCAAGCTGAGTTCAATTTGAAAGATTTCCTTCTGACAATTTATTTGGCGATATTTCACCAAAAGCCGACAAACTTGAGATAGTCTGCGAGATTTTGGGGATAGCCAAAGTAGTCATTGACCACAGACTTTCAATGAATTGAATGCATCCACATACCTCAATGTATTAGAAGTCATTTGGCTCACCCTGTAAATAAATTCTCAGTCGATTGCTGTCAAAAAAGATATTAAAAACAGTTAGATATTACAATAGTTCTAAATACAAAAGTTAAAAAATCTACGGGTTAGTTTTAGAGTTATACAAAATACGAAATAATTTTTGGCGCCAAATTTGGCGATATTTCGGCGAAACTCGTCAATGTCGACGACATTTGGCGAGATTTTAAGCATGAACCAAACAATGACAGATTATCGCCAAATTTGGCGATATTTCGCCAAAACTCGCCAAGGTCGAGGACCGACGGCGAGATTTTGGGCATGTACCAAACAATGACTATCTACAGTAGTATTATATTGAAGATGTCCATAGACATTAAAGTACTGAAATTCTTTCCGGTGGTCCTGTAAATAAACTCTCCAGTAGATTGGAACCAAAAATCGAGATGCACAACTAGATGTTACAACATTCTTATATATGAAATTTCATAATAGTTTTTGAGATTTGAGAGTTAAATATGCACACACGTACACCAAAAGTCGCCAAGTTTGGCGACTTTTGGCATAGTTCTTGAGAGAGGCACGTGACCATGGTCGGACCATTACCTAACTTATGTGGTAGGACGGTATTGTGCTTGAAATGGATGAATGCCCCTAAAATTGCCATTGACCGTAATGTATTGGAAATCTTTTGAGTGTTCCTGTAGCAGAACTATAAATGATAAAGACACTTTTTACTTCCTTGTACGTAGTATAAGGAAGTAATGTGATCCCGAAAAATTTTGGGGGCCAAATTTCGACAAAAAAACCGATTTTGACTACCTCTAAATTTAATTTTAAGAATTTTTTCGATGCATCTCATCGTAGGCTAGCATGCACGATCATATTAACGCGTCTGCAACTCATTTTGACTAGCGGCGAGTCTATTGTGGTCAGTTTTTCCATGCCGTCTGTACGTACGTACGTATGTTCGTACGTACGTACGTACGTACGTATGTATGTATGTAACTCGCATATCTCAAAAACTATTGGTCGTAGAATGTTGAGATTTGATATTTAGGATTGTTCTATGATCTAGTTGTGCACCTCCCCTTTTGGTCGCAATCGAATGTATAGTTTATGTACAGGACCGCCCAAAAGATTCGAAATACATTACTCTCTATGGGCCGAAATTCATTAAACTCGCCTAACTCAAAAACTATTAGGCGTAGAATGTCGAAACTTCATATTTTGGATAGTTGTAACATCTTGTTGTGCACCTCCCCTATTGGTTCCATTCGACTGGATAGTTTATCTACAGGACCGCCCAAAACATTCGAAATACATTACGCTCAATGGGCCGAAATTCATTAAACTCGCATATCTCAAAAACTATTAGGCGTAGAATGTTGAAACTTTATATTTAGGATTGTTGTAACATCCAGTTGTGCACCTCCCCTTTCGGTTCCATTCGACTGGACAGTTTATCTACAGAACCGCCTAAAAGAATCGAAATACATTACGCTCTATGGGCCGACATTCATCAAAGCGTTTTTTAGAGGTTTTGGGCTATTTCAAACGACTCAGGAGTGATATATGCTGTAAAGAGTTAGAAAATGAATTTCTCCATTAAAAAAAGTGTCTTTATCATTTACAGTTCTGCTACAGGAACACTCAAAAGATTTCCAATACATTACGGTCAATGGCAATTTTAGGGGCATTCATCCATTTCAAGCACAATACCGTCCTACTACATAAGTTAGGTAATGGTCTGACCACGGTCACGTGCCTCCCTCAAGAACTATGCCAAAAGTCGCCAAGCTTGGCGACTTTTGGTGTACGTGTGTGCATATTTAACTCTCAAATCTCAAAAACTTATGAAATTTCATATGTAAGATTGTTGTAACATCTAGTTGTGCATCTCGATTTTTGGTTCCAATCTACTGGAGTTTCTTTACAGGACCACCAAAAAGAATTTCAGTACTTTAATGTCAATGGAAATCTTCAATATAATACAATTGTAGTCAGTCATTGTTTGGTACATGCCCAAAATCTTGCCGTCTGTCCTCGACCTTGGCGAGTTTTGCCGAAATGTCGCCAAATTTGGCGATAGTCAGTCATTTGGTCCATGCCCAAAGTATCGCCATTTGTCATCGTTCTTTGCGAGTTTTGGCGAAATATCGCCAAATTTGGCGCCAAAAATTATTTCGTATTTTGTATAACTCTAAAACTTTAACCCGTAGAATTTTGAACTTTTGTATTTAGAACTATATTATAATATCTAACTGTTTTCAATATCTTTTTTGACAGCAATCGACTAGGAATTTATTTACAGGGTGAGCCAAATGACTTTAAATACATTAAGGTATATGGATGCATTCAATTCATTGAAAGTCAGTGGTCAATGACTACTTTGGCTATCCCCAAAATCTCGCAAACTATCTCAAGTTTGTCGGCTTTTGGTGAAATATCGCCAAATAAAATGTCAGAAGGAAATCTTTCAAATTGAACTCAACTTGGCGATATCGAAATATTTGGCTAGAAATCGCTATACCTTACTATTATTGATATTTTATCTCTTTCAAAAAAATTAAGTTTAGAGGAAGTGCGTAAAAAACATTTTTGAATTAATAGACGTGCAAGGAAGTCATGTGTTGGACACATCAGATTTTTTTTAATGGAGAAATTCATTTTCTAACTCTTTACAGCATATATCACTTCTGAGTCGTTTGAAATAGCCCAATACCTCTAAAAAACGCTTTGATGAATTTCGGCCCTTAGAGCGTAATGTATTTCGAATCTTTTGGGCGGTCCTGTAGATAAACTATTCAGTCGAATGGAACCGAAAGGGGAGGTGCACAACTAGATGTTACAGCAATCCTAAATATAAAGTTTCAACATTGTACGCCCAACAGTTTTTGAGATATGCGAGTTTAATGAATTTCGGCCCATTGAGCGTAATGTATTTCGAATGTTTTGGGCAGTCCTGTAGATAAACTATCCAGTCGAATGGAACCAAAAAGGGAGGTGCACTACTAGATGTTACAACTATCCAAAATATGAAGTTTCGACATTCTACGCCTAATAGCTTTTGAGTTAGGCGAGTTTAATGAATTTCGGCCCATAGAGCGTAATGTATTTCGAATCTTTTGGGCGGTCCTGTACATAAACTATCCATTCGATTGCCACCAAAAGGGGAGGTGCACAACTAGATCATAGAACAATCCTAAATATCAAATCTCAACATTCTACGACCAATAGTTTTTGAGATATGCGAGTTACATACATACGTACGTACGATACGTACAGACGGCATGGAAAAACTGGCCACAGTAGACTCGCCGCTGGTCAAAATGAGTTGCAGACGCGTTAATATGATCGTGCATGCTAGCCTACGATGAGATGCATCGAAAAAATTTTTTAAATTAAATTTAGAGGTAGTCAAAATCGGTTTTTTTGTCGAAATTTGGCCCCCAAAATTTTTCGGGATCACATTACTTCCTTATACTACGTACAAGGAAGTAATTAAAAGAATAATAATGATTTTTTTTAGTTTATTTTTTTAGGTTATTTTTTTAATTATAATATCGTGTGTGCATAAGAAATCAGAGCAGGAATGAAATGTTTGATACGCAAAACAATGAGGATCGAAGATATCCGAGACTAATATGTAATTTTTTTAGTTTTGGCGAAAAAAAAAAATGGCTGCTAGGCCGATTTTTAGAGAGTGAGTTCTAGCGGTTTGCACAGTTTTAGGCTTTTTGGCGCAATTTACTGAGAGCTTAAGGGAATAGCATTTTTGAAAACAAGTGTATAGGTTTTCTTAGAATACAGCATTAGATTTTAACTATCCGTGCAGAAAATAATGCAGTTATTAGGGCATTTCAAGCGATGTAGCTTCAGAATTCTCGCCAATTGAGTACATTGATTTAACTTGGGGGAATTCCGCCAAATTTCAGAAAATTGAAATCTTCGCAATTTAGTACATCGAGGTAACGATGAATAAAACATGTTATAGTTGATAATTTAAAAAATGCGGCTGTATTAAGGGATTCCACTTTTCAAATAAATGCCTGGCGGTCGAACCAATTTCCCATTTTGATTGCTGCTAAGGCAATGCTATCGAATGATTCCCTGAAAAAACTCTTGCAAAATGGCGTATGCTGGCACTTTGGCGAGGCTTAGATTTGAAACTGGATTTTACTTGAGACTGGTATATACGTATAATAAGACAGGTTATAGATAAAAATGAATGTTGGTATGTGTGTAGGATGTTGAAAAACTCCAGCACCGTTTCACCGATCACCATGAAATTTGGTTCACCTAAGTCTTTTATCATGGAGAAGGTTTTTATGCTATCCGTTTTCCTCTAACTTTTCACTAGGTGGCGCAGCAGAACGTGTCGAATTCTATTCCGTTTAGCCGTTTGCTATGCGAATATCGTCCAACCAATTTCGATGAAATTTGGTACACGGCGAATATTAGAACACGGAGAATATTTTTCACTATCCATTTTGCTGTAACTTGCCGCTAAATGGCGCTGCAAAGCATCAACTTCTATACCGTTCGACCGATCGGCATAAAATTTTTTATACTTGCACATTTGAGCACGAAGAATATATTCTAACTGCGTTACTTTTGATGTTACTCGCCACTAGATGACACTGCAATGCATTATTATTTTAACTCGCCACTAGATGACGCTGCAGCAGGCCAAATTTTTGACCATTCAAACGGTGGCTATGAAAATCAGTATACATAGCTATTTGAACAATGGGAATATTTTGGCGTTATCCATTTTGCTATAACTCGCCACATGACGGCGCTGTAGCAAATCATTACTTTAATTAACCACTAGATGGCCCTGCAGTGTCATCACTTCTTGACTGTGCAAATGATCGCTATGAAAATAGGTATACTTAGATATTTGAACACGGGGAAGAGTTTGGCACGATCCATTTTCCTATAACTTGACACTAGATGTCGCGTCAACACATGAACTTCAAGACTATTCAGCCGATCGTCATGAAAATTCGTATACATCGATACCTGAATGCGAAGAATATTTTTGCCGTATCCGTTTTGCTAAAACTCGCCACTAGATTGTGCTACGCCCCATCGCCTTCTGCACCGTAAAAACGATTGCCTTGAAATTCAGTATGCATGATTATTGAACACAATATAACGCGATATCCATTTTGCTATATCTCTTTATTACAATAAATAGTAATCACAACAAATATTAATATCAAAAAGTCCATTCATTCCCGTGCGAAGAACGGGTACTTCAGCTAGTAATTTATAATTTTTATTTATTAAGTCAAAATAAGGCTATTTGGTGAGGAAATGTGCTGAAAATCCCTCTTTATCTAAGGAAAGGTATTGTATTAAGTAATGTTAACCATTTAAGAATAAAAATGAAGACTTAATGCCCTAAGAGATAGGATTTTTTGTTTTTCAATGACACAAGTTTTTAAATAGAACAGTTCCAGCCGTGTGACTGGAGACGAATTTATTTTTAAAGCCGTTCAAAATTCCTGTGATGTTCGACATACTTCCTGTTATGATCAGAGTAAAATATATCCGTTTTTGACGGGTCGAACAGTCAAGTATTTCTTTTATGAAGTTTGCAAGAGAGAAAAAAATAAGTTTAAAATATATTAAAAATAAATTCAGTGTCCCATTCTATTTTTATGCGGATTATGCTAAACTTAACAATACATTGTTTAGTGATGCATTTATGCTTGAAAATCGTCTTACTTTTTCAAGAAGAATGGGCAGAAAATATATTTTCAAACGTTATTGTGAAACTTGTTTCCTGCTTCCTAAATATTCGTCTATTTTCATGCATTTATTTTGAAAATGCATATCTTATTTTGATATTCTGACGTGGAAGCTGAAGATTTTTGTTATTTTTCAAACAAGAATTTCTGAAAGGCGTTCTTTGCCAAAATAAGCGAGGAAATATTTTCTATTACGCGAACAAAGAGCGCTTTTGTGGACACGCTTTTGCACTGCACTAAGGGACTCGAAATCTTCAAGCTCGGCGAGCAATATTGACTGCATAAAGGAGGATCTGTGTTCCTTACAAACTATGTAAACACGTAGAGAAAAAGTCTTTAATAAAAGCTATAACATGTTGAAATAACGACTGCCACATTCAGAAAAAATTTCCAAAAAGAGTTGCCATCTTTTGGGGCGAAGATGTTCCGAAAAGATAACACGTTTTAATTATTTATCCATTAGATACAAGTGGGCAATGTAAATAGAAAAAATCTGGAGTGACTCCACTCCACTTTCCGAACACTTACGATTAAGATCATTACCAAGCATTTAAATAAATTTTAATCGATGAATAATTCAAACATATATACCAAATTGAAGCTCGATCGAATGCACCGTTTAAACGCTAGCGTAATTTCAAGAATTTCGTCCCATAGGCCGTAATGTAAAAGAAATCTTTGTTTTAGCCCTGTAGAAAAACTATAAGTCCTATACACATCAAAATCAATACTGGTCTTACGATGGTGGTTTATAACATCTATACCTAATTTGAGCTCAATCGAATGCACTGTTTAAACGCTAGCGCACTTTCCAGAATTTTCCCCCATAGGCCATAATGTAAAAGAAATCTTTGTCGTAGCATTGTAGAAAAACTGTAAGTCCTATACACACCCAAATCAATACCGGTCTTGCGACGGTGGTTTATAACATATATACCCAATTTGAGCTCAATCGCATGCCCCGTTCAGGAGCTATCGTGTTCACTCACATACACACAAACACACATACACACACACACACACATACATACATACATACATCTCGTAAAAATAGCATAAATGAATTCAGAAGACCTCAAAACGTGTCAATACACCAAAATCTCGAATTCGAATTTTTTCATGATTACAATACTTTCCTTACATGGTACATGTTCGGAAAGTAAAAATGTTCAAAATAAAATAGGAAACAAAGATAACTCATGCCAAACGCATTGATTATAAAACAATTTTCAACACACTATTGCTTGCGTACACCCATACACCCATCCGCTAAGCAGATAGCAATTGCGTAGCTTTGTCTTAACACAACACAACACACAAATTCACTTAAGCACGTGCCTTTAAAGGCCCCGATGGGGCCAGTGGCAGAGTTGGGCATCATTAACTAAAATAGTTGAACTAAACATTCAACTAAAACTTAGTTTTAATTGAATTCAACTAAATGTTCAACTACATGAGTTGTTAGTTGATGGTCCAACTAACTCAGCTCCACTAAATTAGTTTTAGTTTTCTGTTCAGCTAAAACTAATTTAGTTGAGTAGAGATAGTTGACCTCACAATAGTTGTAAGGTCAAATAAATCGATAATTGATAGTTGTTAGTTGAAGATCCTACTGAGAACAACTAAATAGTTTTCTTAATTTTAGTTTTCTGTTCAACTAAACCTAATTTAGTTGAACCTTACAAGTAACAATTATTAGTTTAGTTGTCATTTACCTATCAACTAACTAAATTAGTTCTAGTTGTTAGTTGAATGCTAGTTTTTGCCCAACTCTGACCAGAAGGGTATTGCAACCCCCCCCCCCCCCCTCAGAAATTTGTTTGGGGACCCTCTCTCCATTCGATTAAATGCGTCTTCCCACTGCAGTATTGAATACGCATTCGCTTGAAATATTTTTATTCCTGGTTAAGATAATTATTTGCATAGTGTACAAAACGGCGTAACCCTTTTCTTAGCAATCCATATCATAAATGGACAGTTTTTTTTGGGGGGGTCGGGGGGTTCCTTATTTTTTGTACTGAAGGGAAGAGGAGAGGATAATGGCAATGTCAGCGAGTCTTTTAACGCGCAGTGTTCCCGCTCTGGGAACACCCAACTCTGACGTTTTGACTGTTGCCAGTCACGAAGAATAGATTGGATTTCTATAAAATAGTTGCGGGTGACAGAGCTCCACGAGAATCCTTTACTTTTTAGCACGTCATTTCCCGTAACAAAAAGGGTCACGGTTGTTTTTAACAGCACTGACATCTGCTGAAAAATGGAAGAATGCGAGAACAGCTGGATAGATTGCCCAATGCTGAAGAAAGGGCAGCCGTTGCCATCGCTCGACTGAACGACCCGCAAGAGGGCGGACGATCGAAACGTTCATCGCGTGCCACAGATCTAGAGACTCTTTCTTGACGCAGCTGGCTGTGTGCCGCACAGCCTGCCCTTTTTTCAGCATTGGGAAAGGGTTGCACCTCAAAGGGTTAAATTAAAATGGATTAGCTGATGGACATGAGAAGTATTTCACAAGTTGATGGAAATTATAAAATTAAGAAAAAAAAAAAGCAGAGAAGCTGAGTACTCTATTGCGCAGCTACAAAAAGGCTACTGCGCTAGAACCAAAGAACCAAAAAGATAGACAGGAGATAAGTACCGTAATTAATAAGATGAAATTGACCACTGCCTTTCCACAGGCTACTTCTTCTCCTTTGGTGTTGTAAATGTTTTCAGCTACCAAACTCTGTTTCTGTTTTATTTTTTCTTCGAAGTTCTAATTTCATTTTTAAGAATGCGTTAGTGAATCTTTGAGGGGTCCCCTTTCATTTTGGAGTCACCTCCCTCATCGCGAGGGTTTCGGGAGCTTGCGGTAAACCTTTGGTTGGGAACCAGTGTTGCTTTACGAATATAACAGGAGCCAAAAGTTTTAAGCATGTAAATTATTAATGTATGTTTCAGTTTTCTGCTGTGTGCATTTTTAAAAAATAAATGAGACCAAAAGAAAAACCTCTTCTAACAAATTAAGTGAGATAAGAATAACTTTTTGGTGATACATTTTTCATTAAATAGTAACTTATTTACAACGCCGTTCGCGCTTTTATGTTGATATTAATCGGGTCGGAAGCCCGCCTCGTAATTGAGGCGCAATCCGAACGGGAGTTGCGCCTATGCATATTTCTTAATGCGCTTTAAAAATGCAGACTGTATCGTAAAAAGGTGCGCCGCAGGACAGCATAAAAAGTCAATTATAAATTTACGGCGCTTTCGCGTATAAAAAAAAACGGTGGAACGGATAACCCGATCCTTGATAGGGAACGCGTCGTTCGAGGAACATGATTTTTTAAAAGATAAGATATACCCTTTTAAGGAAATGTTCGTGTTTCGTCGGGTTGGGTAGCATCGTTTTTATGCGTTTTTCATACAGCAGTAGGAATGTTTAAAAACCGGCGTATAGATGCGAAAATCTCTTTTGCGTAAAGTAATTTTTTTTTCGTAAGTAATGAAATAAGGTATCAAATATATGTAATAAAAGTTCCACAGCATAAATTCAGTGCTTCAGTATAGATTATGTGATTTGCTGATTATTTATGTTTTAGTTCCGTATTTAGCACCGAGGCCGTAACCATGGAGAAGGGGCATAGGGGTTTGATTCCCTCCCCCGAAGTTTTAGTCGATGCATTAGTAGTTTATTTGCTTTGATTCTAGAGATCGGTAAAAGGTGTAAAAATTTTAGCGCTGCATATCCAGCCCACGACTTTTTCTGTCTACGATCTTTAGCACAGAAGATAATATTTTTTTCTGTTCTTAGGCGTTAAGTAGTGTTTTCACTCTAAAACAGCGAAAGAAGTGAATAATCACTCCTAAAGAGTAAAATTCCTCAAAAAGCACGCTACCTTTAAATGAGAGGATTCAGTCTTAGTCGCTTTATGAACCCTTTGAGCTAGGGTTACCATAATTCCCCCTTTTCTCCATCTCTTGTACTTTTAATTTCTGGCAACTTCTTCCTTTTTTTACATCTTTTGATTCCCCAATAGCTCCAAAGAATTTCAAACCGGGACAAGTTTGTTTCGTTTTTAAATCTTTAGGGGCAAATTTGTTCTTTCGGAGCGAATTTACTTTTTTTTTAAAGGGTGAGACCTTTCTTCCGTTTTTCTAATCAAATTTATTTAGGCGGCTTCCATAAATTTCACACCACCCTTTTTTCGATCAATTTTGAACCTCCTCCCCCATCTTCGTAACGTAACAACTTAAAATATCAAACTCGCAAAACGCAAATTAATAAAAAAAAAGTCTTCATCTCTGAAATTATTGTGCTGAGACCAGCATTGTAACTTCGTACTAAAGACATCGGCAATGGCCAGTGGGTGTCGGCAGAAAATTTTCCAAGTGGGGGGCAAAGATTAATTCTTAACATAGTTGTTATGTTTGAAAGCGCAAAAGGCAGGGGGGGGGGAAACGGGATACAAAAAAAATCTAAGGGAAGGCAAGTGCCCCAACCCCTCCTTGCCCTAGGCTGCCGACGTCCATGATGAAACTGTTAATTTTCTTTTGCTTATCAGGATGCTGGAAATATTCCATTTTTTGATTTAGGCATTCTGTTTGCAGGGTGCGAATTGAAGGGGGGGGGATGCCGGGGATCGTCCCCGGCTGAAGAATGTAATATCCCTGGCTAGAGAAATATGAATGGATCCCTGCCAGGGATACTATTTATCCCCTGCTGGAGAAATGTTACACTGGTGAGTGAAGATTTGGGATTGAAGTCAAGTAGTTAAAATGAAGGTGGTATGTTATCGTTTGTTACTATACTCTAAGGCGAATGCCTTAAAATTTCGTCTCTTTTCTAAGCTAAAAACCCTCAAGGGTGGCTTCCAATACAGGTACATTGTATGTAGCTTGTGTATCTGTGATTCCATAGAACAAACAATCTATGACTTTTGTTTGAATAAAAGTCAGTTCCCACACGTGTCGGCGACTGCATTTGTCAAGTAATATCATGTGAGGGAAGCATTTGCACCTTCCCTCCTTCTTCTTTTCAAATGTCCCCCCCCCCCTGGAGAACGCATAGAACGTTTACTTTCAAATGTCCCCCCCTGGAGAAAATGTTCAGTTCGCACCCTGTCTGTTTGTAAATCTGCTGTAACAGTGGGAATGTTTCGAACAAGCTGTAACAATTGTGGCTCGAAAATCCGAAAATTTGTGGACTGATCAGATGCTCTGCTTAACAGCGGTGTTGACAAAAGGATGCCGTAAGCCGAGTTAGTTTAGTCTGCCGTATTTGTTTCCCAGCGAAACGAAATCGCCGGACTCCGCAGATGAAACTACGAGGCAGTCATTTCTGCAGTTTTTTTAAATCGACTTTTGCCTTCTTCCAATCAGATAATGGAAACCGGGAACATTCTGAAACTCTATTCTTGAATCAGGCCCGGACTGGCCAGGTCGGCGATTGTCGCGGGCCCCAGCGAGGTCCCCAATAGTGGATATACTACTTTACAATTAGAGTAATTTGATATACACTACTGGCCAAAAGTATTGCAAGTTTCAGAAATCTAACCCTTTTCAAGATGAAGCCCCCTCTTTCCCCGTCAAAATTAAAAATCAATATAATGGATATTTTTGAATGTCAGCATGTTCAATTAATTAATTCAAAGACAAGATAGCATTAAGTTAAAGAACAAAAATAATTATTTAATGTATTGAAAAAATAGCATAAAAAATTATAGGTTATTATAGAAATCATAATCCATTTTGGCTCGCAGAAATAAAATTAAATAAAGAATTCATTTCAAGTTATTCTGCAAAAAGAGGATAATAAATAAATGCAATTGAACTAAAGATCATTTATGTTGCTGAGCAGCCTTGACTTTGATGACAACAGCCACTCTTTTAGATATGGAATACAGAATGTTTTACAACACTTCCTTCGGTGTTTCAGGGTGCCAACTTAAATTACTGGTTCCCGAAGCTCTCATTTTGTGTGGGTGATTTTCAGATGTATTCTTTCCAATGATGCTACATAAATTCTCAAAATTATTTAAATCTGGCAAATTTCCTGTCCATTTTTTTCTGGGCTTATTCTTGAAACGATAGTTAGATTTCTCAAACTTGCAATACGTTTGACCAGTAGTATATATATATATCAGAGTAATACGTACGTATAAAAGTAATTTGATTATTTGTTTCCCAGTTATTTATTTCCACGCCTTTACACAGTGTCGTAGCGGAAGACCCCCACAGACCCCGTGGCACGAGAACCTCCCCGAAGAATCAGGGGCCCCCAGCAGCTTTCAAGTAGTTAAAATGTGGCTTTTAGGTACCTAAGCTCAATTTTCAAATATTTCATATCCTAATTTTCTATTCCCGCTAAATTACCCAGTAAGGGCCCCCCCCTTTCAATCTCTAGCCCAGGGCCCCCAAAATAGCCAGTCCGGAGCTGTTTTTCCAATGCTTGAAACAATCTAGACAAGCACATCTACCCATTGTCACAGTACAGGGCTATGAATTTTTGGTACGACCTGCTCTTCAGGGGTAAAATCTGGACCCCGGGAGGGAGGTTGTGGACGTTAAAAAGCGTAATCTTAAAAAAAAAAAATCGACTTTACGTTAAATGTTCTTCGACAACGGGGGAGTTGAAACCCCGAGGCATCCACCTCCTTGCATACACCACTACTTGTGACATGAGATAGACGTACTTCAGTGCATGTGCATAGGAGAAAGACTAAGCCCAAGACGGGGACAGTAGGCTGGGATGAACTTTTTCCTTGAACCTCTGAATAACGGCCATATCCAGAGTGATGGTCGATACTGGAAGGTTCCGCTTGATAACAAAATTTTAAAAAATCAGAATTCTTTTTTTTTCTTTTTCTTTTGTTGAAACGCTGTATGTCCTGAAAAAAAAAAAACAATCATGAATGAAATAAATTTTAAACTCCTATAATAAGAAAAAATATAGTTCGAAGTAATTAATATTTAAAAACAGCGAATTAACTTCTTTTAAAAGCAATATATCTGTAGTGTCACTTAATGAGTATTGATTTATTACAACTTTAAAAATGACGCTGCCATAATTTGAATAATTATTCATAATTATTACATAGAATAAAACATGATTTCACTTTTATTCAGCTCCGTATTTCTTTTATTTTATTTTATTTTTTGCATTCTCGAAATATTTCGCGTGAGATTTGAGTATTTGCATGAAATTTGAATTGGTAAATTTCTGTATTTAAAAAGAACGAAGGAGCTTCGTGCAGTTGGGTATCGCTTAAATTGTTTTTTAATTTGCTAATTGGATTAGAACAGAGAGAATGTAAAAAGTATACTGCTATGTCGATCCCGTGTTTTTAATCTTTTGAATGGCTGCTGAATTTCCGTTCATCAATCTTCCATTTTTCAGTGCAACACACTTGCATCTTCTGGTATCTCTCTATTCTAAAAAAAAAAGTAAAGGCCGCTATCAAAGATTGTTGACCTATCTCCTCCTAAACCGTGAGGATTTGAGTTTCGACTAAGGTGCCCACAGATTCGAAAAATTCCGAGGAACCTGATAAGCTGACTTAAATTTCGAAAATCGAATTATTTTAGAAGCTATTAATAAACAACTAAAAAAATAAAACATAATGGTTGCCAGATTTGGCATAAAATCATTCATTCCTTTGCAACAAAGCCATTTCAAGTATGTAGAATCGCGTGGAATCGTCAAACATGAAATAGAATTACGGCCATTTTACGCCCAATTAAAAAATATATGAAATAAATAACTCAGTGCGTTACAGAAAGTTGACCATTTTCAAATAGTAAGTTCGCGTAGAAAACAGAAGTTTAGAATGAGCGATTATTCGTTTTTCCAAAACAGAATAACTAATTCTAACTGATTTTAAAAGCGCCCTCTTGGCATTAAATACGATCTGGTTAAATGATCTTTCCAAGCAGGGTGAATCTAAACCGCGAACTCAAAAATGTTAGAACCCAATATCTTGAAAATGAAAAATTATATTTTATTTATTTTATTAATAAATAAAATAAAATTATCATTAAAATGATATTGCTTTCACGTCCCGTTTTTCTGTCGGCACATTTTTGTGGACTGTTTTTCGTCAACAAGTTTGCTTAGCATTTTTCAAGTTGCCGAGTCTTGTACTTTTCAATGGTTGATCGCCAAGCTTGGCGTCCAAAAATAGGTCTCCAAAACTGAGCCTTGCTTGGCGATATCTTCCATACTGGACGAGAAACGCAAACCGAACAGCTTACTACAAAGAAGCAAGAATATGCCTGGCCAAGAATGTAAAACAGTTTCAGTGGGCGATTTTAATATAGAATTTAATTACGAAGAAGTGTTTTATGGAACAAGGAAAATAAATACAGTACACTCATGGATTGAGATATACTTTCCAAACAGTATTTATAAAGGTGATGTCAGGCTAGAATATGCCTGACGAAGACTGTTAAACAGTTTTGGTCGGCGATTTTAATATAGATTTCAATCCTGAAAATTATTTTATGAAACAAGAAAGACGAACACGGCATACTCATGGATTAGGATGCACATTCAAAACAGTATTTATAAAGGTGAAGTATATTTCGAATTAGGGAATGCAATCCCGCACTTTCTTTTTGCTTCGCGGGATTGCGGGATTGAGATTTGTTGATCCCGCGGGATCCAGCAATCCCGCGGGATTAATATTAGCCTCAACTAAAAATTGATTTCGATAGAGGAAAGTAGGAAGGAGTAAGACTGTAAACTCTATGAGGGTTCACTTTAACAATTACACTTTATCTTATTTGATAATTAATACAATACCTTACATAAATAGGAAAATTCTGTCATGATATAGTAATATACTGTTATTTCTTAGTTGCTAAAAAATAAGAATGTAAAAAAGGCAACGTAAAGAGGCACTCGTTTTCCTAGTCTTCATCTAATTTTGATAGTGCTTAGGGGGGGGGGATCACAAGTCAAGGGTCCTGTCCCAGAAAGATACAATATTGAGTGTTGAAACACTTCTGCGTTATACCAGTATACACACATAAATCATAGCAATGTGGGAGCTGGGAGGACTAAGGTGCTTACTTGTTAATAGGCATGAGGGCCCAAGATCACTGGTTCTTATTGTTCGTCTTATGCAAAAATTTTTGGCCAATGGATGATCGGGAAAGAAGTGTGATATTGGAATAAAAATGCTTTATGTTTCAGTTTCAATCGCGCGGGATTACGGTCTTAATCCCCCGGGACTAGTCCCGCAACTATTTGTGCGGGATCCTGCAGGATCCCATTCCCGCGGGATCCGAATTGCATTCCCTAGTTAGAATAGGCTTGGTGTAGATTGCTAAATAGTTCTGGTATACGAATTTAAGATATAGATTTCGATTACAAAGAAGTGATTTATAGTACAAGACAGACAACTACGGTACACTTTTGGATTATGATACACTTTCCAACTTAATGGAAAGACTATAAAATAGAAAAGAAAAAAGGCATGAAATAGGATACGCTTTGAATATGTAGCCACTTGAGTGAGTATTTAAAACATAAAAAGTGCTTTATTTTTTAAAAAAAAGTTTCGTTAGTTGTTTAAGACAACGTCTTAATTTGGTGGAATATTTATTCGAATTGTTTGTCTCTTTATTTGATTAGTTTGAAAAATGGAATTTCAGGATGGAACGTAAGGAATAATCTTTCCTCCACCCCCTCTTTTCTTAAACAGATACGCTTTCTGGAAATGAATCAATTATTTCTGATTCAAAAAACAAAACTTTCGTCATCGTGTTTTTTAAAATGAGTTCTTAACTTTCCCGCTTAATTTAATATAATAAATCATTTCCAATAATGTACTTACATAATTAAAATTCAATCATCGATGACGTCTTTCACAAAAAATATAAACAAAAATTGGGTACATCTCCATCCATTCAGTCATTATTCACGAAACGCGGTCTATTTTCCCCCGAGTGTCTTCTTTGTTAGCTTTCTGAACCGAATCCAGTTTTAAATACCAATAGCAGAAGATAATTTATGGAGCTGCATCTTTTTAAACAATCATGGATGTAAACATTTCAAATTAAAATGATAAATTGTTTCTAACGACAGACCAAAGAAAGAAGGAAAATGTTCGATACTTGAGAAGCATCCTTGAAAGTTTAAATCTTATGAAGTCATTAAAGAGTTTAAATTGCCTGTAAGTAAAACAGCCATTAAATTTACGTGTATATATATACACTACTGGCCAAAAGTATTGCACGTTTCAGAAATCAAACCCTTTTCAAGATGAAGCCCCCTCTCCCCAGTCAAAATTAAAAATCAATAGAATGGATATTTTTAATGTCAACATCTTAAATGAATAACTTCGAAGACAAGATAGCATTAAGTAGAAAAATAATTATATAATTTATTGAAAAAATATATAGGTTTTTATAGGAATCGTAATCCATTTTGGCTAGCCGGAATAAAATTCAATAAAGAATTCATTTCAAGGTTATTCTGCAAAAAGAGGATAATAAATAAATGCAATGGAACTCAAGATCATTTATTATGTTGCTGAGCAGCTTTGACTTGGATCACAACAGCCACTCTTTTAGATATGGAATCCACAATGTTTTACAACACTTCCTTCGGTGTTTCAGGGTGACAACTTAAAGGATGGGTTCCAGAAGCTCTCATTTTGTTTTGGGTGATTTTCAGATGTATTCTTTCCAATTATGCTGTAAATTTAATGTAATTTTATTTCCAAAGAAGTGTTTTATGGAATAAAGAAAACAAATACAGCACACTCATGGATTGGGATATACTTTCCAAACAGTATTTATAAAGGTGATGTCAGGCTAGAATATGCCTGACGAAGATTGTTAACCCTTCAACGCGCAGTGTTCCCGCTCTGGGAACACCCAACTCTGACGTTTTGACTGTTGCAAGTCACGAAGAATAGATTGGATTTCTATAAAAAGAGTGGCGGGTGACCTAGCTCCACGAGAATCCTTTACTTTTTAGCACGTCATTTCCCGTAAACAAAATGTCACGATTATTTTTAACAGCACTGACATCTGCTGGAAAAAGGAAGAAAGCGAGAACAGCTGGATAGATTTCCCAATGCTGGAAAAAAGGGCAGCCGTTGCCATCGCTCGAGGATGGTGTTATTAAAAAGAAAGAAAAATGCGGCTGTGCGGCACAGCCAGCTGTCGTCGAAAAAGGGGTCTCTCGATCTGTGTCACGCGATGAACGTTTCGATCGTCCGCCCTCTTGCGGGTCGTTCAGTCGAGCGATGGCAACGGCTGCCCTTTTTTCAGCATTGGGAAAGGGTTGCGCCTCAAAGGGTTTAAGTTAGTGTATATTTATTTTCATACCTCTGACAGTTTTCAGGCTGTAATTCTCAAATTGCATACAGCGCCTCGTGAGTGTACGATGCCTATTTTACGCACTGGGAATTGTTTTGTACGGGGGTCACATGCAAAGTTAAAAAGTGTCACGTTTTTGAAAAATGAACGAGAGAAAATGTTTCTTAAGGGAGTCTTATTTACCACCTTATTTTGCGCATTTTTCATTTGAAATGGCCCACTTATCTCTAATATAGATAAAGGATTAGAGACCGTTACCAACTTTTTGGGACACCCTGTATATTGTTCATATAATTACTTTTCTTTTAGCAATTTATTTCTTAAATCATGAATACGGGCCTGTGATATATGTTACGGACCATGGAATTTATGAAGTCACTGGTCCTTTAACCCTTTAAGGCGCAACCCTTTCCCAATGCTGAAAAAGGGGCAGCCGTTGCCATCGCTCGACTTAACTACCAGCAAGAGGGCGGATGATCGAAACGTTCATCGCGTGCCACAGATCGAGAGACCCCTTTTTTGACGACAGCTGGCTGTGCGCGGGCACCTGTAAAAGAAATATTTGTCGTAGCCCTGTAGAAAAACTATAGGTTCTATACACATCCAAATCAATACCGGGCTTGCGATGGTGGTTTATAACCTATATACCCATTTTGAGCTTCATCGAATGGACCGTTTAAACGCTAGCGCACTTTCAAGAATTTCCCCCATAGGCCATACTGTAAAAGAAATTTTTGTCTTAGCCCTGTAGAAAAACTATCAGTCCTATACACATCCAAATCAATACCGGTCTTGCGACGGTGGTTTGTGACATATATATACCCAATTTGAGCTCAATCGAACACTCGCACACACACACACACACACACACGCACATATGCATACATCCATCTCGTAAAAATATCACAAATGAATTCAGAAGACCTCAAAACGTGTCCATATACACCCAAACCTCGAAGTCGAATTTTTTCATGGTGACAATACTTTCCTTACAGGGTACATGTTCGGAAAGTAATAAATAGCCCAAAATATGCGTTATATAACTTCCTTTCCCACCAGTTCTTTGTGAGATCTAAACAAACTGGAGAGATTCTCTTTGAGAAGGGGGGGGGGGGACGTGATGCGATTCAGATCGGAACGTGCATAAAATGGCGAAAAGAGAAATTCACAATGCGACAAGTTTGTCCCAAAGAGAACCAACCTCACGTTCCGTTTTTCCACTCGACACGGACTCCTGTGTCCAGAAAAGGGTTGCGCCCTGCGTGTTGAGGTGCCGGCGGGCGCAGGGATGGGCAAACTTTTTCGGTCGCGGGCCAGAAATAGAAATAAAAAAAAGTTTGACGGGCCAAGATAAATTTTTCTAAAATTTAGAAAACAATATACAGTAGACACCGGTTATAACGTACTCTCACGGGACCTAAAAAAAGTAGTACGTTATAGCCGAAGTACGTCACAAGCAGTATCGCTGGTGAGATGCAATGTTACACAAAAAAAGAAAATGGGCTCATTATTTCACTGTAAGATGTGTTTTAAAAAAGTCTGATTTTCTAAAATTTTAGTTAAATAAAAGAGAGCGAAAACTCTTTATTACAATTTTATTGAGATACATGATCTGTCGTTTTCTGTTGTTTTAAATGAGCAGAGGCTACTTCTTGATGGCAACATCAAACGTCAGATGGTTTCCAGCGGATCATGCGCGTTAAAGGTAAATACCGTTTTGTATGCATAGACTTTGCAGTATCTGCAACATCCTTGCGGCATTCAAAAAAATCGTGATCCTGTTTTTGCATCATTGAATGCGTCGGGTATGCTGGGTATAGGCTCCTCTGTTTCTTCTTCACTAGCATCGGAATCATTATAGATAGGGCTTTTTAGGAGGCATTTGCATGGATGAATGACCAAGAAAAACCCAGGGTCTTGTTCTGAGCCCTACCTAGCAGGGGAAAAGAGAAAGGATCGCTCCCTTCCTTCATGCACCATTCATCTCGCTAGAGAATTCGAAAACTGAGAACGAGTGCTCTTGAAAGAGCTGAAATTTCCGAGAAAAAGGAAATAAAGTGCTTAAGAAAAGCAAATTTTTATTTTTGGCTGTGGTCTAAAAAGTACGTTATAGCCGAAGTACGTACTTTTGTTAAGTACGTTTGAACCGAAGTTCAATAACATTATAAATAGAGGACTTCCATCGGGACCTAGCTTTTAGGTACGTTATGACCGATAGTACGTTATATCCCAGGTCCGTTATAACCGGTGCGCACTGTACAAGTATTACAATTTAAATAGGCTAATGAGATGAATGAATTTCGATTTCGTTCTTATAAGTTCCTTATATTGGGGTTCGAAGGGAGATGCACTGATTCTAAGGAACGAGGCTCATTGCTTATCTGTCTATCTACGTCTGAAAGAATTCTTTCTAAGGTTCATAGTTGTTGTTCACATATATAAGATGAGATGAAGCCAACACAGCACTGATTTTCTGGGCGTGAGATATTCAATTTGGGAAACTTATCTGAAATAATTTCGATAATGATTTGTAAAACTCTAACTCTGGCCTATTTAGAAACAACTGCTTGAGAGGATTGTTAAATTGCAATTTAATTCATTCAAGCTGCCAATCGGACCTCACTGCTTCGCCATTGACGTTGAAAGGCATGGTCAAAATATCCAATTCCGTTCGAATGGCGCCGAAATCTCGAAATCTGCGTTCGAACACAAAATGCAGTTTTTTTCAAGCCATCTTCGTTATTCTTAATATGGATATATAATATATAAATATATTTTTTCTTTCAATTTCTGTCGGACCGGCCAATTAAAATTCTATCCGCGGGCCGGATAAAACCTTCCGGCTGGCCGGATTTGGCTCGCGGGTCGTAGTTTGCCTATCCCTGTGACAGCGGAAATTTAAAAAAAAATGTACTAAAAACTTACAAGATGGATAAAACAGCTTGGAGAACACATAGGTTGTGAAACACATTCCTATTTGCGCGTTTGTATTAGAGATGAGTTCGGGCTCATTTTTTGAAGCCCGAGGACTTATCATCCGAGCCCCCCCGAGCCGGATCAATATTATTAAAGTTGGAGCCCGAGCCCGCCCGAGCCCGAAATTTCAGCTAAAGACAAATAAAATTACCTACTTTATTAATAGGTTACAATAAATTTTGGAGCTTCACACACCTTCTAGTCCCCCGTGCCGCTATTTTTTGAAATAAGTACGTCTAATTATCCCATGAATCCCTTTTTAAAATCTGTTTCAAGGAGTATGTTCAACAAAGGAGAAATTTTTCACGAGCCCGAGCCCGAACGCAATCGTGAATTACAGAGCCCGTCTCATCTCTAGTTTGTATTACTGCTTCGTCCATGCACGAGCGCACGCGTTTTATTTCTGCGGCCGTCGTTGCTTCCCGGCGATGCATGCCCCGCTGCGGCCTAGCCTACGTGCACGCGAGTCACCGACCGTCCGACTCTGCAAGGGTGCGAACGAACACGTAGCGTCGAAAGTCACATTATTTCTCTTAACAGACCTCGAAAGGCTATCCATTCGTCGGTATCTTTTTATGAGTACTTTCAGAGATCCTTTTTTTACCAAGCGGACCGATTTCGATACTTCTTTTTTATTCGAAAGAGGATACTGTGATTTCTATAAAAATAGAAATCTTGTGTTGGTGTTTTTCCATGTTTTTGTTAGCTGCGTCAAAAAAGATTCTCTAGATCTGTGGCACGCGATGAGCGTTTCGATCGTCCGCCCTCTTGCGGGTCGTTCAGTCGAGCGATGGCAACGGCTGCCCTTTTTTCCAGCATGGGGCAATCTATCCAGCTGTTCTCGCATTCTTCCATTTTTCAGCAGATGTCAGTGCTGTCAAAAATAATCGTGACCATTTTTTGTTAGGGAAATGACGTGCTAAAAAGTAAAGGATTCTCGTGGAGCTCTGTCAACCGCCACTATTTTTATAGAAATCCAATCTATTCTTCGTAACTGGCAACAGTCAAAACGCCAGAGTTGGGTGTTCCCAGAGCGGGAACACTGCGAGTTAAAGGGTTAAAGCGTTGCCTAAAAGGTTGCAAGCAGCGACGTTCCTAGAAATAGGTCGAAAGTCGTCAGGTTTCGCTGCTTTTGGCGAAGGATCACGCAGTTTCGCCCCCCGAAAGTAAGTTCTCAAATTAGAATTCAGGTTGGCAGTTATCTTCTACAGGGTGATCAGTTTACACTCTTTCAGTGATCACCCTTTTTGAGTGCAAACGTGAACATGTCGAACCCAGATTTCTGACACTCTTCTCCACAATGTTGGTGTTATGGGCGAGATTTCTCCCGTTATGGTTTGCTCTCATTCATCTATGCTTTTGCAGGATTTTTCTGAAAAAACCCAAATTGTTTTCATGTTTGCAGTCAAAAGGGTGGAAAACATTTTAAACCTTTCCGTCGTAAAGAATGATAACGTAAAAAAATTTGAATAACATTGTTTCCCCTCACTCATAAAGTTGTAACTATCCATGTGATGGAAATTCTCTTCACACTTCAACAAAGTTCAAACAATTATACTGTCTGTCGATTACAAGAATAGCTCCCACCAACAAGTCTGGTTAGTGGCGGTCGCTATAGTAACTGGATCTGTCCATTTCCAATGGGGGGGAGGATTGAGCGTGAGGGGGATTTCGCGGAATGCAAGGTAACCTCACACCTCATGTCATTTTTCTTCTCGGTTCTTCCCTGTCGAAATTGGTGTGAGACTTGTTTCTATGGCAACAGACTGGCATAGACTCCTTGGCGAAAGCCATTCTTGTGGTCGACAGACAGTACTTCAATGATCCTGGTGTCAGAATAGTCGCCACATCCGTCATAAGAAAAAACACCCGGTTCTCTTTTAACCCTTTAACGCGCAGTGTTCCCGCTCTGGGAACACCCAACTCTGACGTTTTGACAGTTGCCAGTCACGAAGAATAGATTGGATTTCTATAGAAATAGCTGCGGGTGACACAGCTCCTCGAGAATCCTTTACTTTTTAAGCACGTCATTTCCCGTAAAAAAGTGTCACGATTATTTTTAACAGCACTGACATCTGCTGAAAAATGAAAGAATGCGAGAACTGCTGGATAGATGGCCCCATGCTGAAAAGAGGGCAGCCGTTGCCATCGCTCGACTAAACTACCAGCAAAAGGGCGGACGATCGAAACGTTCATCGCGTGCCACCGATCTAGAGACCCTTTTTGGACGACTGCTGGCTGTGTGGCACGTTTCGATCGTCCACCCTCTTGCTGGTAGTTCAGTCGAGCAATGGCAACGGCTGCCCTTTTTCCAGCATTGGGAAAGAGTTGCGCCTCAAAGGGTTAAATGGATCACCCTGTATATTGGGTGAGAAATCGCCAAACTCCACTATTTTATAATGGAAAGAGCTTTTCGTTGTAGTGAAGTCATAATCGGTTTTCGTTCTTTCTTTCTTTTCCGAATCTTACTTGTTGAAATCAGTGTCCTTAATCTTATTCGATTTCAAAACTGCCGTTCATTGGAAAACTTAATTTTATTAAATTCCGGCGAAAACAAATAAATCAAGAACACGTTCAAGTGAACGGAATTAGTTTTCTCTCGGACTGAGTTTTCCCTCTAAATTTTTAAAATACTGAATATATTTTTTTTTATTTTTAAGAAAGATGCTCCATTCAGCGAGAAATTTCCTTCTTCAAATGTTTCATAAACATAAACTTTTTCGAAGTGAGAGGAACATAAAAATCGATAGGAGCCTATTCCCATTTCCCGAAACAATTTTCTTCGATTTTGCTGTCAATTTCATATGTGTGTTCGCGTTTATCTGCTCACTTATTTATTTTTCCTGGGACAAGAGAGGCTCCACATTTTCAAGGTAAATACTGTAAGAGTTGAAAATAAAAAATTTGGCTGGTGCCTCTTGGGAAGAAGATCATTTTACTGATGGGTTCGAAATCCAGACGAACGTGTAACGTTTTTGGGAAAACAACAGGCGTAATGAATGACTTGTTCGAAATTAAATCGAAACGGATTTCGAACTGCCGGGAGGGTGAAAGTTTGTTTCCCAAATCGCGTGGCTTGTTTAACCCTTTAACGCGCAGTGTTCGCGCTCTGGGAACACCCAACTCGGACGTTTTGACTGTTGCCAGTCACGAAGTATAGATTGGATTTCTATAAAAATAGCTGCGGGTGACACAGCTCCACGAGAATCCTTTACTTTGTAGCACGTCATTTCCCGTAAAAAATTGTCACGATTATTTTTAACAGCACGGACATCTGCCGAAAAATGGAAGAATGCGAGAACGGCTGGATAGATGGCCCCATGCTGAAAACAGGGCAGTCGTTGCCATCGCTCGACTGAACGACCAGCAAGAGGGCGGACGATCGAAACGTTCATCGCGTGCCACAGATCGAGAGACCCTTTTTGGACGCAGCTGGGTGTGCGGCACCCAGCTGCGTCAAAAGAGGGTCTCTAGATCTGTTGCACGTGATGAACGTTTCGATCGTCCGCCCTCTTGCTAGTAGTTAAGTCCATCGATGGCAACGACTGCCCTGTTTTCAGCATTTTGAAAGGGTTGCGCCTCAAAGGGTTAGTAAGCGAAATAAACTAAATGTATAAATGCGCCCCAATATGTGTGAATAATTTCATTTCTTTACGTAAAAATCTAACGTGAACACGTCATGTATAGCTTGTACCAATTTTTAACTATACACATTTTCGAAGCACTTAACTTTGGCCCCACCGTGGCCGAGTGGGTAAGACACGGAACAGGGTAGATGGCTAAAGAGTGAAGGTCCCGCGTTCGGGGCTATCGCCCGGGTGTCCATGGGAACGCTATAGAGTTCCGGGCTGTTTTCTCCAGATGTAACGTCAGTATGCGTTAGAATCCTTTAAGAACTCGATCGACCAGGGAAAACTTCCCCCTTGAAAGCAGATTGTCCTTCGTGTGGCCTTGCCATAACACGAAGTAACAGCAACAAAAGTGCTGAACTTCAGACGCGACGCTTCAAGAGTATTAAAGTTCGAGGATTTCTCGCCAAATATAGGAAACGTCGCCAAGCTGGTTTCCGTTTTTGAAGCACTTGTCGAGCGCAATGGGGCGATATTTCACCTAAAGTCGTGAAGGATAGAGACAAAAGGCGAGATTTTGGGCTTGGCCCAAACACCGATGAACCGTAGATTTTTTATTCTGCTGATGATGTCCGTAGACCTCGATGTACTGAAGGTCTTTTCGGGGACCCTGTCTATACACTGCTCCAGTCGACTGCAACTGAAAGAGGAAGTGCACAACTAGATGTTACAAAAGGCCTAAAAATTTGGAAAATTGTATGTCGAATTGCTTTTGAATGATGCATGTTTATGTCTACGTTCAGACGTCACTCCAAAACGAATTCAATATGGATTCATTGTGTGTCGACGTGTATCGAACATGCGTGCGCACGTTTTTTACTTGCATAGATGGGTAGCCTGAGAAGTAACGCAGAAACTGGACAAAGTGATATTAGGAATGGTCGAAATCAAAGTTTCTATTAAAACCAGAGTATCGAAATTTTTCGCCATCATACTACTTCTTTTTCTACGGTTCCTACGTTTTTCTTTTCTTTTCTTTTCTTCCTTCATAAAATTCGAACAAATAAATTTTCAACACATTTTGGCGTCACGAGATTGCCTCCCTGCTCGCAACACCTCGGCAATTGAAGTACGGGTAAGTCAGTGCCTTTTTACCTGGTTGGAAAACGCCTTACTCTAACCACGCGGATTTCACGGGTTCGAAACCGGCTCCCTCCGCAGAGCTCTCCCTTCATCGACGTCCCGGATAACGAGCACGTATTCTTCCTCTCGACTTCAGCAACAGACGGCGCCAGCACCGACCCCACCTTTCTCTGGCTCGCTCTTTCGAAGTCCGCAACGCAGCAGCAACGAAGCCCACATCACGTGGCACACGACACGAAGTCCACAACGCGTGGCAGCGACCTCTCTCGAAGTCCCCAACGAGTGGCAACCTTCCATCACGTTGGAACATCGTTCGTTAGTCAGTTTCCGACTGAATCTCTGGGGAGGGGGGAGTTGTGTGGTTTCTCGAGATCGCCTCCGTGCACGCAGCACCTCGACAATTGAAAGCCGGGCAAGTGGGTATAATCTTTTGCCTGGTCGGAAAACGCCTCGCCCTACCACGCGGATTTCACGGGATCGAAACCGGCTGCCGTCTCATGCTCTCTCTTCAAAATCTTGAATGACAAACACTCAGTGTCTAAACATAGGATTCGTATGGGTTACACTTCAAAAGAAGAATTTTGAGGACAATGTATCTTTTTCTTTCAAGAAAGACGTGGACACCCACTCCCCTCCTTTTGGAATACGATATTCAAAATGTTCTGAAATAGATTTTTTAAGTATTCGCGATTGCTATATTTTCCAGCAAGAATTTTATGGCGACAACGAAGGGGAATCTTGTACGTCACATCTTTAAGGAGAACGGGGGAGAAAATCCGTTTCTCATCAGCGCATGCGCAATCGTGTAAGTCTTTCATAACCGAGGATCTCGGTAGGGTTTAACCCTTTGAGGCGCAACCCTTTCCCAATGCTGAAAAAAGGGCAGCCGTTGCCATCGCTCGACGTAACGACCAGCAAGAGGGCGGACGATCGAAACGTTCATCGCGTGCCACAGACCTATAGACCCCTTTCCGCCATCTTGCTGGCCGTTTAGTCGAGCGATGGCAACGGCTGCCCTTTTTTCAGCATGGGGCAATCCACCCAGCTGTTCTAGCATTCTTCCATTTTTTAACAGATGTCAGTCCTATTAAAAATAATCGTGACCATTTTTTTTACGGGAAATGACATGCTGAAAAGTAAAGGATTCTCGTGGACCTAGGTCACCCGCAACTATTTTTATAGAAATCCAATCTATTCTTCGTGACTGGCAACGATCTAAACGTCAGAGTTTGATGTTCCCAGAGCGGAACCACTGCGCGTTAAAGGTTTAATCTTACTGAAATACGAGCTAGGAAATTTGATTTCGCTTTATTTCGAATCCCATCATGTTTTCAAAAATAAATATGTTTTGTTGTTGTTGTCTGTGACGTATTTTTACTGTCAAAAGACGCAAGCTTTTCCAGTCAACGGATCGAGTTTCTAAAAGCCCACAGCAACTCAGAATCCAAAATGGAATGGCCTGTTCATTCTCCAGAGGACATGATTCCACTATTTTCTGGAACATTCCACAGAGGATAGAGACTAGACAGAGTTCTCTGCAGAGGGGAGAAATAGATTTCGTCCATTTGAAATGAGTTCATGCAAAAATGTACGTGAATTTTACGCTCGAATATTTCTTCGGAGTGTACCCTCCGCTCCGCGTCTCCGAGCAGAACATAAAAAAGAGTTGTGTATAGCAAAATGTCCCGAAATAAATCCGAAAAATCTTGGGTTGTAATTGCATTACAGGCAGAGAGGAAAGGCATTTTTTTTTAAACCTCAGTCAATGTTCTCTAGTCAGTTTTGGCTTGGGGGTCGTTTGCATATTAACCCTTTGAGGCGCAACCCTTTCCCAATGCTGGAAAAAGGGCAGCCGTTGCCACCGCTCGACTGAACGACCATCAAGAGGGCGGAAGATCGAAACGTTTATCGCGCGCCACAGATCGAGAGTCCCTTTTTTGACGACAGCCAGCTGTCGTCAAAAAGAGTCTCTTGATCTGTGGCACGCGATGAACGTTTCGATCGTCCGCCATATTGCTGGTCGTTTAGTCGAGCGATGGTAACGGCTGCCCTTTTTCCAGCATGGGGCAATCCATCCAGCTGTCCTCGCATTCTTCCATTTTTAGAAGATGTCAGTGCTGTTAAAAATAATTGTGACCATTTTTTGTACGGGAAATGACGTGCTTAAAAAGTAAAGGATTCTCGTGGATCTATGTCACCAACCACTATTTTTTATAGAAATCCAATCTATTCTTCCTGACTGGCAACAGTCAGAACGTCCGAAATCGGTGTTGCCAGAGCGGGAACACTGCGCGTTAAAGGGTTAACGAAGTTTGTTTATGTAGTGGCATCTATACTTGATATTTAAAACGAAGCGCGTTATTATGAAAATTAAAAAGAATGAAAGAAGAAAAAATACAAAATACACACACACACACACACAAATTGATCAGTTTTCAAGGAATTGTGTATGAATGACGAAAACACTGAAAAAGTGGGCCGCGGCAGCTCAGTGTTAGACTGGTAATCGGAAAGTAGCGGACAGACCCTGATTATCGAACGGACACTTGGGGCACGTGACCTGGGCACACATGCAGAAACAGGCCAAAAAATTGAGTTTAGAGCGGTATATAGGCGCACAAAAATTCAGTCAGTTTAAATAGGGGAGTAAAAGTTTTATAGTCAGGGCATATGTTCGATACAAAATACAAGATACATTGATTAAATTGCACATAAAAATATAAAAATACTTCCTAAATAGTAAAAATACAAAATGTATGTAGTTTCAAAATAAATACAAAATACTTGTACAAATTTTGAAGTTTGTAATTGACAATCAGTTTTCCGGGCATTCCGGGGAAACCGTATACCCCCCCCCCCCCTTATTTTAAAAACATTTTCTTTCAAGGAAAAGCCCTTTTTTATTCGCTTTATTATTACATGCATAAAATCTGTTTTTCCCCTTTGTACCCAAATGCTCAATAAAATGCATTATTTTCTGATAAGCATGTGAATATTTTTTTCTCATATAGTCTGTCTACCACGTCTGTCGATTATATATCAATCCTCTAAACAATTACCCAGCTGCAAGATCCCCCCATAACCTCAATATCCTTCGATTGTTTTCAGCAGTGTATAATATTTATCAAATCGTAGAGCTTACAAAAATATATCGTTCTCTTTAAAAAAAAAAAGTAGTTCTATTGATTATTTAATGTGGAAAAAGCTTTCCGTTTAATGCAATATATTTTGTACTAAGTGGTTTTTTTCTGCAACTCTGTGCATAATACACTCAACTCTCGTTAATGCGGAACTGAAGGGGGAAGCCATTTTTTGTCCACAATAACCGAACTCCGCTTTAAACACAGTATTTCAGTGGTTAGAAAATAAGTCCTTTTATCGAACATATAAAATTCAGTTTTTAAAGAAAAATTAAATAAATCAGTCTTATAAAAACTTTTTGTTAATTTAGTAGTAAAGATCGAAGTTGATAACACTGCATTCGATTGCGTTGAATGAAATTTATTTAAACTCTACACAAAGAGAGATCAAGTGCTTAGGAAAGTCGAGTGGAGTCACTCCAGATTTATTTTTCTTTAGCTTTTAACTGAACAATGGATAGCTTAGTTTTCACTTAATAGTGGTTTGGTGTTCATAGTGATCTTTTGACAAACCAAAATTTATTGGATACTTGGATCACTATTCGATCAATTGATCACACCTCCCAAAATGACATGCACCTTTAACGCGCAGTGTTCCCGCTCTGGGAACACCCAACTCGGACGTTTTGACTGTTGCCAGTCACGAAGAATAGATTGGATTTCTATAAAAATAGTGGCGGGTGACAGAGCTCCAACGAGAATCCTTTACTTTTTAGCACGTCCTTTCCCGCAAAAAAGATTATTTTTAAACAGCGCTGACATCTGCTGAAAAATGGAAGAATGCGGGAGCAGCTGGATAGATTGCCCCATGTTGAAAAAAGGGCAGCCGTTGCCATCGCTCGACTTAACTACCAGCAAGGTGGCGGACGATCGAAACGTCGTCAAAAAACGGTCTCTAGATCTGTGGCACGCGATGAACGTTTCGATCGTCCGCCACCTTGCTGGTAGTTAAGCCGAGCGATGGCAACGGCTGCCCTTTTTTCAGCATGGGGCAATCTATCCAGCTGTTCTCGCATTCTTCCATTTTTCAGCAGATGTCAGTGCTGTTAAAAAGAATCGTGACCATTTTTTTTACGGGAAGCGACGTGCTAAAAAGTAAAGGATTCTCGTGGAGCTCTGTCACCCGCAGCTATTTTTATAGAAATCCAATCTGTTCTTCGTGACTGGCAACAGCCAAAACGTCAGAGTTTGGTGTTCCCAGAGCGGGAACACTGCGCGTTAAAGGGTTAAGCATTTGTGATTTTATAAAATGTGCAGCTAATATTCTAATTCGCAGATCCGCAAAAATTGCATTTTTTTTTTATTTAATTGAAAAATAGGAAAAATCTCGAAAGTCCAGGAAGCAGGTAGATGTTTTAGATTTTTTTTAATGTGTACTTTTTGCGGATATGTGAATTAATTGAGAAAACGGGAGATTTTTTTTTTTAAATCTTTACACACTTTTTCCCCATGTTTCATCTTTAAAACGTAAAATTAATGTATGATAAAAAAAAAACCACATATCAGATACGCTTTGAAAGTAAAAAAAAATTATTACATACATATTTCAATTCCTAATTAAAAGAGACATAAATTCATTTTGAGTAATTAGTTCTCTTTAGTTACCTTAAATTTTCTACACCATTCAAGTAACGCATTTTTCGAAAAGCATAATTTAGCTAATGGAATGAAATATCCTCTTAAAACCTTTCTTATGCATCCTATTCTCCATTTAAAAAATTCTTCTTTTTAAGCTCTCAATATAAATCTTCATTTAGAATTTTTCAGTACAAGCTCACAAAGTCATTTGTAGTGATAAAATTATATATATATATATATATATATATATATATATATATATATATATAGAGAGAGAGAGAGAGAGAGGAGAGGAGGTGATTATGGAATAGTCGGGAAATATGGAATACCGAGTTTTTGGCTCAGTTGCCACAAGGGAATACCATGAACAACTCAAGAAAGATTCCCTTCTTAAATGCAGTCAGAGTGGACCGCTCTCTGTTGCCGTACCACTCGCTACAGAACAAAGTATGTTGTGTGATTTTCAAGAGTTTTTGTAGATAAGTTTTCAAACATTTTAACTTACTAGTGAACACGTGACATGAACATGGATGTTACGCATAATGTACACTAAGAGAATGGTAGTTTGTTGAACTGTGGTTCTTTTTTAGATGACAGTGTTTTGCCAAAGAGTTTTAAAGGTTCGTTTTCCGAGATGGCGTGTCGGGTATTATGGAATACTGGGTAATATTGTAATGGGTTTCATGTCATCCACTCAAGACCCGGAAAACAAAGACGCTGAATGCATCTTTTGTCACGACAAATCCTCTAATGATCAACGACGATCAGTTTGGATTCAAAGATCCAGCTGTTCTCTGTGGGCTCAATATGACTGTATCGGAGCAAAGATAGAAAATTATATCTACAACTTTTTTAAATCGACAAGAAGCAGAAATGACTCCAGTATAATAATTTAAACTACAAAACATAAAAAATTGTTTTATAGTAACAAATAGCTATATATGAAGCAATATGAATTGCTTTTCATCGGTTTAAACCATCTATTCCATATGACCCGACTATTCCATATTATACTCCATTCGTAACTTTTTTTTTAAAATATTTTTTTCTATAACAACAAAATACATTGTGTATTTCTTTGCAATTGACATTTCATTACAATTCATTATAGCATGTACTCATGGTGTTTTGGGGGATTTTATTTAAAAATCTATGAAGTTACAGTTAGAAATGTAAATGGTATTCCATAATCACCTCCTCTCCTCTACATATATTTTCTAGAGATTGAATTAAATACCTGATATTTCTTTTAGTATCTATATTGCACTTTTATTTTCCTCTTTAGTTCTCTAATACGGTAAAGCCTCTGCATAACGTTCATTCGTGAAAATTCGTTGAATTAAAATTTCAATCATTGAATTTGTACTATAGGAATCTCCTTTAATAGAAATATTTTATTCGCTATTGTGAAATATTCGTAAAAGTGATGTTGGTTAAAAGGCAATTTTACTGTATACGAAGAAATATAAACTATCCACTTTGTGAACGCTTTACAAAATTATTTCATACTCTCCACTACGAAACGTATCATCTAACCCGGTCAGTTGTTAAACGAATTCAACTAGTACATCACCGGCGCAAAAAATTCAGAATGTTTCTTCATAAGTCATGCCAAGTGCTTTCAGAAACGTTCAACGTAAGGAAAATTTTAACCTTCTGACAGTTTAAAAGAAAAAAATCTGGAGTGTCTCCACTCGACTTCCCGAACACTTACGATTAAGATCATGACCAAGCATTTAAATAAATTTTAATGGATGGATCATTCAAACATATATACCCAATGGAAGCTCCATCGAATGCGCCGTTTAAACGCTTGCGCACTTTCAAGAATTTCTCCCCATACGCTATAATGTAAAAGAAATCTTTGTCGTAGCCCTGTAGAAAAACTATAAGACCTATACACATCCAAATCAATACCGGTCTTACGATGGTGGTTTATAACATGTATACCCAATTTGAGCTCCATCGAATGCACCGTTTAAACACTAGCGCACTTTCAAGAATTTCTCCCCGTAGGCCATCCTGTAAAAGAAATCTTTTTCGTAGCCCTGTAGAAAAACTATAAGTCCTATACACCCCAAAATCAATACTGGTCTTGCGACTTTGGTTTGTAACCTATATAACAAATTTGAGCTCCATCGAATGTCCCGTTTAGGAGCTATCGTGTTCACTCACATACACACACACATACATACATGCATCTCGTAGAAATAGCATCCATGAATTCAGAAGGCCTCCAAACGTGTCCATACACCCAAATCTCGAAGTCGAATTTTTCCATGATGACAATACTTTCCTTACATGGTACATGTTCGGAAAATAAAAAGGAATTAAACTGCTTTTTATTAGTTCCGTTAGTTTTCTATTTACACGTATTCAAACATATTCAGTTTCTGATTTTGCTGCCGTTTCCCCGTTCGAAATCGCCAACCAGAGAGCCTTAAATGGACACACGGCTGAACCAAAAATTGGGAGTCACATGGCCACCCCTGTATAATTTAGCGTCTCTAGTTTCGGCGTCACACCTGTATGCACACACGAATGTATCTTGTATAACTCAAAAACGATTCACCGTGGAAAAATTTGAAATTTTATATTGAGGACCAGGCACCCGATTACCGCACGGGCCCTGGTTTATTATACAATTAGAAGTAGGCCGAAAAATTGAGTTTGAGCTGTGTCCCGATAGTTGTGCCACGTATAGGGACATACATATTGAACGAACTATCCAGAGGGCTCAAAATTTGAAAAGTGCCTTGGACGCAAAAGTGTCTGTAGTGAGGCCATGTTGGGAATTTTTGTAACATTTAGAAGTTGCGCCTTGTTTTTTCATTCGAATGGCGGGGTAGTTTATTTACTAGGTCACCCAAAAGACTTTCGATGCATCTAAGTCCATGTGCAAAATGGATCCAGCTGCCACCCATTTGTGGACGCTAAAATTAAGTTACCAGAACTCTTTTTTTAAATTCGAATCTGGAAACCTGAATAAAGCCTGTTAGCCCCCCCATTCCTGCGTAGACGAAGATTAACCCTTTAACGCGCAGTGTTCCCGCTCTGGGAACACCCAACTCGGACGTTTTGACTGGTGCCAGTCACGAAGAATAGATTGGATTTCTATAAAAATAGTGGCGGGTGACAGAGCTCCACGAGAACACCTTTACTTTTTCAGCACGTCCTTTCCCGTCAACGAAAATGGTCACGATTATTTTTAAACAGCACTGACACCTGCTGAAAAATGGAAGAATGCGAGAACAGCTGCATAGATTGCCCATTGCTGATAAAAAAGGGCAGCCGTTGCCATCGCTCGACTTAACGACCAGCAAGATGGCGGACGATCGACAGCCAGCTGCGTCAAAAAAAAAAGGGTCTCTAGATCTGGTGCACGCGATGAACGTTTCGACCGTCCGCCCTCTTGCTGGTCGTTAAGTCGAGCGATGGCAACGGCTGCCCTTTTTTCAGCATTGGGAAAGGGTTGCGCCTCAAAGGGTTAACATCCGGAGGATATTCCGGTGCAGTAGTACAGAAAAGAACGCTGGGTACCGTAGGTTCACTCTAGTGTCTACGCTAGTCAGCAGATCTATGCACAAAACGAGAATCTTCACCATTGCGAGAATTCGATGAAGGGACGGAACAGGTTAAATCTGGGTTCGGCGATGATTTCAACTGCGTACCAACCCTCTACCTTTTACTTACAGGAGTTACTGTCTAAACTAGACTAAATCTAACCCAGTCACTTGCAGTCGAGGAAGGAGTGCACAGTGTCGTAAAAGAAACCTCCTCGCATTTCTCACTCTTTTTTTTCAAAACGCCCAGAGAAATTAAAAAAACTAAACATTTCATTTTTTTAAAAGTCTAATAAGACTTCAATTTAATAATGGACTCATTTTCTTAGCAACAAAAGTGGATCCATACATCCCCCCCCCTTTTTTTTCCGGATGACAAATTTAAGATTGAATTGAAAAAAAATTTACCGCGCTCAAATTAAATCTGGGAAACGAATATTCTCTGCATATTATTATTCTAAAATGAACAGAACGTATTATTATATATTTTTTTTTCGATATCAGCAACGCAAATCGTCAAGACTCGATAAAAATTTGAAAAGTTTTTCAATTATTTCCTTATTATCTTCCTTCGTGTGCGGAGACTGAATATTAAATACATGCAAACGAGGAAAGCAACACATGCGCCTCTTATAAAAATGTATTAAAAATATATTAAATTCTATTTTTGTTTTATTATTATTATTGCAATGACATCGAAAATGAGATACGGCGCCCAAGAGCGTCATCCTATTTTATTCAGAAAATTAGTTTCGGCTCGCGGTTGGCCAAATTCCCGCCGTGTCCTTAGCTGTTTGGCAAGAAAGACTATAATATGCATAGATTCCTAACGTATGCGTAGATTAAAATAAAAACCTATGCGTAGATTAAAATAAACCAGAAAATATAGATGAATTCAGGGGCAAAATTAGAATATTAAACTTTCTTCACTTCGATTTATTCCCTATAAGAAGGGCGGGTACTTCAGATAGTATCCAATAAATACCTCTGATCTGAACTTAAATCAGTTTTTTCCTTCAGAAAAAACTGATTGGCGGGGGCAAAACCCTTTGGCGGGGCCCTTGGCAATCGCCAACCATCCGACCTGGCGAGTCCGCGCCAAATAATGCAAAATGTAGAACTATTCAAAAGCGCAGAAAACTGGAAAAAAAAAGACGTTTGAAGGGTTCAATAAGAATTAAGAGAGAAGACAGTTTCATTTCTTGAGTAACACAAGAGCTAAGTATTGGAGCTACATCTTTTTGGAACCGGACGCGAGAAAAAACAAAATTATTTGTACTGCAGGATATTACATGAAACTCCCGTAAGATGGACAGTCCACCTTCAGCTATCTACCATGATCAGTGACTTATCCACTCGGACAGATTAGATTGGATTTTTTAAAAAGCGTGACTTCTTAGAAGAGCAACCCTAAGGTATGTAGATTTATCGCCAAATATGGGAAGTATCTACAAGCTAAGTTCAAATTTAGGAACTTGTTTTTTAGCGGACCCAGTGTAGCGACATTTCTTCCACTGTAGCAAAGTTTGGCAATAGCAGATATTGAGCACGGTTCCAAACAATAACTGTCCAGAGCCTTAGATGCGTTGAAAATATTGTAGGTAACCCTGTCAATGAACTCATCAGTCGATTGCTGTCGAAGAGAGGTGCACCAGTAGAGATTACAACAATCTTGAATCCCCGGTATGGCCGAGTAATTAACCCATTCGTGCCTGGATATTTTTGCGACTTTCTTCGATTTTTGCTAACTCCAGAAGTAATTGATAAATTTCTGATGTCAACTTTTTGAACAAGGGATGATTTCATTTAAAATTGTTATGTATAAAAATTGAAATGTCAACATCCTACTTGCCATATTAAAATATTTTGTGGAATTGAGCTTCCATACTCGCGAATAAAGGCTAGGAAAAATAAATAACGTTTTCGAATGATAGCGATAATGCCGTCCCAAAAAAAGGGACGCTAGGCATAAATGGGTTAAGACACTGAACATGGTAAGCAGATGAAATGCAAAAATTAAGGATTATAGCCTATTGCGCGACTGTCGGCCGAACAGTGTGGAATTTTGGTAGATTTTGCTCCAGATGTAACTTGGATGAGACACTGAACATGGTAAACAGACGAAATGCGAAAATTCAGGATTCTGGCCTATTGCGCGGCTGTCGGTCTAACAGTGTGGAATTTTGGTAGATTTTGCTCCAGATGTAACGTGGATGAAGCACTGAACATGGTAAGCAGATGAAATGCGAAAATTCAGGATTCTGGCCTATTGCGCGGCTGTCGGTCTAACAGTGCGGAACTTAGGGAAGCTTTGCTCCAGATGTAACTTGGATGAGACACTGAACATGGTAAGCAGATGCAATGCGAAAATTCAGGATTCTGGCCTATCGCGCGGCTGCCGATCTAACAGTGTGGAATTTTGGGAATTTTTGCTCCAGATGTAACTTGGATGAGACACTGAACATGGTAAGCAGATGAAATGCGAAAATTCAGGATTCTGGCCTATCGCGCGGCTGCCGATCTAACAGTGTGGAATTTTTGCTCCAGATGTAACTTGGATGAGACACTGAACATCCCTACTAGCAATTTTGCTCGGGCCATCAATGGCTGGCTGCGTGGCCGTTGGTAGCCCGAGCAAAATTGCTAGTAGGGATGGTGAACAGATGAAATGCGAAAATTCAGGATTCTGGCCTATCGCGCGGCTGTCGGTCTAACAGTGTGGAATTTTGGGAATTTTTGCTCCAGATGTAACTTGGATGAGACACTGAACATGGTAAACAGATGAAATGCGAAAATTCAGGATTCTGGCCTATCGCGCGGCTGTCGGTCTAACAAAGTTTTGAGAGGTTTTGCTAAAGATGTAACGTGAATACGCGTTAGAACCCATTAAAGAGTCCTCTGCCTAAGGCATCCCCTATTCATAAGCACATACCCCTCATGTAAGTGTGCCTTAAAGCACAAATTCTTAATACAAAATTTCAGCCTTCTACGCGCAATCGTTTTGGTGTTATGCGAGTTACGTACATTGATACGTACGCAAAAATACGTAACACAAAGACCAGTCAAAATGGATTCATTGTTGCTCGAAATGTATCCTGCATACATTAATTGCGTATAGATTGGATTTTTTAAAAAGCGTGACTTCTTAGAAGAGCAACCCTAAGGTTTGTAGATTTATCGCCAAATATGGGAAATATCTACAAGCAAAGTTCAAATTTAGAAACTTGTTTTTTGAGCGGACCCAGTGTAGCGACATTTCATCCACTGTAGCAAAGTTTGGCAACAGCAGATATTGAGCACGGTTCCAAACAGTAACTGTCCAGAGCCTTAGATGCGTTGAAAATATTTTAGGTGACCCTGTCAATGGACTCATTAGTCGATTGCTGTCGAAGAGAGGTGCACCAGTAGAGGTTACAGCAATCTTGAATCCACGGCATGGCCTAGTAATTAAGACACTGAACATGGTAAACAGACGAAATGCGAAAATTCAGGATTGTGGTCTATCGCGTGGCTGTCGGTCTAACAGTGTGGAATTTTGGGAATTTTTGCTCCAGATGTAACTTGTATGAGACACTGAACATGGTAAACAGACGAAATGCGAAAATTCAGGCTTGTGGCCCATTGCGCGGCTGTCGGTCTAATAGTGCGGAATTTTGGTACATTTTGCTCCAGATGCAACCTGGATGAAGTACTGAACATAGTAAGCAGATGAAATGCGAAAATTCAGGATTCTGGCCTACCGCGTGGCTGCCGATCTAACAGTGTGGAATTTGGGGAATTTTTGCTCCAGATGTAACTTGGATGAGACACTGAACATGGTAAACAGACGAAATGCGAAAATTCAGGATTGTGGCCTATTGCGCGGCAGTCGGTCTAACAGTGCGGTACTTAGGGAGGCTTTGCTCCAGATGCAACGTGGATGAAGCACTGAACATGGTAAGCAGATGAAATGCGAAAATTCAGGATTCTGGCCTACCGCGTGGCTGCCGGTCTAACAGTGTGGAATTTTGGGAATTTTTGCTCCAGATGTTACGTGGATGAGACACTGAACATGGTAAACAGACGAAATGCGAAAATTCAGGATTGTGGCCTATTGCGCGGCTGTCTGTCTAACAGTGCGGAATTTCGGTAGATTTTGCTCCAGATGTAACGTGGATGAGACACTGAACATGGTAAACAGATGAAATGCGAAAATTCAGGATTATAGCCTATTGCGTGGCTGTCGGTCTAACATTGTGGAATTTTGCTAGATTTTGCTTCAGATGTAACGTGGATGAGACACTGAACATGTTAAACAGACGAAATGCGAAAATTCAGGATTGTGGACTATTGCGCGGCTGTCGGTCTGACAGTGCGGAATTTTGGTAGATTTTGCTCCTGATGTAACGTGGATGAGACACTGAACATGGTAAACAGATGAAATGCGAAAATTCAGGATAATAGCCTATTGCGTGGCTGTCGGTCTAACAGTGTGGAATTTTGGTAGATTTTGCTCCATATGTAACGTGGATGAGACACTGAACATAATACAGATGAAATGCGAAAATTCAGGATTACAGCCTATTGCGTGGTTGTCGGTCTAACAGTGTGGAATTTTGGTAGATTTTGCTCCAGATGTAACGTGGATGAGACACTGAACATGGTAAACAGACGAAATGCGAAAATTCAGGATTGTGGCCTATTGCGCGGCTATCGGTCTGACAGTGCAGAATTTTAGTAGATTTTGCTCCAGATGTAACGTGGATGAAGCACTGAACATGGTAAACAGATGAAATGCGAAAATCCAGGATTCTGGCCTACCGTGGGGCTGTCGGTCTGACAGTGTGGAGGTTTGGGAAGTTTTGCTCCAGATGTTACGTGGATGAGGCACTGAACATGGCAAACAGATGAAATGCGAAAATTAAGGATTGTGGCCTATCGTGCGGCTGTCGGTCTAACAAAGTTTTGAGAGGTTTTGCTAAAGATGTAACGTGAATACGCGTTAGAACCCATTAAAATGTCCTCTGCCGAAGGCATCCCCTATTCATAAGCACATACCCCTCATGTAAGTTTGCTTTAAAGCACAAATTCTCGATACAAAATTTCAGCCTTCTATGCGCAATTGTTTTGGTGTCATGCGAGTTACGTACATTGATACGTACGCAAAAATACGTAACACCAAGACCAGTCAAAATGGATTCACTGTTGCTCGAAATGTATCCTGCATACATTAATTGCGTATAGATTGGATTTTTTAAAAAGCGTGACTTCTTAGAAGAGCAACCCTAAGGTTTGTAGATTTATCGCCAAATATGGGAAATATCTACAAGCAAAGTTCAAATTTAGAAACTTGTTTTTTGAGCGGACCCAGTGTAGCGACATTTCATCCACTGTAGCAAAGTTTGGCAACAGCAGATATTGAGCACGGTTCCAAACAGTAACTGTCCAGAGCCTTAGATGCGTTGAAAATATTTTAGGTGACCCTGTCAATGGACTCATTAGTCGATTGCTGTCGAAGAGAGGTGCACCAGTAGAGGTTACAGCAATCTTGAATCCACGGCATGGCCTAGTAATTAAGACACTGAACATGGTAAACAGACGAAATGCGAAAATTCAGGATTGTGGTCTATCGCGTGGCTGTCGGTCTAACAGTGTGGAATTTTGGGAATTTTTGCTCCAGATGTAACTTGTATGAGACACTGAACATGGTAAACAGACGAAATGCGAAAATTCAGGCTTGTGGCCCATTGCGCGGCTGTCGGTCTAATAGTGCGGAATTTTGGTACATTTTGCTCCAGATGCAACCTGGATGAAGTACTGAACATAGTAAGCAGATGAAATGCGAAAATTCAGGATTCTGGCCTACCGCGTGGCTGCCGATCTAACAGTGTGGAATTTGGGGAATTTTTGCTCCAGATGTAACTTGGATGAGACACTGAACATGGTAAACAGACGAAATGCGAAAATTCAGGATTGTGGCCTATTGCGCGGCAGTCGGTCTAACAGTGCGGTACTTAGGGAGGCTTTGCTCCAGATGCAACGTGGATGAAGCACTGAACATGGTAAGCAGATGAAATGCGAAAATTCAGGATTCTGGCCTACCGCGTGGCTGCCGGTCTAACAGTGTGGAATTTTGGGAATTTTTGCTCCAGATGTTACGTGGATGAGACACTGAACATGGTAAACAGACGAAATGCGAAAATTCAGGATTGTGGCCTATTGCGCGGCTGTCTGTCTAACAGTGCGGAATTTCGGTAGATTTTGCTCCAGATGTAACGTGGATGAGACACTGAACATGGTAAACAGATGAAATGCGAAAATTCAGGATTATAGCCTATTGCGTGGCTGTCGGTCTAACATTGTGGAATTTTGCTAGATTTTGCTTCAGATGTAACGTGGATGAGACACTGAACATGTTAAACAGACGAAATGCGAAAATTCAGGATTGTGGACTATTGCGCGGCTGTCGGTCTGACAGTGCGGAATTTTGGTAGATTTTGCTCCTGATGTAACGTGGATGAGACACTGAACATGGTAAACAGATGAAATGCGAAAATTCAGGATAATAGCCTATTGCGTGGCTGTCGGTCTAACAGTGTGGAATTTTGGTAGATTTTGCTCCATATGTAACGTGGATGAGACACTGAACATAATACAGATGAAATGCGAAAATTCAGGATTACAGCCTATTGCGTGGTTGTCGGTCTAACAGTGTGGAATTTTGGTAGATTTTGCTCCAGATGTAACGTGGATGAGACACTGAACATGGTAAACAGACGAAATGCGAAAATTCAGGATTGTGGCCTATTGCGCGGCTATCGGTCTGACAGTGCAGAATTTTAGTAGATTTTGCTCCAGATGTAACGTGGATGAAGCACTGAACATGGTAAACAGATGAAATGCGAAAATCCAGGATTCTGGCCTACCGTGGGGCTGTCGGTCTGACAGTGTGGAGGTTTGGGAAGTTTTGCTCCAGATGTTACGTGGATGAGGCACTGAACATGGCAAACAGATGAAATGCGAAAATTAAGGATTGTGGCCTATCGTGCGGCTGTCGGTCTAACAAAGTTTTGAGAGGTTTTGCTAAAGATGTAACGTGAATACGCGTTAGAACCCATTAAAATGTCCTCTGCCGAAGGCATCCCCTATTCATAAGCACATACCCCTCATGTAAGTTTGCTTTAAAGCACAAATTCTCGATACAAAATTTCAGCCTTCTATGCGCAATTGTTTTGGTGTCATGCGAGTTACGTACATTGATACGTACGCAAAAATACGTAACACCAAGACCAGTCAAAATGGATTCACTGTTGCTCGAAATGTATCCTGCATACATTAATTGCGTATAGATTGGATTTTTTAAAAAGCGTGACTTCTTAGAAGAGCAACCCTAAGGTTTGTAGATTTATCGCCAAATATGGGAAATATCTACAAGCAAAGTTCAAATTTAGAAACTTGTTTTTTGAGCGGACCCAGTGTAGCGACATTTCATCCACTGTAGCAAAGTTTGGCAACAGCAGATATTGAGCACGGTTCCAAACAGTAACTGTCCAGAGCCTTAGATGCGTTGAAAATATTTTAGGTGACCCTGTCAATGGACTCATTAGTCGATTGCTGTCGAAGAGAGGTGCACCAGTAGAGGTTACAGCAATCTTGAATCCACGGCATGGCCTAGTAATTAAGACACTGAACATGGTAAACAGACGAAATGCGAAAATTCAGGATTGTGGTCTATCGCGTGGCTGTCGGTCTAACAGTGTGGAATTTTGGGAATTTTTGCTCCAGATGTAACTTGTATGAGACACTGAACATGGTAAACAGACGAAATGCGAAAATTCAGGCTTGTGGCCCATTGCGCGGCTGTCGGTCTAATAGTGCGGAATTTTGGTACATTTTGCTCCAGATGCAACCTGGATGAAGTACTGAACATAGTAAGCAGATGAAATGCGAAAATTCAGGATTCTGGCCTACCGCGTGGCTGCCGATCTAACAGTGTGGAATTTGGGGAATTTTTGCTCCAGATGTAACTTGGATGAGACACTGAACATGGTAAACAGACGAAATGCGAAAATTCAGGATTGTGGCCTATTGCGCGGCAGTCGGTCTAACAGTGCGGTACTTAGGGAGGCTTTGCTCCAGATGCAACGTGGATGAAGCACTGAACATGGTAAGCAGATGAAATGCGAAAATTCAGGATTCTGGCCTACCGCGTGGCTGCCGGTCTAACAGTGTGGAATTTTGGGAATTTTTGCTCCAGATGTTACGTGGATGAAACACTGAACATGGTAAACAGACGAAATGCGAAAATTCAGGATTGTGGCCTATTGCGCGGCTGTCTGTCTAACAGTGCGGAATTTCGGTAGATTTTGCTCCAGATGTAACGTGGATGAGACACTGAACATGGTAAACAGATGAAATGCGAAAATTCAGGATTATAGCCTATTGCGTGGCTGTCGGTCTAACATTGTGGAATTTTGCTAGATTTTGCTTCAGATGTAACGTGGATGAGACACTGAACATGTTAAACAGACGAAATGCGAAAATTCAGGATTGTGGCCTATTGCGCGGCTATCGGTCTGACAGTGCAGAATTTTAGTAGATTTTGCTCCAGATGTAACGTGGATGAAGCACTGAACATGGTAAACAGATGAAATGCGAAAATCCAGGATTCTGGCCTACCGTGGGGCTGTCGGTCTGACAGTGTGGAGGTTTGGGAAGTTTTGCTCCAGATGTTACGTGGATGAGGCACTGAACATGGCAAACAGATGAAATGCGAAAATTAAGGATTGTGGCCTATCGTGCGGCTGTCGGTCTAACAAAGTTTTGAGAGGTTTTGCTAAAGATGTAACGTGAATACGCGTTAGAACCCATTAAAATGTCCTCTGCCGAAGGCATCCCCTATTCATAAGCACATACCCCTCATGTAAGTTTGCTTTAAAGCACAAATTCTCGATACAAAATTTCAGCCTTCTATGCGCAATTGTTTTGGTGTCATGCGAGTTACGTACATTGATACGTACGCAAAAATACGTAACACCAAGACCAGTCAAAATGGATTCACTGTTGCTCGAAATGTATCCTGCATACATTAATTGCGTACGCATACGCCACGCAGTCACTCGTCAAAGTAAATTCAAGAATGTTGAAAACTCATTTTCCCATCAAAATCCTGAAACTGAAGTTTTGTCGTGACTAAGATTTTATATATATATATTTTACTTGGAACAAAGAAGCAAAACAAAAATTTATCTCAAAACACACGCTATTTTATTCTCCCCCTCTCCGTTTCGCAGTTTTTGTAAAAGGTTTAAAGAAACTCGATCTGTTCTGTTTTGAAAGGGAGACGTGATTTGCCTGAACGTGCAAGAATGAAGACATTTGCGATGCAGGGAAAACAACCTCACGTTCCTCATATGTACTTACTCCCCCGTTTGACACGGACACCGTGCATTGAAATGCGCGCATTCCGCATTCGTATCAGCAGAAAAATAATCTTAAAAAAAAAAAAAAAACTGGAAAAACCAAGAAAGAGATAAAATGCGTGTTTTGTGAATAAACACGCCCACTGCATTGTAAATGTCGCGGTCTATGTGGAAAATCTGTTAACTCTATGAGGCGCAACCCTTTCCCAATGCTGAAAAAAGGGCAGCCGTTGCCATCGCTCGACTGAACGACCCGCAAGAGGGCGGGCGAGCGAAACGTTCATCGCGTGCCACAGATCTAGAGACTCCTTTTTTTGAAGACATCTGGCTGTGTGGCACAGCCGTGTAAGATGTGTGGCATGCGATGAAAGTTTCGATCGTCCGCCCTCTTGCTGGTCGTTAAGTCGAACGATGGTAACGGCTGCCCTTTTTTCAGCATATGGAAAGGGTTGCGCCTCAAAGGGTTAACTTGGCCACCCGTTAGGAGTCAAAGCGGTAGCCAAATTAGACTTGCAAATTTTTTACAAAAATAATACCACAGATTTGCAACACTATGTCTCTTCAACCAACATGGTAGGCCTGAACTTTGGTAGACGGCAAAAGTTTGAAGGTCTAGGGTTCTGGTCTATCTAATGACGGTCGATCTGACGGTTTGGGCGGTTTTCTCCCCGTATAAAGTTAGAACCCATTAAGAAGTCCTCCGCCCGTAACATCTCCCCCCCCCTCCACTTTGGCACATAGCCCTCGTGTGGCTTTGCCTTAACTAACAAGCCATTCAACCAACCTAAACTGACAAGGAAAAACACTCTTTTGCAACTAGTACAACGAAAATTTTCTTACAAGATTTAACTTTTAAAAACTTCTAAAACGTGGGCTGTCGTCTTCAGGCAAGCCTAAAAAAACCCTTAAATCTCTTCAAATTGCTCAGGTCATTGAATGCAGAGAAAAATAACCTTGACCCCACAGCCAAAAATAAACGGCATTTAGGAAGTGTAGTGTATCAAAGAGATTTCATTCGATGTTAAGAAATCTTAAAGATGATTGAATGCCCCCCCCCTTCCTTGAGAAAGACCACAGCTTCTAGTGGATAGTCACACTGAACATTTACAATTTAACTAAACTTTAAAATATTATTGATTTAGATTGAATAGAGAGCGGTCACGTCCTTAGTTTTGAGACGATAAAATGTATATATATATATGTGTGTGTGTGTAAACATGTTGTATATATATGCGTATTCTAATTTTTCTGATTATGTATCCGTTGGTAAAATAATTTCCACTCCCATGCAAAGAACGGGTACTTTCAGCTATTGTAATATAGTTTCAAAAATGTCTCAAACAGTGGCGGCTTGTACATAGGGACTGAGGAACTGCAGCCCTATAAATACAATTTTTTCTTTTATCCTTTATTAATACATGAAATTTAACTTCATTATCATGACTTCTTCCTATCAGAAATTAATTTCTTACACGCTTAAATCTACTGAGTAAAATAATAATCAAACGGAGTCTATTTTTACTCAATTTTTGAGTTCGAACATCCATTCTCCCGATTGAGTAAAATTGGCTCCATTCATCGACAAAAATCAATGGAGCGAAAAATTCTCAATTTTTGAGCATTATACAACAGCTCCATTTAGCCTAAATAATAATCAAAAAAGAGGAGTGCTTTTTTACAAAATCTGTCCGTTTTTGATTCATATAACTGTACTCAATTATGATTATTATTTAAGCTATAGAATGAGCGTTTTTACAAAATCAGTCCTTTTTTAATTAATATATCTGTACTCAATTAAGATTATTATTTTAAGCTAGAAAAAGGGTGTTTTATGAAAATTTGCTGGTTTTGATTAATCTATTAAATGATTCGTTTTCTTCATTTTTTATTATCAGAGCTGTAATCTATGATTATAAGCCCGAGAAAATAAATTTTAAATCAAGGCAAATACATATATCTTTATAAAAAAGCATTTTTTTAATAAATAGAATATAATTTCACTATAGTCTCTAGTTATAAAACGAATTCACAGTAAAGTCAGAATACAGAAATGCAATCAGGGTTAAATCAGCTGTGCAATCAGGGTTAAACCAGCTTAATTAAAAAAAATTAAAGCAGCAACCCAATTTATTTACATGAAAAAGATAAAATAGTACTTACTCACTTGACTGAAGATATCATAACTTCATTTGTTTTACAACAGCGAAGAGATTTTTATAATCCAGTCGCCTAAGAAACTAAGTCCATTAAAACAAAATTTTTACCGAAAGCATCCTCTCCACATTTAGGTTGAATTTATTTCACAACTCTGAATAAGAAAAAGATGCATTTGGTATTCGGATATAAAATAAAATTATCACTAGCGAATACATCGAGAAGTAATCACCCACAGCAAAAGGACCTAGCATTAAATAAAGTACATCCAGTATCCTCTATAGAAATTCTTTTCATTCATATTTTGATAACAACATGTTTGTTCTTCGATGCCCGTTGCAAGCCACGATTCCTGCGTTGTGACTATGTACCGTATCCGTTGAAGAGCGTTGGTCACGTGATAGTAATAGGATATCTTACCAGGCATCTTTTCGTGGGGGAGAGACAGAATTATCAAATAGACAAGATTTAAGTGAAAATGGAGCTAAATAGAATCTAGCGAATTTGGAGCATTGAGGCGAATTAAGGAGTTTACAAATTATTGTCTTTAAGGAGTATTTATTAGAAAAATCTAATATGAATCGACATTAGAAAAAAATATTTTTGCATGCTTTATAATAGTATTTCAGATGCATTAATTGCTAGACAGATTTTTTTTCTCTGATTTTTCATAATTCGGTGACGAGAGGGTTAAAGAGTTAAACGCCTTAGTCCTGGCGTTTTTTCGCAATTTTCTTTTACGCTACTGACAACGAAAACTGTACTTTCTTTTTAAATGCGAAAATCGCCCAAAAATAAAATAAAAATTATCCTTTTTCTTTCGCGAATCCGAAATTTGGCCTCCCCCAGAACAACCTAATCGTCCCAGTAATCAGGCTTTGAGAAAAAGAGATATTTCTAATTTTATCACGTTCAGTATCTAGTGCTAAAATTTAATATATGGTTTACATTTTGTGTTTTGTGTTTGAAAATTATTATGCTATTTAAAGTTTACTTTTTCGGTTTTAATTAGTATTTATAAAGTGTTATGCGACAAATAATGCAACTTTTATCTACCTGTATCAACATTTTTGGAGGTTATAATATTATTACTAAAGTTAAAAATTTTGGTGGAAAAGGAACTTCATCGAAATTCTAGGTCTGCTTTAACTTTCTTAAAACAGTAGCTGTGTTTATTAGTTACTTTTCTTTTTCCCAGTACGTAGAAAAATTTGTATATGACTTATGATATGGACCGTCTGTTTTTTCTTTCCTGGCTGTTCGCAGACCTCCACTAAAGGGAAATTAGGGGCAAACGGTCGTGTGCCCCGGGCGCCGTGCTGACCAAAAATCATCCATTATGGTTCCAAAGAAGGGGGGCGTGTCAAATCAAGGTTTTCCCGTAGCTGACGAGAAAGACAGGCTGCGGCGCTGACGTTTGGTCACACCCCCTCTTTTGCCCTCCAAGAGTCACGCGGCATAGGGTGTGGCCATCTTGCTGCGGCTATCTCGGACCAAAATGGCCACAACTTCTAAGTCACATGACTCTTCGGGGGCAAAAGGGATGTGACCAAATGTCAGCACCGCAGCCTGTCTTTCGCGTCACCCACGGGTTTTGTAGGGTGACGTTACCTATTGTTGCAGTACTATTTGCAATATGCAAATGAAAGCTTAAAAGTATAGCAAATAATGTAAAAAAATACAATCTATTTTTAATTTCCGAACATGTACCATGAAGGAAAGTATTGTCATCATGAAAAAATTCGACTTCGAGATTTTGGTGTATCGATTCAAATTTATTTAAATGCTTGGTAATGATCTTAATCGTAAGTGCTCGGAAAGTCGAGTGGAGTCACTCCAGATTTTTTTCTTTAGTACAGGATTTTTCCTTATACTTACGAATTCATTCTTTTTACGAAACATTAAAACAGTGGGTCAGGTTTCTTTACAAGCACTACGAGCCACCACTGCTTCAGATTCCATTTAAGTTTTTTTTAACCTTTTAAAACCGGAAAAATATACTGCACAGTATATTTTAAACGCGAGTAACGCTTTATTTCAATAGTTCTTGCTCCAAGTGCGTCATTATTTTGTGTAAACTTATGCGGCAAACTTCCTCCCAAAGAACAAAATATTTCTAGTTTATGTTTCGGTTCAACGACATATGTACATTCCCAGTGGCGTAGTTTATAACAATAGAAGCAACAGGACGAAAATTGTGTCCGTGTTCCCATAGTAACAAGAATTTAATATAGCGGTAAAACTGAAATCTCTGGTGCCGTAAAATGGGGTTTTATAGTTGAAAAGACCATGGTTTTTTTTCCCGCGATAACTATTAAAAGAAGAAAAAAAAATTATTTTAACGATGGAAATTTCTCACTACTAAAACTTATTATGGAGGTTTTATTTATTTAAATACATCAGATTACATAAAGTACCCGTTCTTGGCACGGAAACTTTTCATAAAACCAAGGGCTAAATGTGGAAAGCATCGATTGCAAAGCATTTTTCAACACAATTGTTTATTTTCTTGCCCCTTGACGGCAACTTGACGCGGCATGACCTCAGCTGTATGTCTTGTGATTTTGTAAAGCCCTGTGAAAGAACTTTAAATACGCCTTCCATCTCCTAACGGAAGAATAATTGCTTTTAAACGTCTTTCGAAGACCTTCGAAACGAAGTTTCGAAGGTCGCAATGGATTGCAATCCTCTTTGAATGCTCTTAGTTAGACGATGAAGTTAGACGATTTGCCCCAAATGCGAAAGAAATAGAATGTAAAAATGCAGCAGCTTAACTAAAATCCAAAATTTTTTTTAACCTCCAGGTGGATGATTTTCCGTTTCTTGGATAGCCATGACTTTCCGATGGGTATGCTTCGTGGTAAACAGAAAAGAATCAGTCCAAGAATACTGGACATTACTTCCTTTTTCATTTAATTGTTGAATTCAACATGGAGTGGGAAGAAACATGTTGTTTCTATGGTAACTGCAATGCTGAAAGTAGAAAATAAAATCAGTTATTCCGTGGATTATAATGGAAAGATATACGTCGTGTTCCGTGTCGGAAACTTTTAAAATGTCGTAGATTCTGTTTACAGTACTAGATGTCGTTACAACTCTCGTAAGGTAAATGCAAAATAGGTACGATAATGAGAGTGTTTCTAAAGATTGATGTCTTATCTGTCTTACATTCATGTAATCTTATTTACCGCTTTTTAAGAGCTGTAAAACGTACTTCAGTTTTAACAACAGTAGATACTGTTGCTATGATAACGAAATGCCAATGTTAAAATGAAAAGGAAATTACTCTACGACGTCGTTTTCACGTTAGAAATTTAAAAGTGCATAAGTAAGTTAACCCTTTGAGGCGCAACCCTTTCCCAATGCTGAAAAAAGGGCAGTGCCGGACACAAAGGTCTGTGCCGGCACAGCCAGCTGCGTCAAAAAAGGATCTCTAGATCTGTGGCACGCGATGAACGTTTCGATCGTCCGCCCTCTTGATGGTAGTTAAGTCGAGCGATGGCAATGGTTGCCCTTTTTTCAGCATTGGGCAATCTATCCAGCTGTTCTCGCATTCTTTCATTTTCAGCAGATGTCAGTGCTGTTAAAAAGAATCGTGACCATTTTTTTATGGGAAATGACGTGCTAAAAAGTAGAGGATTCTCGTGAAGCTACGTCACCCGCATCTATTTTTATAGAAATCAAATCTATTCGTGACTGGCAACAGTCAAAAGCCAGAGTTTGGTGTTCCCACAGCAGGAACACTGCACGTTAATGGGTTAAACGCTAACAAACTTTGACAAAATTGAATCCATAAATCACCACAAAGCATTTGGATGAGGTTTCAAATGCGAACCTCAAATTATTTACGAAACAAAAAATTTGCTGAGATGAGCAGATAATTGCAGACTTATGTATTTATTTATTTACATCCATATTAATGGCTTTAACAATCCCCATTCCCGTGCGAAGAACGGTTACTTCAGCAGGTTCATAATATAAATTCGACTTTCAATGTTTTAAGCAAATATCTAACTTAATTCAAAGTGAAAAATAAAGTGAGGGTTCCACGGTGCCGTTCTTTCCTCTACTGATATAATAATTGAGTTACCTCTATTTATTTATTAGGTTAGTTAGGAAGATACCTTCCGCGTTTTTCTCGCAAGAGAAGCTCGGAAGGAAACTAGATACCATTTCTCAATGTAATAAAATTTACGAGAACTACTATATTATGAAGCGGAGTTCATTCGATCGAATATTTTTAGAAGAAACTTTAATCTCTCTCAGAAGAAAAAAAAATTAATTTTTTTTTCTTTAATCTGCACATCTATTTTTTTTCGATATTGGAAAATGGATCCGTTAGTTTATTTTGAGGAATAAACCATCTTTTGCGCAGTGGGGCATTATTTTTTCTTATATTGATTGAAATTTTGTCAAAAGAAAAAAAAGTTGTTCTTGTAATTCATTTTTAGAATCTTTTGAAACCAAAATGTGCTTAACTTCACGGATTGGCAATTCACATAGCTTAATAAATATTTAAATTGTTCAACAAACAGTGAATATAAAATTAAGTGCAGGGTAGCCATGATTAAAGTAAAGTAAAGGTGTTTGGAGCTCATTTGTTAGAAAATGAACCAAATAAATAAAAAAAAAACTCAACTGTAATAAATTTGCAGTAAATATTAATTAAACCATATATGGGCAACCTCCGGCCCGCTGGCCGGACGTTGCCCGATTCGGCTATTGATTCGGTGGGCGGAACATATCAAAACCCATGTAAACCCATTCAAAATCCCAATTATATGGCCTGCGACTTCCCTAACATCTTAAAGTTTGGCCTGCAACTATCTACAGTTGGCCCGTACCTTTCTGGCTATTCATTTAAGGAAAAAACCCAAAAGTGGAGAATTTTGCCACCAGAGGCCAAAATATCGCTGTAAGGTCCATTTTTGTAGTAAAACAGATACAGTAACTAAAGAAAATTAAAATTTTACAAGCGTTTTAATACTGACACCCCATTTTACATTCACCTTTGCATTTCACATTTTATCCTACTTTTTAGCAATGACACTCATACGCAGCCATGCATTGTAGAGAATATGCAGATTTTCACAAAGAAAAGAGGTCGTCCTACAGAACATTATGCAAATTTTAGTCAGCTGACGTTGGCGGGATTGTTAAGTAGTACTAGATTTGAGGACCTAAAGAAACGAACAGAATGTGTCGGAATCAACGATGCTCTACATTTTTACGATCAGGCTTTGCTGTTAAATGTTCGTGATGGAAATTTATGGGATCGTGTTTTGCTGGCAAAACTGTACTTGAAAAAACAAGTACTTATGCTGCCCTTCTGTGCCTATTTTAGTCCAAAAATGAACCTTACCGCGACACTTTCGCCCCTAATGGCGGTAATGCGACCCATTTTTCTTAATCAAAACTCCATGGTCTAATGAGTATATATTGCAAATTTGATGCAGTTCGTCCAATAGTTTTTTTCACAATCGGCTAAACACCTCTACTTTAATTATGGCCAACCTATGGTAGTTCAAGATTAAAAAAGACATACAACAACGAGTACTAACGTTTATTAGAATGCAAGGCATACGTATGTTATAAATTTGATACGCAGGTGGTTCAAAGAGCAAGGTAATAAGAGCTCTCGCAGAAGCACATATTCAACAATAGACGCTTTATAGAATCAACATCAAACTGTAAAAACCTCTAATTTATTTGCTTCGAAATTTGATATTTTTTAATACTGCTATCTTTTATTGTTTTTGCACGAAAGAAATGTAATTTACCTTTATTTTACGCAATTTTCAAAAAATTATCACTTAATAAATTTATGTATGGTCTCTTAACTCAGAAAAATAACACATTTTATTTAATATAAATTAAACTACTGAACGTAAAAATTTGAAATTTTGCACAGTCATGTAAAATCACTTTTTGCATCTACTTCCATCAAAATTTGGCTAGGTTGCTATTCATAATTTTTTTGAATATTAATTTAATAATCCTTAATTCACATTAATATTTTATTAAAAATTATAACTCTAAATTATGTGAAGGTCGTTTAGTCTAATAGTACGAATGAAAATCAGCTTCTTATTATCAATATTACATGAGAAATGAATTAAAGTATGAAAAAATATTTTAACATAGGGGCGGGGGATTTTGGGTGCTCATAAGTCACACGTTTTCAGTTCAAATTTATTGAAAATGGGTATCCGGGGTTAAAATGAGCTAAATTTTTGAAATATGAAGTGAAATCTAGGCGTTGCTATTGGAAAAAAAAGTTGATGCGAATTTTAATATGGAGTTTTAATATAGATATGCAATTTTTATATAAAGCAAATTAAAGTGTACATCAATCGTAAACGATTGGTATATGTAACTTTGCTGTGCGACGAGCGACGGCTGAATGAAGTACAAGTGGGCCTTTTTTTTTTCGCAGCTGTACATAGAGATGTGCCATTCGAAATATTTCTATAATAGACTACTACTTTTCCAATAGAATTAACAATCGATGAATCGAATTGTGAATATTCCCGATTTTGAACTATTCGAATGGTATTTGCGGTTGCACTATTCGAATAGTATAAGCGATTTCGAAGCCATATGCCATTCGAATGCTATGTGCTGAGCTGGATTTTTCAAAATCGATTATCTCTAATCCTTTAATAATCGAATTATTCGAATAGTTCCCTCCATTCATGCCCATCACTAGCTGTATAATATGTTCGTTACACTGTACTTTAAGTGCAAATAAGGTTGTATCGTGAAGTGCTTTGTAACTGAGACGTTCATTTGTCTTCTTCGTTTTCATTTAACACATGTAAGGACTTTTTTAAACATCGGCTTGTCGGAAACAACAATATCCTATATCCAACCATCCCCCCCCCCCAAACCTTCATCAGCAAAACGCATAAATATTACGACCATCGAAATGTCGATATTTACGTGAAAGAGAACACTGGTGCTAAACATTACCTATACCACCGAAAGAACGACCGTCCAAGAAGAAACGCAATTTGAAATTCTATGTTTTTTTTGTGTTCTTACTGATTTAATTTCAAATTACGTTTTCTTGCGCCGAGTTAGTTTTACAAATAAAGTAGGTTCTCTCTCTTGTATTTCAGATTTAATACTTCAAAAAGAGAAACGCGTTGTTTTTTTTTTTTTTTCCCCTGCAGACAGTAGCAAAATTATTTCTTAGTTTTAAAAACTTTCTAAATACAAAAAAAAAGTTTATAATTTCGGTTTACGTATCTGCCCAATGTTTAACCCTTTGAGGCGCAACCCTTTCCCAATGCCGAAAAAAGGGCAGCCGTTGCCATCGCTCGACTGAACGACCAGCAAGAGGGCGGGCGATCGAAACGTTCATCGCGTGCCACGATCTAGAGGCCCTTTTTGCGACGCTGGACGCACAGCAGCTGTCGTCAGCAAAGGCCTCAGACTGGCACCGCTGACGTTCGATCGTCCGCCATCTTGCTGGTCGTTCAGTCGAGCGATGGCAACGGCCGCCCTTTTTTCAGCATGGGACAATCTATCCGGCTGTTCTCGCATTCTTCCATTTTTCAGCAGATGCCAGTGCTGTTAAAAATAATCGTGACCATTTTTGTTACGGGAAGTGACGTGCTAAAAAGTTAAGGATTCTCGTGGAGCTATTACACCCGCAACTATTTTTAAAGAAATCCAATCTATTCTTCGTGACAGGCAACAGTCAAAACGTCAGAGTTGGGTGTTCCCAGAGCGGGAACACTGCGCCTTAAAGGGTTAAACGCAAACATAGATTGCCATGAAGCTTTTCTTCCAGGGAGAAGCTGTTGAACAGCTTTCTAAGAATTGAATTGCGCTTAGACACTCGAAACAATGTAGAATGTCTCTTGACAAGTTGTACTGTCAACTGTTATGAACAATAAACCTACAGGAGATACGAAACACTCTGGAAAAATTTGCTAGACATACGGAATTTTGCAATACTCTCGAACCTCGAATTAACGAATGGATTGGGACCCACAATTCCGTTCGTTAAATCGAATATCAACTTTTGTAAAGAGTGTGGTATAAAAATATCAATGAAAATACCCTTAGATATTGATATGAAAAAAAGAATGATTATTGTTGACTGCGAGCTTAAAAAATTATAAGTTTTACGTTGTGAGATCCACTTTAAAATTATCTAAATTCTTCAATGTTACTTGTTCTTAAAACTTAATGCATAATACATGCATACTTATTGGCACTTTGGAAAGAAATCCTTGATAGTGCTTGGTTTTTATGGCTGTGTTTTGACTTTCCAAAGCTTTTTGTCGATATTCCGTTTGAGTGTGAAAAATTCAAAGTTTTAGTTCTATGTGCGAATTTTATTTCAGCGATTGTTGTTCGTTCAATCAAAGTTAAAAATTCGTTAAATAAGAGTATATTTTAGCACATTTTTTTGGCGGGAAGAAAAAAAATATTTGTTAAATCGGAGAATTCGTTCAATCAAAGTACGTTAAATCGAGGTTCGACTGTATTTCCTTAAATAAGCAATTCTACGGCCTATTTTGGAGAGCCATTTCAGTACTTACGGAATTTTTTTCTGAAAGTTGCAAGATGCACGGGGCTTCACCGTCAATTTGAGAGCATAGTACATTGGGCCATGAAGTATTGGAGAAGAGGAGGTTATTATGGAATAGGCGGGAAATAGGGAACACCGAGGTTGAACCCTTTAACACGCAAGTGTTCCCGCTCTGGGAACACCCAACTCGGACGTTTTGACTGTTGCCAGTCACGAAGAATAGATTGGATTTCTATAAAAATAGTGGCAGGTGACACAGCCCCACGAGAATAAGCACGTCACTTCCCGTCAAAAAAGGGTCGCGATTCTTTTTAACAGCACTGACATCTGCTGAAAAAGGGAAGAATGCGAGAACAGCTGGATAGATTGCCCGATGCCGAAAATGGCAGCCGTTGCTATCGCTCGACTGAACGACCCGCAAGAGGGCGGGACGATCGAAACGTTCATCGGGTGCCACAGATCTAGAGACCCTTTTTTGAAGCAGCTGGCTGTGGGCATTGGGAAAGGGTTGCGCCGCAAAGGGATGAAAGGTTCATTTTATTAGATGGCTTGTCGGATATTATCGAATACTAATTAGTAGTTCAATGGAAATCATGACATCCACTCAAGAACCGAAAAACAAAGACGCTGAATGTACCTTCTGAAACGGAAAATTCTCCTAAGATCAACGAGGACAAATTTGGATTCAAGATTTCAACAGTTCTCTGTGGGTTGACCTTGACTGTACCAGAGCAAAGAAAGAAGATTATATCTGCGCCTTTTCTAAAGAGACTCGGAGAAAAGTCGTCATGAAATGACTTGAACATAAACTTAAAAATATGGTTTTATAGTTATAAAAACTATGTTTTATGAAGTATAATTCGTTTTTAACGGTTTAAACCCCTTATTCCATATCACCCGACTATTTCATATTAATCTCCATTCGTAACATGCTTTTTAAATAATTTTTACTTTCCGAACATGTACCACGTAAGGAAAGTATTGTCATCATGAAAAAATTCAACTTCGAGATTTGGGTGTATGGACACGTTTGGAGGTCTTCTGAATTCATGGATGCTATTTTTACGAGTTGTATGTATGTATGTGTGTATGTATGTGTATATGTACGTTTGTGTGTATATGAGTGAACACGATAGCTCTTAAACGGGCCATTCGATGGAGCTCAAATTGGGTCTATAGGTTATAAACCACCGTCACAAGACCTGTATTGATTTGGGCGTGTATAGGACGTATAGTTTTTCTACAGGGCTGCGACAAAGATTTCTTTTACAGGATGGCCTATGGGAGGAAATTCGTGAAAGTGCGCTAGCGTTTAAACTTTGCTTTCGATTGAGCTTCCATTTGGTATATATGTTTGAATGATTCATCGATTCAAATTTATTTAAATGCTTGGTCATGATCTTAATCGTAAGTGTTCGGAAAGACGAGTGGAGTCACTCCAGATTTTTTCTATAACAACCAAATCAATAGTACTTTTATTTGCAAGTGACATTTCGTTGCAATTAGTCATAGTATATACCTATGAGGATCTTGGGGATTTTATTCAAAGACCTGTAAAGTTATAGTAAGCAGTATAAATGGTATTCAATAACAACCTCCTCATCTCTATTCAATTTTTTTGAGTGTTTAACGTCACGTGTTAGTTTTTAAAGCTTTTGTATAAGTCCTATGGCGACAGTCGCTATCCAAACAGAACGCCCTTAAAATTGGACGCATGTTGCTGCTACGTGTAACACCATGTACCTTTTGAAAAGGGCGCACGAAACTTGAAAAAGTTTTAAATAGAGGCATTTTACACGGGAATGAACAAATGTAGCCCAAGATATTGCGTCTGCGGACATTCATGGGTTAAAAGTTATTTTAAAGGTTGATTCATTTCGATATCTAGATTTTTTAAAAAGTGAAATCTAGATTTTTTAAAAAAAAGCTTCATTTTCCGTCATGGATATCTTATTTTGCATAAAAATGATTATTTAAGAGGATTCAATAATTCGTTTTACGAATGGCATCATTCTTAAGCAATGCACGCATGCGCATAATAGATGATCCTTTCCCGTTATGGTTGCCATTGAAGCAGTTCTCAGGGCCGACCCTGTCCTAGTGGATAAGTGGGTGGCGATTTGGCCGTTTTTTTTTTCCTTTTTCGAGATGTACGCGTTAGAACTTTTTAAAAAGACTAACACCTTAGACATCTCCACCTTTAGGCAGGTGTACGTCTTGTGTAGCATTCGTTTAACCACAGAAACAAATCAAATCAGAACAGTTATCCATATTACATTGGCGTAGTATTTAGCAGCGCAAACTATTTAATCTTTCAGTGGTGTGGCAAATATCCAAGACGTGCACCAAATTAACCCTTTATAAGGCAAGTTTATGTTTCAGAGAGTCGAGAGTACTTGGAATTTTTCTGTCCCATTTTTTTTAGGATTCATTCCTATATTTTCCCTCTACTGTAATATCTTACGTGAAAATTGGAGTAACGAGTATTAAACAAACAAACAAGTTTTGGAAGAGAACACATAAACTATACACAAAATCAAAGTCGGAAAAATACGTGCTGCTTGTACACGGAATGAAACAAAAAATATATAATTAAAAGCAACGATACTTATGCTCCATTTTCGAGTCATTATTCGAGCTTTCTTTAAAATGACGAATGAAAAAAAAGTTCATAAGCCAAATATAATTTAGAATCTAGATGCATGGAAAAAATCTGGAGTGACTCCACTCGACTTTCCGAACACTTACAGTTGAGATCATGACCAAGCATTTAAATAAATTTCAATCGATGAATACTTCAAACATATATACCAAACTGAAGCTCCATCGAATGCGCCGTTTAAACGCTAGCGCACTTTCAATAATGTTCCCCCATAGTCCATCATGGATAAGAAATCTTTGTCGTAGCCCTGTAGAAAAACTTTTATACACATCAAGATCAATAACAATCTTACGATGGTGATTTATAACATATATATCCAATTTGAGCTCAATCGGATGTACCGTTTAAACGTTAGCGCACTTTCAAGAATTTCCTCCCACAGGCCATCCTGTAAAAGAAATCTTTGTCGTAGCCCTGTAGAAAAACTATACGTCCTATACACACCCAAATCAATACCGGTCTTGCGACGCTGGTTTATAACATATAAGCGCAATTTGAGCTCAATCGAATGTCCCGTTTGGGAGCTATCGTGTTCACTCACATACACACACACATACATACATACATCTCGTAAAAATAGCCTAAATGAATTCAGAAGATCTCCAAACGTGTCCATACACCCAAATCTCGAAGTCGAATTTTTTCATGATGACAATACTTTCCTTACAGGGTACATGTTCGGAAAGTAAAGATATACATCCAATATAACTGAACAAAAATCAGAAAATTCACTCATGATAGTTGATTTCTGTATTTAATTATTTTCGTAGGTGGTCAATATTTTTACCACGGCCTTATAAAGGGTTAAAATACCGTAGCGCAGAAATTTCCGACCTGATAACGTCTGTTAACTACAGTATACATTAGTCTGGTATCTTGACTATGCAAATAACACCTTAACTCCAAACTGGCGTAGAATTGAATTTTCTCAAATCTGCGTTAAATAACTCTGCATGCTTGGCGAATGCCTAGAGAAACGGAGGGGGCTGCGTTCGCCTTAGAAAATGCAGCTTCCACAGTGGACTTGGTCAGCCGTGCTCTAAATTCTGGGAGTGCTTGCGTTTGTATAAACATTAAGTAATAATTAAAAGGACCCATATTAAAGCCACGGCGTAAGGTGTGCACGCATTGTTAGCCACAACGGGTCAGCGGCCAGATAGATGCGGGTGGAGAATGTTTTAATCAAACACACATTGGTTTGTGGATGACAGATCAATTCAGTATGCGCTTTTGATAATAACAGCATTAGTGTGACAACGATAATTTAGAATAAATTGGACTCTCCTATAGTGTTGATTTTTTGTGTTTTGCTGATTGGATGTAGCCCCACGGCCGGGTTCAGCAGAACGTTGTCTTGTATTCATTTTTACAGAATTTAAATTGTAGTTTCTTGAATTACAAATGTACATTAAATAACTACAACGTCAAAACAGTTACAATAGTTCACAATATTGTGTTTTTCTAACAAATCTGAGCACACACACACACACACACACACATATATAAACATTGCAAATCAAAAGCCCATGAAAACCCCATATTTCTGGGACTTCCGCGTGACGCAGCTGCCAAACAAAGATGTATTGAATCCAAATAAAATTACGTAATCGAACTTCGACTCTTTCTTCCACCTTTGGCCCGACTACGATAACTAGCAGCGGGCGGCCGGGGGCGGCTCGAAGCCAGGGTCCCGAGCCGCCTCGCATCTCCTGAACCTGACGATGTTATGACCTGACGATGTTCGCCTATTCCTGCTCAAACACCGATGGTGACCCAACGCCGCCAAACCCTACAACGTTCCTCGCCCCGCGCCGAAAATGCGCCTGAAAAGCCTCGACTTATCCGGACCACGACTACAAACTTTCCCGTCAATTAAAAATTTAAATTTATAAAATACAATTTTTTTTTCCAAAGCTCTCTATATCCGAAAGTTCATTGGCACAAGACCGCACAGACTTCGAATTTTCAGAAAAAAAATGTTCCCCCCAAATATTCCCCGAGGACCACACTGCAAGTAGAGGGGGGTATTGGTTACTCTAAACAGTGCGTGTGTGATGATTTCAATACCAGACACAGTCAAAGAACTGTCATAAATTTAAAGGCTTGCAGAGACGAGGGTCGTCACATATTTATTTTAGCTCCATTGGCTAGAAACACAAATACAACCAGGGGCGTAGCCGGGGGGGTTATCGGGATATATCCCCCCCCCCCCCGAAATTTTTGGATTAGTGATGAAATTCCGTCTATTTATACACATATTAGTTCATATCCGTTAGTTCATATCATATTAGTTCATTATCATCATTCATTAGTTCATATCATATTCATTCTCTTAGTCATATCCCCCCCCCCCGAAAAATTTTCCTGGCTACGCGCTTGAATACAAGTATTCAGTAAATGCTATTAGAATGAGCCAAAAACAAAAAGAATGAGCCGAATGCGCGAATATCAAGCTACACAACTTCAATAACGGTTTTGTGCACTTTTTCTGTCCCCGCTGAGATCAGTGAAGATTTGAGAAGAAATTGAAAACGACAAGGAAATTGTGTTACTACTGTCTTAAGAAGTGTTTCACCGTAATGATGTTTAAGTGAAGACTATTTTTAAATGAGAAATCCAAAAGAATTTGGACTCCCTATATGAAACAGATTGCGGTGTTCGTGTGAAAAAAATGATGAGCCATATCTGTAGTATCCCATCACAGTGCGATTCAACGAAGAATTTATCGATCTACTAGCTGCGTGCCCGTTCTTCGCACGGTAGGAAACGAAAAATTTCCTCACATGTGTAATTCGAATTAATTCCAGTGATGTGGAATCTAGCAAAAGCAAAATTATTTCACTCTTGACTTAAAATTTGCGTCATATATGTAATAACCTGAGATCATTGCAATATAATGACACACACACACACACACACAAACAAAAAAAAAACTATGTCAGCGTCATTCGGTTTCAAAAAAGTGAAAATGGACCGTTTGCAGTGAACTTCTCACTTTCAAAATGTCTTATTTCCTCAGACATGCTGTCTTTTAGGTTCACGTTTTAGCGTTCAATACCTCAGACACTACATGAAATGGACATTTTTTTTTATTATAAAAATACGTCACTCTCTCTTGCAACCCTTTACAAAAAGAAAAGAGATAAGAGATAAGACTGCGCTATTTATAAAGGCTTTAAAATTGTTTTTCTAGATTATGCAGTTTAATTTTTCTTCTCACAAATAAATCCAGTATTTATAAAAGGAAATCGAGCCAAGCAAAGAAATCGTCGGCTCGCGGGACCCGTTTTTATTTATTTTTTTCAAGTGGCAATTTTAATCATTGTTACTGTATCCATGACAACCAAACCGCAAGACATCAAACCGAAATTTATAAGCAGGTGCTACTGAAATGAAAATCCTTCTTTACTTAAAAATTCGTAAAAATTCTCCTAATTTATATTTTTCCTTCGTTCTTCTTTTAAAAGTAGGCGAATTGTGTGCTCCGTCTTTTGCCGAAATATAAAAAAGTTAGGACTGATAGAATTCAAGATGCATCAGTTTTAAAAATATTTTACGAAAGTCAGCGTCAAACTTAATTTTATTTGAAAAATTCCCAAAAATCTGCAAATTATGTTACACAGTCCGAACAAACAGTTTTTAAAAGAAAATTTTCTCCTCTATACGATGATGTAACTATCGTTTTCTTGCGAGTGCAATTACCGGCGTTATTATGTATTACGCAAGAAAAATCGCTAAAAATCGGACAAAACATAAAATAAAACATTTTCTAATTCGAATTTGCCTCACCATGGCACAGTGGTTATATCACTGGAAATGGTAGATGGGCGAAGTGTGAAGGTCCCGAGTTCGGGTCCCATCGCGCGTCCGTCGACCTAACCGTTCGGAGTTTTCCGTGGTTTTCTCCGAAACTTAGCGTAAATACGGGTTAGGACCCCTTAGAAAGACCCCCACGGAGGGCACCCCACCCTTCGACCTAGATCCCACTCGGAGCTAATCGGTCGTAATCCCACACACACACACACACTCTAATTCGAATTTCGAAAAAATCGCTTCGAGGTGTGTCGAGACCCGTCTTGGAGAATTTCCGTACAAAATTTGGTAGGTCTACGATCAGCTACGCGAGATGCAGACAGACAAACTAACGGACAGTTTACACATTGTTTTATTTATATAGATGAATAAGAAGTCAATAGAAAATTATTCATTCCGTGGCATGAAATAGACGATGGTGCTCTTATGCTCTACAATAAATATGCTTATCTGAAGAGTATTAATCCATCCTGTTGTGTCACGTCATAGAACGTTCAACGGAGGTGATTCAGCAGCTACCCACGATTGTGAGCACCTTGTGACTGTCAACTTGCATAAATATCGCAGACCTTACGAAACACTAAAGATGCATCAACTACCATCAACAGAGTGTTATATGGGAAACGTTAAAGACGCTATATCTTGAACTTGTTGAAAAATAGAAATCGATATTGAGCTTACGAACATCTTCGAAAATTAAAATAACCGCTGCAGCTAGCTCGAATTAATCCCATGTCACTTCATTTTACCATCAACGCCAGTGTGAATTTTTTTTATTATTTTTGTTCATATAAAATATTTATACGTATACATACATATATATATATATATATATATATGTATATATATATATATGTATATATATATATATATATATATATATATATATATATATATATATATTGAAGTCATTTTACGATTAGTGCAGAATTACCTTTACACTGAAAATTATCTCATTTTGGAAAATTTATAATTTAACAGCTGTAAAATAATGAGTTATGAAATACAGTTTTAACGTTGAAGAAAATTCATTCTGCATTACTTTTATATTTGCAGTGTATTTTCTTGTGTATTTGTTGCGTAATGCGTTAGTTTGATTAATGTTGGGATAAAATACTTAAAAAGATGGGATTGAATTATTCTTAAGAATTTTTCTAGACAAATATTTTTATGCATAAAAATATAGTTTAAAATAAATTGGATGCTAATATGAAAATTTGTAGGGTACTCGATTTTGAATGTAATCATCTGAAATTATTAGTCATAAAGAGTTACTTATTATTGAATATGTTTAAGGATGTGGTGATTATAAACTGTACGTGCAATGAATATAATACATAAATATATATAAATAAAGACATGTCTAGGAAAATTCTAGATATTATTTGAGAGAACAAAATATTTCAAGTTTTAGTGGTACCTATATAGAAGTAAATTTCAGGCCAGATTTCAATATTTCTTTTATATTACACAGCGCAAAATTTATTACTTACCATCCAGAGATCATGGGTCTTATTTTTCAGATACCTGAACCATCCAGCCACCATAGTTTAGCAATGCGGTATGTATATATACACACAAGGTGTTTAAAAATTAGAGGTACAAACTTTTAGGAGATGTAAGATACACCAAGACGGTTCTGAATCACATAGCAATGCGGGGTCGGAGACGTCGTCTTCGTATACCTGTTAATAATCACTTTGGAAGAAGTGTTGTAAGTGTGCGTGCAATTTCTTAACCAAGTTTCATAAATAAATGGGGTTCTCCTCCGATAATTTCATCAAAGTAATGAAAGAAGGCATTCTGCATTAAACATTTTTATCAAGTGCATTAGTTTTTGGAAAACCGTGATCGAAAAGTTCACTGTTAATTGAACACTTCTTGTAAAGTGATTATTAACAAGTAGATGAAGACGACGTTTTCGACCCCACATTGCTGTGCGATTCTGAATCGTCGAAACATTTCGTAGCTCTAATTTTGAAACACCGTGTACATATATTTATATATATCTTTTTTAATACTTTTGAAACTTTAAAACATGAATATATCTGAGAATAAAATTTAGGCTTGAGAGTGAGATTTTTATTTATTTATTTTTTTTTAAATAATATACAAAATTCTAATGAAATGCGTACCAAATTGAACTGCTTCAATTTTGATTTTCACCATAAAAATGATCAATATATCTATCTCCCACCAAAAAAAATGACCCACATGTCCGGCACCAAGCTTCGGTCAAGCCTAAGGGTCAGAAGCTGAACCCACCTCTTGAAAGAAAAAGAATACTATGCTTCATATACAAATCGCATGGGGGGGGGGGATAATAACATTTATTTTACTTATTTCCTAGCAACCGCTTTCTGAAATAGAAGGGCATAAAATGTCACATTTGCAATATGCAGTTGAAAATTAGATAAGCAGAATTTTCGTGTGAAAATAAAGTGAGATTGAGTAATGCATTATTTATCTGATTTTTTTTTACACACGCACCACTCGTCTTGTTTAGCTACCGATTGCACACGCAGACAACCTATTTGGATGGTTATTTTCCACACAACCTATAATTTCTGACGGAGATTTGTTCTGAAAAAATAACTCAGTTGAAATAACGCATTTGTTTCGCCGGAAATTGTTCTATAACTGTATTTCTCCTGGTTAACGTACTGATTGCAGTGGGACATGGAAGGAGAAATTATCGTTATTGAGTATCGGATAGTGACTGGATTTTGGTTTACTTCTTCACATGAATTATATTTCTTTATATCAGAATGAATGCTGTATAATTACTGAATCTGCTGATTCACTTAAGTGTGCGGTGTTGGGTTCCATTCCCTTTCACCCCTGGTCGTTTGTGTTTAAACTGTCAATTTCATTTGTCTGGATTAGCCAAAACATTCATGCTGTTATACACATTATTGGATTTATCGGTGGATTCTTCAAGTCAAGCAAACAACACCGAAAATAAATGTTCCAAACACAAACAACAACAGTAGTAAAAAAAAATCTGGAGTGACTCCACTCGACTTTCCGAACACTTACGATTAAGATCATGACAAAGCACTTAAATAAATTTGAATCGATGAATCATTCAAACATATATACCAAATTGAAACTCAATGGAATGCACCGTTTAAACGCTTGCGCACTTTCAATAATTTCTCCCCATATGCCATTATGCCATAACATAAAAGAAAGATTTGTCGTAGCCCTTTAGGAGAACTATAAGTCCTATACACACCAAAATCAATACCGCTCTTAGGATGGTGGTTTATAACATGTATACCGAATTTGAGCTCCATCGAATCTACCGTTTAAACGCTAGCGCACTTTCAAGAAATTCCCCCATAGGCCATAATGTAAAAGAATTCTTTGTCGTAGCCCTGTAGAAAAACTATAAGTCCTATACACACCTAAATCAATACCGGTCTTGCGACGGCGGTTTATGACCTATATATCCAATTTGAGCTCAATCGAATGCTCCGTTCAGGAGCTATCGTGTTCACTCACATACACGCAAACACACATACACACACACACACACATACACACACACACATACATACATACATACATCTCGTAAAAATAGCATAAATGGATTCAGAAGCCCTCAAAACGTGTAAAAACACCAAAATCTCGAAGTCGAATTTTTTCATGATTACAATACTTTCCTTACATGGTACATGTTCGGAAAGTAAAAATAATAATAATCATTTTGAAATCTACATTCTGTAAACAGTATGTCTTGTGCAGCGGTTACCAATCTTTTTCTCCCTGCGAACCCCCTTCTAAAATCCGAAATAATTTGGCGAACCCGTTATGCATTCATCGCATACTATAGTCTGTTCGCCGAGTCGAGAGAACGAAACAAAATAATTGCACGTGCAAACTGGCGAAGAGTAAGCATCTGGCATTTTGCCAAAGCGCCAAACACAGTGTCAATTTCTGCTTTCTTCCATTTACGCTGTTTGGCGCATTTAACCTTTCTGATTTCGAAACTAGGGATTGGTGCCAAAAAATGTAATTCTTTGGTAACCCGTTTGTTTACTTTCGTTCTCTCGTTTCCGCGAACAGACTATAGTATAGTGTTTTCACGAAACCTTTAACCCTATATGAGGCCCTGGTTAGAATATTTACCACCTGCGGTCTATTAAATACAGAAATCAATTATCATTTAGTGAATTTTCTGATTTTTGTTCAGTTCTATTGGATGTATACTTTTTCCATACACCTAAATTCTAAATTATATTTGGCTTATGAACTTTTCTTTCATTCGTCTTTTTAAAGAAAGCTCGAATAATGACACGAAAATGGAGCCTGAGAATCATCGCTTTTAATTATATATTTTTGCGTTTAATTCCGTGTACGAGCAGCAGGTAATTTTCCGACTTTGATTTTGTGAATGAATGAATGGATTCTCCTGCAAAATGTATATGTTTGTTGAATACTCGTTACTCCAATTTTCACGTAGGATATGACAGTAGAGGGAAAATATAGGAATGAATCCTAAAAAATGGGCCAGCAAAATCCCAAGTACTCTCGCACTCTCTGAAACATAAACTTGCCTTATAAAGGGTTAAACATCTTACGAACCTCTGGGGATTCTCAAACCACCGGCTGGGAGCCGATGGTCAAGTGGATCTCTTTTCTATTGCAACTGTTAAGCTATATTATAGTTTACATGTTTATTACAAATAAAAATGCTTAAATGAAATAGATAAATTCATGAACATTGTGTCAAAATATAAAAATTCTGAAATACGTTAATATTTTAAATACGCACTAAAGTTCAATTTATTAAAAGCGTATCTTAATCCATGCGCCGTTCCTATTTTTCTCCCTTGTTCCATAAAACATTCCTTTGGAATCGAACGCCGTATTAAAATCCCCACTAAAACTGCTTTATAATATTTTCCATGTGTATTCTAACTACACTTCACCATCATACTGTTTTGGAATGTGCATTACAATCCACGAGCGCCATGCTTGTCTTTCTTGTTCTACAGAAAACTTCTTCAGATTTCAAATCTATATCAAAATCACCTACCAAAACTGTTTAACAATCTTCGCCAGGCATATTCTAACTATACTTCACCTTTTTTAATACTATTTGGAAAGTGTATCATTATTTATGAATGTGCCGTGTTTGCCTTTTTCTTGTGACGTAAAACCCTTTCCAGAACTGAAATTTATATAAAAAATCTCCAGCTCTAACTATTTTACAAACTGTCGCCTTTGCTAGTTTCCAGCCCAATTTGGGAAGATATCGCAAAGCTTAGTCCAGTTCTGAGAGAGGACATTTTTTTAGCTGGCACTTCTTAGTACTTCTCTCCGTAGGCGGTAATGTATGAGAAATATTTTCTGTAGCCCTGTAAAAAAAAAATAAGTCCTATACACATCGAAATCAATGACGGTTATACGACGGTATTTCGTATACTAAACCATGAAAAAACCCTTAACGGGTTAAAAGTTTGTAACACAGTATTTTATTTTATAGCTATACGAATTTTAAATATCGGTCTTAAAAATAATGATATCCAATTCTGAGTGACGACCTGCTGTGATTTTACGAGATTTGGTTTTAAATTCCATTACAGTTACTTTTGTTTTATTTTCTAAAAAACGATTGACACATTCAAGCGATGCTTTTAATTATGAAATACAGTGTCGTATATATCACACTTTCACTGAGTCTATATTATGTACTCAAGTGAAATTATTTCAATAATTTATTTCTTGCGCCAAGCTCTACAAAAGGGCAAGCAAAATTTGCACAAATGTTTTCTTGTAACACACTATGTATTTGAATACATTTTACTTAATTTGGATACTATGACATAAAATAATGTACAAGAAATATCTTTAGCAGTCCCGTAAAAAAACTATCCTATACACAACAAAATCAGTACCCGTCGTGCAACGGTGGTCTTTAATATACGTACCAAACTTGAGCTCAATAGAATGCACCGGTAACCTATTGAGAGATACGACGCAAATCAGTCCACAAACTATGTCGACAAAAAAATACTCGCGTGTACGAAATAGCACTTCATTGTTAGTAAATTAAAGTATCTGCTGTGTCTATGGACATTTTATCAAGCGAGTCATAAGGATAATATTCCGGTAAGTATATAGAAAATCAAAAGATTAAAAAATTTCACCCGCAGTGCTGTTAGATAGTACATGGATTTTTAAAGAAAAGCAAAACAAACCCACCGCATGGAAGTATACCGTGTTTACTCGCGTATGAGTCGCACTTTCTTTGCCAATTTCTCACGGTGAAAGTCTAGGTGCGACTGTTACGCGGGTAAAATCGACTACCTAATATTATAACTCTAAAGCTATTTCATCTCCTTCAAAACGGAGCGTGCGACTATTATGCGAGGGCGACTAGTACGCGAGTAAACACGGTAGATTGTATTTCCTCAGAAATTTGAAATGTATTAAAGCGTTCTTTTTGTTTTTGAAAGTCAGAACAAATTTTTATCTGCTTGAAAATTCGATTCAGTTCGATGCACGCTTATTTGATTTGCATAATGACAAATAATGTCGCGTCGGTTTACACGACTAAGTTGTTTAATATTCCCCAAAGAAAAGTTAAATTAGATTTTGAGAAAACAAGACCAGGGTTCTGAAATAATGACTGCCAAGGAAATTTAAAGCCTCTTTGTAAACATATGAACGGCGTAATGTAAAATAATTTGACATTTATAACGGAGAACTATAAATCCTTTTTCAATGTGAATGAACAGAAACAGAAAAGTTTCTACGAGTGTATTAAACTCCGGTTTGGGGCGATTCGGTGTAATCTGTTTCATTAACTCGGCATCGCGAAGAATTAACCGGTTTTAAGAAAGTTAAAATAATGACGTGTACTGGCTGAAGAGAAATGACACCCGAGGAATAATGAATTATCGATTAGTTCCGAGGCTCGGTTTACTTCTGAAAATTTGCTGAATGCTTCTATACACAGCTGATTTAGTAAATAGCTTTAGTTTAGCTGATTTTACGTAATTTTGAAAACTATTTCGACAGAAGTAATTGGGATATTTGCCCGTCCGTATGTATTGTGAGTGAGACGGGAACATGAACACCCCTCAAAAAAAAATAAAAATAAAAATTGGGGGTTTCTGTTTTCATGCTTAAATTCTGATTCTAGACATTGAAAAACACTTAAATTTTCATTTTTAGTTCTTTTGTCTGATTTACGTCGATAAGTATATTTTAATTTATTTCATAAACGAAAGAGGGCAGCACTTGGATGAACCCGAAAGTAAACTGTATTATTATTTGTAACTCTGTAGTATTGCTTGTAGTATTATTTGTAATATTATTATTTGTTTGTATTATTATTGGCTCCTACGAACATAAAAGAAATACGAAAAATATTCACTTTTAGATATTCATTTCTTATTATTTTACATTTATATGTTATTGTTTATCACACATCTTGAATAAAAAAGACTTTTATATCCAGCAAAAACTTTTCTGATCACAATTTAGAGAGGAATTATTAAAAAAATATAAAAATCGGGGATTTTTTTGCCAAAAAATTGAAAAATTGCTTTAATTTCTACAAAAGCAAACTTTCATAAAAAAAAAAATATATATTTTCCTGAGTTTTGGCGTAGAAGAAACTAAAATTTAACATGTAGAAGTCAGACCCAAAAATCGTGTTGACCGGTGTAATGTACAAAGCCTTTATATTACAACAACTAGAAATTTTTGAAATATCTTGCTGCAGTGTGAAGAAACAGATTACAAAACAAGCTAGGAGTTTTTATTATCCAGTTTTTGTGCTCATGTGAAAGTTCACTGACCAAAATGCTTTTGTCGTAGAGTTCAGTAAAACGGTTCTATTTATTTTTGTATGACTTGGCACTATATCTGTAGTATACCAAAATTATCACTGAAGGGAACACTCTTAAGTTGAGAACTTTACAAAAAAGAAACTTTAGTATTGTTGTAAGGTTGACCCAAGAAAAAACACTATCAGTCCTGTAATGGCCAGTAGCTTGACTGCTGACGAATAAAACACAAATTCGCGTTACAATATCAATTAAATATCTCAAACTTCTCAGGTTTTTAAAAAAAAATATTTTATGCTTACGTTATACTAGAACGAACAGTTACTCAAACACGACATCATGGGCACTAAACTGATCCGTCCCAACGTTGTAAAAGTGTTTCATAATCGATCGGTTGGGCGTGATTTTTATTTCTTTTCTTTACGCGAATCATTTCCAGATTAAAAAATAATTCTCTCCACTCATTCGCTTGGAAATGTATAGACTAAGGGTGACGTTTTGAATTCCTTATCAGCTGTTTACGCTAGAAAGGTGATGAGACGTTTATCATGCCTTTCAATACGTGATTCAGTGGGGGGTGGGTGGGGGAGGGAATAAAGGAATATTTTTAAACGATTCGATACAGATAACGACGGTATCGATTTTCGATGTAACCGTGTTCGTGTACTCTCCTCAACAATGAGAAAAATGAAATGGAGTCGGAAATAACACCCCTCTTTCTTTCATTGGCAAAGTTGTTAGCAGCATTGGGAAAGATTTTTGGCTTCAAAAGCACAGTAAAAGAAAATAAAAATCTGAAACACTTTTATACTTTAAATACGCACTAAAGTGCTCTATATTAACCCTTTAACGTGTAGCGTTCCCTCTCTGGGAACACCAAACTCTGACGTTTTGACTGTTGAAAGTCACGGAAAATAGATTGGATTTCTGTAAATAGTTGCGGGTGACCTAGCCCCACGAGAATCCTTTACTTTTTAATCACGTCATTTCCCGTCAAAAGATTATTTTTAAACAGCACTGACATCTGCCGGAAAAAGGAAGAATGCGAGAACAGCTGGATAGATTGCCCAATGCTGAAAAAAAAGGGCAGCCGTTGCCATCGCTCGACTGAACGACCAGCAAGAGGGCGGACGATCGAAACGTTCATCGTGTGCCACAGACCTATAGACCCTTTTTTGACGACAGCTGGCTGTGCCGCACAGCCAGCTGTCGTCAAAAAAGGGTCATAATCTAAGAATGTACGGTATTTGTCTACTCTGTTCCATGAAACACCTCTTCGGTATTGAAATCTATATTGAAATCGCCAACTAAAAGTATTTTACAATCTTCGCTTCTAAAAATTAAAAAAAAAATAAAAATCTGGAACACTTTTATATTTTAAATACGCACTAAAGTGCTCTATATTAAAAGCGTATCGTATTCCATGCGCCGTCCCTATTTTTCTTCCTCGTTGCAATACGTTGGAAAAGGTATCATTATTCATGAGTGTACCGTGTGTTTTCCTTTCTTGTTCCATAAAACACTTCTTCGGAATAGAAATCTACATTGAAATCGTCTACAAAAACTGTTTAACAATTTTCGCCCCTCATAGACAAACTATACTTCTCCTTTATAAATACCATTTGAACCACACGGTACACTCATGAATAATGATACACTTTATAAATACCATTTGAAAAGTGTATCATTATTCATGAGTGTACCGTGTGTTTTCCTTCTTTCTCCCATAGAACACTTCTTCGGAATAGAAATCTACATTGAAATCGTCTACAAAAACTGTTTAACAATTTTCGCCCCTCATAGGCAAACTATACTTCTCCTTTATAAATACCATTTGAACCACACGGTACACTCATGAATAATGATACACTTTATAAATACCATTTGAAAAGTGTATCATTATTCATGAGTGTACCGTGTGTTTTCCTTCCTTCTTCCATAGAACACTTCTTCGGAATAGAAATCTATATTAAAATCGCCTACCAAAGCTGTCTAACTATTTTCGCATGGCACAGTCAAACTATACTTCACCTTTATAAAAACCATTTGGAAAGTGTATCATAATCTATGCGTGTACCGTATTTGTCTTCTCTGTTCGATAAAACACTTCTTCGGCATTGAAATCTATATTAACCCTTTATAAGGCGAGTTTATGTGCAGAGAGTCGAAAGTACTTGGGATTTTCTCTCGCGTATTTTTTTAGGATTCATTCATATATTTTGCCTCTACTGTAACATGCCATGTGAAAATTGGAGAAACAAGTATTAACAAGAATAATAATAACGGGTGGGCACTGCCGATTAGGCATTCACAAATAAAGCGGTCCGAAGGCATTGACCATGATGGCGGCACCCAGTGGACAGGGCCTGATTACTGAAAAGGCTCGGGAAGCTTGAGCTTCCCCTCACAATTTGAAGGGGGCCGAAAATGACTGAAAAACTGCTATAAAAATTCAAAATTTTGCTTTTAAATGATCTTTTAAGTTATTGTACACATTTTTAATGAAGGGAAGTGGTGCTTTTCAGAAGTCTTGATACTTCATATCGCAACATTTATAAATGAGTTGTTTCCGATGTCATTGGCTGGGACACCTGCTGCAGTTGAGAGTTTTTTTCTATTATGGGGAATATTGGGCCGGCAGAAAGGGGTAGACCTTTTAATATGTAATGTTAAATATCTTCTAAATGTCAAAATGAATTCTCAACTTCAGTGTTGTGATTTTTAGGATGTCATCAAAGCAAAGAATTCCTGAAAAAAGCCATGTCTAAATGAAAAATAGGACTCAATTAATAAAGTTTAAAGTTCCAGTAAGGTAATGCTTTTAGTTATTTGTTAATGTTTAAAGTAATTTAAAAAAAAACTGTAAAATCTCGTTACAATGAACTAGTAAACTATTATGAAGATGAATGAATAAAATACTTTCATCAAAGGAAAATTTCAAATGAATGAATAAAATGTTTTTATCAAAGGAAATCATTAGAACTAATTAAATTTTAAAAAAATTATTTTTTAGGAATAAAATATTTTTATGAAAGAAAATCATTAAAACTATACTTTTCCCAAACAAAAAGGGGATGGGTGGCCCGAAATGAGACTGAGCTTCCCCTCACTTCAGAGGTTAATCGGGCCCTGCCAATGGACAGCCAGTATTACCCTCTGTGAGGGAACGGACGATTTAACACCCAAGCCGGGAATTGAACCCGGACCCAAGGCGTGATAGAATGGCTCTTTAGCCACTACACCACTTGAACGGCGCACGTAAAATCTATTCCTGGCTCCAATATAATCCATGTTCAAATGACGCGCCAGGTGTAGGTTAGAATGGGTTCGAAATTAGTAAGCTATTACTTATAGCGTTGGCCTGCCTACTAGGCTTCCCCGCAATGAAATGACCCATCCCGGTTCTCGTAGCGGTCAAGACAATAGTGTATCAGCTGACCTCACCCATGAAAAGGAGGTGAAAATTCCCGTTAACTATAATTTAGATACTTCTAAGTCATGACAAAGAAGTTTTCCCTTATAATTTTTACTGCAAGCTTTCACAGTTCTCTTAAAATAAATATTTCTCACATTTAAAGTCACTTAACAAAAATTGAACGAAAAAAGGTAGTGACGGGACAATTTTTTCTCCAAAAACTTCCTTCCAGTATTTTATGTTTCCAAAAATTAAATATTACCTCATAATATTTATAAAAGTGCACTTTTATTTCTTTTTTGGGGAGGGATTTTCAAGCATTCATCTTTTGTCTGTTCGTTGACGGAAATTAAAGTGCAGCTTTTAAAAGCGATTTTACTTTCAAAAATCTCTGTGATGGACGTTATCGTAATACGGTGATACAGCTTTGGAGGAAAAAAATAATAGCAACAACACGGGATATTAATTTAAGACTCTATCTGTGTCTCTCGCCCTAAGAGAAAATCAATCTTTCGATTAACTCCTCTTTTTATTATTCTTCACTCTAAGAGATGTCAAACTTAAAATAATAAATCCAATACATGACTTTTAAAGTGGCATTAACGACGAAAAGTAGAGAAAGGTTTTTGATAGTGGCATTTAGTTTCGCGTAATAATAATAAAAAAAACCTCATAATAAAGTAACGATAGCATTTGATTAATCCCCCCTCTGTCTTGGATAAAGCAAATAGGTCAATTTGTTATCCCTCCTCAATAGGTTTAGACACTTACATACGTACGTAAGAGTGGGGGAGTTAAAGATTTTAAATCGTCCCCCTTCCCTTAACCCTTTAACGCGCAGTGATCCCGCTCTGGGAACACCCAACTCTGACGTTTTGACTGTTGCCAGTCACGAAGAATACATTGGATTTCTATAAAAATAGTGGCGGGTGACATAGCTCCACAAGAATCCTTTACTTTTGAGCACGTCCTTTCCCGTAACAAAAATGGTCACGATTCTTTTTAACAGTACTGACATCTGCTGAAAAATGGAAGAATGCGAGAACAGCTGGATAGATGGCCCCATGCTGAAAAAAGGGCAGCCGTTGCCATCGCTCGACTTATCTACCAGCAAGAGGGCGGACGATCGAAACGTTCATCGCGTGCCACAAATCGAGAGACCCTTTTTCTGACAACAGCTGGCTGTGCCCCCTTTTTTCAGCATTGGGAAAGGGTTGCGCCTCAAAGGGTTAAACTGTAATTTAGCCTGTCCTATCCTGTGTGGCGTTGTTTATGAGCTTGGGTCTAGATATCAGTGTCTAGCTTTCGAAAACCCATACTGCACTCCTAAAGGTGCGCCTCTGATTTAAGAGGCACCATCATGGCAGATGGTTGAAGTCTGAAGGTCCAGGGTTCTGGTCCAAAAGTGACTGTTTTGGACGCTTTTCTCCAAACGAAACGTGAATACGCCTTTGAACCCCATAAAGTCTGTCCCCGAAGGCATCCCTCTTCCCAGGCAGGTACCCCTCGTGCAGGTTTGCTTCAACACAATGCACAAGCTATAACTTAATAGGTTTTGGACAAGCCGAAATACACAGTTGGTGTTTGAAACATGCTAATGAAACTCGGTTGAGAAATTAGACGAACAAATTCCAAATATGTTTATTAATAGATAAATGAAGTTTTTGATCATGCATTCCTCTGTGATTCTGAATCGTTAGGATGTGCCCTACCTCCTCTAAAAGATTATCGCAACATTTATGGGATACCCTATATACGTATTGCATGGCGATTAAAATAGATGGATGTCTGTTTCTGTAGACCCTAATACATTAGAATTCTTTTGAGTGTTCCTGTACAAGAACTATCCATGCTATAGACACTGTTCTCTATAGACAATATAATACCTTATAATGCTTACCATCATGGAATGTATCTAATATAAGTATAGAGCTTGTTTGGTTAGAAATAGACTAATGTCGCTAAAATGCACTTTAACCCCTTGCGAACCAGGCCAATTTGTCTATGAATGGACCGTTGTACCAGATTATTAAGTTCTGTTTAACTCAATGACTACTAATGCCATCTAGCGACTAGAAATGAAAGCGAAAAATATCGAGATGTGAGAAAAACACAGCTTAGAATACCAATTATACACTAAGAAGACCGGGATAAAAATACCGGGAATAAAACAGTGAAGTCTATGCAATAGTACAAAGAACGTACGCAGGTACGTCCATGGCAGGGTGCGAATTGACGGGGGGGATGCCGGGGGATCGTCCACGGCTGAAGAATGCAAGATCCCTGGCTAGAGAAATATTAATGGATCCCTGCCATGGATACTATTTATCCCCTGCTGAAGAAATATTAAACTGGTGAGTGAAGATTTGGGATTGAAGTCAAGAAGTCAAAATGAAGGTGGTATGTAATCGTTTGTTACTATACTCTAAGGCGACTGCCTTAACACTTCGTCTCTTTTCTAAGCTAACAACCCTCAAGAGTGGCTTCCAAAACAGGTACATTGTATGTAGCTTGTGTATCTGTGATTTCATAGAGCAAACAACCATGCGTGACGGCAGAATATTCCCCAGGGGGGGGGGCAAAGACTACTTCAACGTATGATTACCATGTTGGAAAGAGCAAAAAATCAAGGAAAAATACTGCATACAAAAATCCAGGGGGGCCATTGCCCCCCCCCCCTTGCCCTATGCTGCCGGCGCCCATGCAAACAACCTATGACTTTTGTTTGAATATAAGTCAATTCCCTAAAGTGTCGGTGACTGCATTTGTCAAGTAATATCATGTGAGGGAAGCATTTGCACCTTCCCTCCTTCTTCTTTTCAAGTGTCCCGCCCTGGAGAATGTTTACTTTCAAATGTCCCCCCCCTGGAGAAAATGTTCAGTTCGCACCCTGGTCCATTGCATTTACGTGTCACGTTATAAAGTTATAAAAACGTGCGCACGTACGTCCCTGGTGCGCAAGGGGTTAAACAAGGCGCAGTGCACTGGAATATTGCGTACACTCATTTCAATAGAGTAAATGGTACACTGGAATAACACGTAATCTTTGTAGTAATGGGTGCCTATTTACCGAAGTTATGGCACGGACGATCAGACGGACATAACCTATAGTCGCTTTTCAGCTCTGTTTTGAAAGTGTAAAAAGCAGAAATGGTGACATTAAAGAATTACAATTTTCACTCCTATGGTACACGAATCGAATGGTAGACAGTTCTTTTTCTCCACTTCTACCATCGTTGAGTAGCGAAAGGATTTAACCCTTTAACGCGCAGTTTTCCCGCTCTAGGAACACCCAACTCTGACGTTTTGACTGATGCCAGTCACGAAGAATAGATTGGATTTCTATAAAAATAGTTGCGGGTGACATAACTCCACGAGAATCCTTTACTTTTGAGCACGTCCTTTCCCGTAACAAAAAGGGTCACGATTCTTTTTAAACAGCACTGACATCTGCTGAAAAAGGGAAGAATGCGAGAACAGCTGGATAGATTGATTGCCCCATGCTGAAAAAAGGGCAGCCGTTGCCATCGCTCGACTGAACGACCCGCAAGAGGGCGGACGATCGAAACGTTCATCGCGTGCCACAGATCGAGAGACCCTTTTCTTGACGACAGCTGGCTGTGCCCCACAGCCAGCTGTCGTCAAAAAAGTGGTCTCTATATCTGTGGCACGCGATGAACATTTCGATCGTCCGCCCTCTTGCGGGTCGTTCAGTCGAGCGATGGCCACGGCTGCCCCTTTTTCAGCATTGGGAAAGGGTTGCGCCTCAAAGAGTTAAGATGAAGAAATTGAACTCCGAGTCTAAATGCCACGCAAAAAGCGAAATTGAATTCAACTACTGGGAATTCTCCGAGAAATCTTCCACTGTTAAAAGGATTTTGTTGCGTGTGTAATACGCATTCTTCCCACTTCGCAGTTTTCACACTATTAACATCCTCTCCCCGAACGAAATAAATTTCCGTCGCTGTATAAGAATGCAAAAGGCAAGAAGTGTGAAAGTACTTGGGATAATGCCCCGGCATAAATCAGACACCTGCAGTTGAAAAACCCCTTTTTACGGATTGATCCGAGTTTCCATCTGTTTATTAGTTGGAGCGCACTGACACTTTGAATTTCGTACAGCTCCAGACTGGAATTCGAAACGAAGTGCATAAAATTATAAAATGTTTCACTCGGGTTGAGTGGGAATTATTTCAAATAAACACCTGGAGAAGGAAAGACTTGACGTACTTTAAAAATAAATGCACACTCTTCACGCGAAATGAGAAAATATAATATAGATCTCGGGAATTGGCAGGAAGATTTATCAGTTACTTTTTAAAATGGCGTTCCACTTAACAGAATTTGGAAATATTTCTGATTTATGTCACTCAAATGAAGAGGAAAATTGACTCGATTAATGAATGCATAAATTTGTTTTTCTTTTTTCCACTGAGTGATTTTTCGAAATATTTCAGTGAAAATTTAATTCACTTCCTTCCTTTTGTTCTCACAGAACGCCATTTGCAGACTTCTGTTCAGGATCGCCGACAGGATTTTTGGGCCTCAGGGAAGATATATACGAAGCCCCCTCCCCCCTTAAAAAAATCCATTTTTTAATCCAGAAAAGCTTTCTACTTCAGAATGACTACACTTTAAATTGAGCGTAGCCCTTATATGGAAAACCTTGTACATGATAAAACTTTCATCAGATGAAAGTATTTTATCAGAATTATTTTAAAGTAATGTACAGATAATTCTTCAGTATTTTCTTATGGTATATGGAGAATCACTTGATACAATTAAATCGAGTTTTTTAAATATTGAGTGCCCGCTATTTGAAAACTAAAGCAGGGTTATTATAAAAATTGTAACCAAACTAATAACGCAGATAGGAAGTTAGCTAATACCAATGGGAAGAGTTAAAGCCACAGACCGATGTCGTTAAGTATGACTTACCAGCATCAGTGCAGGAATAACACATCAGTGCAGAAGACACAAATATTTTATTTTCCCGTGGGATTTGCCCGCTAAAAATTCGTAACATACATCCTCCATGCACGGGCTCCTCTTAGGCGAAGGCGCCGGGGCAATTCTCCCCCCTCCCCCTCTCGGCGAACCTGCTTCTGTCAGCATGTGAGTGTGTACATATTTTTTTAAAAAGCTTGTGGCATCTCACGTATTTGACACAAAGAATCTCTTATATCAGTTTTGTTTCTTTAGAAACAGACGAACGTCTCTAAAATACGCTTTAGACAATTGATATAGGACGTAATATAGTATTTAAATTCTTTTGGGTACTTCTGCAAAGTACTATGAACGCTGCCTACGAGTAGTACAGTACATAGGAAAAACATTTTAATTTTTTAGTAATCGATGCACTTTTACGGGAGTTAGAGTGCAGACGGACGGACAAACAGACCGGCAGATAAAACTAAATAAGCTTTACAACTTTAACATACAGTGTTCAACAGGAGAAATGATGACATTACAAGAATTATGGTTTTCAGTCGTATTTTACATGAATCGAATAGATTTTTTTCTTCACTTTTACCACAAATTAAACAAATTAAGCCGAAGAAATTCAGTGCAAGTTCTGGGAATTTTCCCCTCGAAATCTACTGTAAAGGATTTTGTTGTGTGTGTAACACGCACAACAAAATCCGCAACATACGATTCTTCCCGCATCGCAATTCCACACTATTAACATCTTCCCGAACTAAATAAATATTGTATAATGTCTCGGCATCCAATTGACGCCTGCAGTTGAAAAACTCTTTTCAAATTGATTCCAGTTGTCACCTGTTTATTATTTGGAACGCTCTGACAATTTGAATTCCGTGCGACACCCGATTCGGAATTCGAAATGAAGTGCATAAATAGATAAAAGTATAAAATGTTTCACTCGGGGTTGAATGGGAAATATTTTAAATGAACTTCAGGAGGGAGAAATCTTTGACGTCCTTTAAGAATAAATACATACTCTGCACGCGAAATGAGAATATATATATATATACCTCGGGAATTTGCAGAAAGATTTATCCGTTCTTTTCAACGTGATATTCCACTTAATTTGAAAATATCTCTGATTTATGTCATTGCAATAAACATGAATACTAGCTAAGTTAATGAGCAGATAAATTTGTTCTTTTTCTTCTCATTGAGTAAGTTTTCGAAATATTTCAATGAAATTTTCCGAGTGGTTTTACTCTCACAGAACACTGTTTGTATACTTCTGTCCGAATGCTAGTGAGTACATCTTGTTACCTATTATGTAATTAAAAAATAACATATATCCTCTTTGTTTGGTTAGGAATAGATGAATCTCTTGAACGTTAACTGCCCATAGTCGCAATGTTGTTGCTACATATGGATAAAAAGGAACTCAATCCATAAGCGCCTACCTCTCGCATAAACATCAAAAATGCAAATACAGCTAAAATAGAGACATATGAATCATCATTAAAGAAGGATAACATTCCAGGGACACGATTACAAGTATAATCTCTAAACACCAGTTTAAAAGTCGAGAGGGAGAGTATTCAATTATTCAGGACATGACATTAGCAGGCAAACATCACATCTAAAGCTGTAATGTCGGGTCAAGCCGCGGGAAGACTAGCAACTGTTTTCTGTTCATAGTGTCTGCTTTGAAGATATAACACAAACTTTTGCAAAATATACCTATTCTATATCGATGTTCGGCTGGGCAGTCGTGTTCAGTTCTCGATGCAAAATTGGCTACCGTCTCTTTAACGTGGCCTGTGACCGAATTCTTTCCTGTCATTTTAAATATTTTTCCAATGACTTAATCTCAGGAATCTATTAAGTAGATCCGTGTTATAGTTCAACATAGTTTTGTCTGGTATATATCTTCCTAGAATCGAATGGAATAGCAAACTCTTCAATTTATGATTACGCACCTTTCTTAGCCAAAAAGTCTGCAATTTCGTTACCATCTATGCATAGATCGTAATGTACTGAAATGCTTTTGAACAGTAGCGAAGCCTGGATTTTATTTCGGATTGGAATCTATTGAATCTATCTCTGGAATCTATTGAATAGATCAGAGTTATAGTTCAACATAGTTAGTTCTCTCTCGCATTTACCTCTGGTATATACAACATAATTATATATACTTTCCTAGAATCGAATGGAATAGCAAACTCTTCAATTTATGATAACGCACCTTTCTTAGCCAAAAAGTCTGCTCTTTCGTTACATGCATAGATCGCAATGTACTGAAATGTTTTTGAGTAGTAGCATAGCCAGGATTTATTTAGAGGGGATTGGGCTGGCTATCAAATTGTAAGCTAAGTAAAGTGTTCCATTTCGTGGGGTGTGGGCTGCAGCCCCCTCAAACCCCCTCTGGCTACGCCTCTGCTTTTGAGTACGTGTGCAAAGAACTATAAACAATGCATACATACTTTTCAATAGGGTACAAGATTCAGTGCATAGGAAAACATGTCAATTTTGTAGTAATCCACGGGAGTTAGAATACAAGCGTACTGACAAATAGACAAAACTAAATAAGTTTTTCAGCTTTGTTGGTGTGTCTAAAAGTAGGAATGGCGACACTGAAGAATTACGATTTTCAGTCCTACTTCATACGAACACTGATGTATTTTACCAATTGTAATCCAAAAATTGTACTGTAAAAAATAAAATAAAAATGAGGGAAAAAGCTGCTGGCTGGACCTGAGCCTGCAGCTATGGTTCAGCAGGACAGTAGGACACTTCAGGAACTAAAACAGGCTTTAGACCAAATAGGTAGGCCATTCCTGAAGGTAGTATCCTATAGTATCCTACTTCATACGATTCGAAATACGGACTTCTTTTCCACCACTTCTACCATTATTGAGTGGCGAAAGCACTTAAGACGAAAAAAATTGAATTCCGAGTCTAAATGCATACAAAAGCGAAATTGAATTTTCTTCTGGGAGTTTCTTCCTGAAATCTCCCACTGTAAAAGGATTTTGTTGTGTGTGCAATACGCATATTCTTCCCGATTATCAGTTCTCACACCATTAACATCTCTCCCCGAACGAAATAAATATCCGTCGCTGTCTGGGAATGCAAAAGGCAAGAAGTGTGGTAGTGCTTGGGATAATGCCTCGGCATAAATCAGGCACCTGCAGTTGAAAACCCCTTTTATAGACTGATTCGAGTTTCCACCTTGTTTATTATTTGAAACTCACTGACAATTCGAATTCCGTGCGACTCTAGCTTCGGAATTCGAAATGAAGTACATAAACGGAAAGAAGTATGAAATGTTTCATTCGGGTTGAATAGTAATATTTTAAATAAACTTTCGCGGAGAGGAAAGTTTTGACTTCCTTGAAGAATAGACTCCGCGGGAGAGATGACAAAATATTGTGTGTATCTCAGAAATTTGCAGAATGATTTATGTTTTCTCAAAGTTGCATTTCACTTAACCCTTTAACGTGCAGTGTTCCCGCTCTGGGAACACCAAACGTACGATAAAATACGTACGAATAAAACGTACAATAAAATACGTTTTGACTGTTGCCAGTCACGAAGAATAGATTGGATTTCTATAAAAAGAGTGGCGGGTGACAGAGCTCCGCGAGAATCCTTTACTTTTTTAGCACGTCATTTCCCGTAAAAAAAATGGCCACGATTATTTTTAACAGCACGGACATCTGCTGAAAAATGGAAGAATGCGAGAACAGCTGGATAGATGGCCCCATGCTGAAAAAAGGGCAGTCGTTGCCATCACTCGAGTGAACGACCAGCAAGATGGAGGACGATCGAAACGTTCATCGCGAGCCACAGACGAGAGGGTTGCGCCTCAAAGTGTTAATAGAATTGAAAAATATCTCTGAATTATGTCGTTAAAATAAACATGCAAATAGATAAGGTTAAGCGAATTTTATTTCCATTGAGCAATTTTTTGAAATATTTCAATGACTATGAATGAGCTGTTTTGTTGAGTGAATAACATATTTGAAACGTCCCACTGTCTCTGATACATACTAAGAATGTTATATGTATACTTGTGCCAGCATGCGACTATTTTTTAAAAAGGCTGGTGGTATCGTGTAATTTACACAAAGAATAAAAATGTCCTGTGAAACGCGAGTGGCACTTTTTGTGTATGAATAGAGAGCTTATTACTTAGAGCTTATATAGAGAGCTTCTAATAAGATTTAGAAGAAAAACAAAGAAATTTTTTCAGAATGTTGAAATATGCAGTAAAGATGTAGCGAATCCAAACTCCAAAACAAAACTCTGACCGGGAAATTTTTATGCTCGAAAAATCGGATAAAATTCTTAATAAAACGGGTCCATTTTGTTTAGTTAGAAATAAACGAATATAATTTTACTAAGTTAGTTACTAAGTTAATAACTAGTACTAGTACCTATATTTTTAATTAGTACTAGTGATAATTGTCCTGCTCTGAATGTAATACTCTTTTACATTTAAAAAAAATTACCATCTTTCTCACCATTATGCAATCTTAATTTCGTTCTTATATTGATTTGGATTTCTCCGTTAAAGTGTCATTTATCCTTCGATTGGCTCCCGCGTTTGTTTTTCTGTAGCTGATCTGAGTTTTTCCCACAGTGCTTCAATAAATTTTCTTCGTTTGTAAGCTCTCTTTAGCCATCACCTGCGGGAGAGTCTGCATTTGAAATGTATTGCAATTAAATTACGTCTAACTGCCAATTGGAGATTTTGCAATTTGGCGATTGAATAGATGAGCCTTTATCCCTGCTCTTGGCCCATCGCCTAGTTGGCTGTTCTTATACGTTATTGCAACGTTATGTGCTCCACTATAGAATCTGTATTGAGACTTTTCCCAGCTTTTTTTAAAGGACGATCTGCCAATCTACACCATGATATTACACATGCATAGTATATAGAAGTAACCCATACAAATACACATACGTAGTACATAGAAGTAACACATACGAATACACACACGTGGTACATAGAAGTAACACATACAAATAGACATACGTGGTACATCGAAGTAACACATACAAATACACATACGTGGTACATCGAAGTAACACGTACAAATACACACACGTGGTACATAGAAGTAACACGTACAAACACACATACGTCATACATAGAAGTCACACGTACAAACACACATACGTCATACATAGAAGTAACACATACAAACACACATACGTGGTACATAGAAGTAACACATACAAACACACATACGTGGTACATAGAAGTAACCCATACAAATACACATACGTGGTACATAGAAGAAACACATACAAATACACATACGTGGTACATAGAAGTAACACAAATTTCGTCATAGAAATCGATGCCTATTGACGGCAGTTGGAGCATAGACGGACAGACAAACGGATATCATGAACACTTTTCAACATTGCTGGACAGTGTGAAAAAATAAAAATGGCGGCATTAAGAATTTGTGGTTTTCAGTCCTTATTTTATACGAATCGAAAGATAGACTTCTTTTTTCCTCTACTTTTATCATTATTTAAGGGCAAAAAGATCTAAGACGAAGAAATTGAATCCCGAGCCAAATGCATGCAAAAGCGAAATTGAAATCAACTTCTGGGAGTTTACCCTTTGTAATCTCCCACTGTTAAAGGCTTTCCTCGTATTATTACATATTCTTAACACTTCGCCAATCCACGCTATTAACATCTCCCACCAAACGAATTAAATATCCGTGGCTTGTGTCGAAATTCAAATGGCAGAAGTCGTGAGGCACTCGGGATAATGCCTCGGCATCCATCCGACACCTGCAGTGGAAAAACTCTTTTTATAGATTGATTCGAGTTTTCACCGGTTTATTATTTGAAACGCACTGACAATTTGAATTTCGTGCGACTCCAGATTCGGAATTCGAAATGAAGTGCATAAATAGATAAAAGTATTAAAATGTTTCACTCGGATTGAATGGGAAATATTTTAAATAAACTTCTGGAAGGAGAAAGGTTTGACGTCCTTTAAGAATAAACATATACTCTGCAAACGAAATGGGAAAATATATATACCTCGGGAATATGCAGAAAGATTTATCGGTTCTTTTCGAATTGATATTCCACTTAATTTGAAAACATGTCGGATTTATGTCATTGAAAAAAAACTTGAAAACTAGCTAAGTTAATGAGCAGATAAATTGGTTCTTTTTCTTCAATGAAATATTTCAATGAAATTCTCCCAGTGGCTTTATTCTCACAGAACGCTGTTAGTATACTTCTGTCCGAATGCTAGTGAGTCCATCTTGTGGCATATTATGTAATTTACGCAAAAAATATCAGATATCCTCTTTGCTTGGTTAGAAATAGATGAATCTCTTGAACAATGCAGGCGAAATGAGAAAATATATATACTTTGGGAATATGCAGGAAGGCTTGTCGTTTCATTTCAAAAGACACTGCATTTGATAGAATTCGAAAATATCGCTTGATTTATGCCACTAAAATAAACATAAAATGGACTGTGCTATAAGTACATGAATTTGTACTTTCTCTGTTCAGCGAGTCATTTTTCGAAATAATTCAATGAAAATTACGGAGGCATTTTACTGATTGCGTGAAATATGAAACATTCACTGTCTTTCATGCACACACAGAACATTACATCTATGTTTGTGTCATCATGAACCATGGGTGTCCAAAACTAAAGTTACAAAATGGACGATCCTCTGGGAAAGGAATGTATCCACCGTACTTTGCTGACAAGCTAGGTTTCCACACCTCGGTCGCATAGAGCACTCGTGGAACGCTCTAGGCAGAGCCATTTGCATATCGACAAGCCCCCTCAAGGAATCTTTCAGGTTCCAAAATTTGCGCTTTTTAAAAAATGGGAATGACTGGCATCATCAATGATCAATACCTTCACGCAGGCGCGTAGCCAAGAAAATTTTTCGGGGGAGGATATGCGCCTAGAAAAATTTTCGGGGGGGGGGGATATGAACTTATATGTGTATAAATAGACGGAATTTCATCACTAATCCAAAAATTTCGGGGGGGGATATATCCCTATATCCCCCCCAGGGATGTATCCCCCCCTCTGGCTACGCCCCTGCCTTCACGAAAAGTGCTCGGTGGGACGCGTATATAGCTGTGGTCACACCTAGGGTTGCCAAATGTCCCGCGAGAGGCGGGGACGGCCCATTCCTAGGCTTTATAGGACATGTCCCACGAAAGGTGGTTGCGGGACGCCCAGTGTCCCGTTTTCTGAATAGAATAAGCAATAATTTGATAAATTAGAAGAAATGTTAAACATTAAGTTTCTTCCATAAATAAATATGATTTTAGCAGAAGTTATTGTATACTTTAAGTTAATTTTGCGAATAAGTAATATTATGATTTCTGTAAATGTGGTTTAATACAGATTTTTTTTTTAATAAATAAATAATTTTCATAATCTTAGTAGAAGATGGGATGTAGGACTTGAAGTTTCTTTTATTAAGGTATAGTATACATACCTACTCATACGTTGTTCTAACTATTTCTTAAATGCCAAATTAAAAGATTTTGCTTTTTTGATGGAAGGAATTGAAAAGTTCATTTAAGTTAATGGCTAAAGATAGTTCTGTTTGTTCTGATTATAAATAAGAGAGATACAAGACTCCATAATAATGAATGTTAATTTTTCATTGCTTTGACTGTTTTTTAATTTTTGTTAACTGGGTTGCCTGTGTAATTATGCCAAAGTAAAACATAATATTCAATGAAACTACTTAAAATGTGAAAGTTAAATCTGGTTTTTGTAGAATTTTCTCGCCTTTCTGTAATGAGTATGCTGGGCTCCGCTTTTTTGAGTCACATTCCGAATGTTAATTGCGAGAGTCTCTACAATTCGCGAATGAACGCTGGCAAGCCTAGTCACACCCAGGGTGCGAATTGACGGGGGGGATGCCGATTGTCCCCGGCTGAAGAATGTAATATCCCTGGCTAGTGAAATATTAATGGATCCCTGCCAGGGATACTATTTATCCCCTGCTGGAGAAATGTTAAAATGAGTCTCTGTCCTTACAAATTCAACAGTACCTAACGATTTAAGTATTCAGAATAGAAATTCTTTTATTTACTAGACAAAGGAGCAAGTTACAAACAACCCTTTGAAATAGATATATGCATGCCTGATGCTACTTCTCATTCTGTAACTGGGGTCAGGTTCCAAAGGAAGACTGCGAAATGAACGAGCAAGTGCTGCTCTGCCACGAGCCGAATTTGAGGGTAGACGTAGAATCGACATAGGCAGGAATATATTTGCACAGAAAATTGGAGGTCGACTTTGTTAGACTTTAAGTCACTTCCCAGACATGTTGTCGACTGAATTTGTTATATAATACTTAATATATTAAGTGAGTGGAACATATACACCTCTTCTCCCCCCCACCTTTTTTTCTTCTTTTCAAATGTCCCCCCCTGGAGAATGTTTTCTTTCAAATGTCCCCCCCAGGAGAAAATGTTCAATTCGCACCCTGGTCACACCCCTTGTTAGACGAAGCAATAAAGAATTACGAAATATCCTATTTGACCCATGTCGCTTTCATTTGCATATAAGCCTACATTAAATGCCTATGCAAATAATTTTGCTAGCGTTTCCTGGTTCCCAGAATGAGGCATGACATGAGTATACCGAAACCTCTTTTTCATTAACCCTTTAAGGCGAGCCCCTTTCCCAATTCAAAAAAAAGGGCAGCCGAAAAAAGGGCTGTGCCGCACAGCCAGCTGCGTGAAAAAAGGGGTATATCGAAAGGGGTTCGAACTTTTTAAAAAAACATTCTGATAGAGTTTTTGCAGTTTATACAAATTCAATAAAAGTTAAATATCCTTTAACCCTTTGAAGCGCAACCCTTTTGAAAAAAGGGCACCCTTTCTTGACGACAGCTGGCTGTGCCACACAGCCAGCTGCGTCATAAAAGGGTCTCAAGATCTGTGGCAAGCGATGAACGTTTCGATCGTCCGCCATCTTGCTGGTCGTTAAGTCGAGCGATGGCAACGACTGTCCATTCTTCAGCATTGGGCACTCTATCCAGCTGTTCTCGCGTTCTTACATTTTTCAGCAGATGTCAGTGCTGTTAAAAATAATCGTGACAATTTGTTTACGGGAAATGACGTGGAGCTATGTCACCCGCAACTATTTTTATAGAAATGAAATCTATTCTTCGTGACTGGCAACAGTCAAAACGTCAGAGTTTGGTGTTCCCAGAGTGGGATCACTGCGCTTTAAAAGGTTAAAATGACACTTATTTTTATCTTGCTTTTTTGAGGGCATTTTACAAATACGTCTATTAAAAGTTCGTAAGCACATCAATAATATATATACATTCATATGTATTTTCCAATGGTGTTATTTAAGGAACACATATGTGACCTTCCTTGCGTTACTTTTCGCAAAGAAGGAATATTCTTTGAGAAAAATTAACTGCTCCGCTGTTTTATGCCGGAGCAATAAAATGACTGTGAAATAAATAACACGACTGTAAGATCACGGCTTAATGGCTCCCTACATCCCCGCGCTAGACGGAGAACATAAATAGAATATATTTAAAACACCCGCGTTTAATATTTCTTCAGGGATAAAACGGGCGAAAGTTTCTCCCAAACTTTTGACACTTAAATTTGGAAATATTCAGGAAATTTGTTCCTGTAACCGATGATTGAAAAATGTTTCTAGGAAAGTTTAAGTTGAATGGATTGACGCCTTTGCACAATGGCGTAGCGGAGAGCTCCGTGCAGACTGGGACCCCTGCATAGCTTTAACGCGCAGTGTTCCCGGTCTGGGAACACCAAACTCTGACGTTTTGACTGCTGCCAGTCACGAAGAATAGATTGGATTTCTATAAAAATAGTGGCGGGAGACAGAGCTCCACGAGAATCCTTTACATTTTAGCACGTCATTTCCAGTACACAAAATGGTCACGATTATTTTTAACACCACTGACATCTGCTGAAAAATGGAAGAATGCGAGAACAGCTGAATAGATTGCCCAACGCTGAAAAAAGGGCAGCCGTTGCCATCGCTTGACTGAACGACCAGCAAGAGGGCGGACGATCGAAACATTCATCGCGTGCCACAGATCGAGAGACCCTTTTTTTCACGACAGCTGGCTGTGCGGCATAGCCAGCTGTCGTCCAGCATTGGGAAAGGGTTGCACCTCAAAGGGTTAAAATAGTTATATGTAATTTTTTAGGCACTGAGAATAGTTTTCAAATAATGCACATTCCAATATTATATTCCCTCTGAATTCCCCAATAAGCAAGCCCCTTTCCAATATCCAGCCGAGGGACCCGAAAAGACCCAGTCCGGGCCTGATCTAGAGAACTGCACGGGCCGAAAATTTTTAGCCCGGCCCTTAGACAAAATAAAGAAATTAGGAATGGCCCGGCCCGTTTAAAATTCAGATATTAAGGCCCAACCCGAACTAACTTAATTAAATTCACCGTTTCACGAGAATCATATTTTAATACTCATTTTATACTTTTTATAAGTGTGTATATATATCTATATAAATAAAATTAGACTTTTGTCTGTACATTTCTTGGAATTCAAAAATTTTGCGATTTCTATCCGTTTCAAGCACCCGGGAATCCGATGCGACCCTCAAAAAAAAGTTTGTCTGTCTGTCATTCTGTCATTCTGTCCGTGACGCTTTTTTTGCTTAAGCATCACGCAAAAACGACTGAAGCGAATGGTATGAAATTGGGTGTCATGATAGGTGGTCACTCAACTTAAAACATAGGCGTCAAATTTAAAAAAAAAATCTTGATTAGATTTTCAGATTTTGCGAAAATCGTTTCAAACTGCGTAAATTTGTGTTCGCACATCACGTAATAACTGCAAAGGTGAAAAAATGATATTGGGTGAAATGATAGGTGGTCACTCACTATAAGCATCTAATTAAAAAAAAATCAATCAGATTTCGAGATTTTGTGAAAATCGTTTAAAACTGAGTGAATGTTTGTTCCCTACGTAATAACGACTAATGCGATAGATATGAAATTTGGTCACACGATAAATGGTTGCTCAACATAAACTATAGGAGTCCAATTTTTTAAACATTTTTATTAGATTTTGAGATTTTGTGAAAATTCTCTCAAAATATGTTTATATTTCTTCAAACATCACGTAATAACGACTCATACGAATGATATGAAATTGAGTGATAGGATAGGTAGTTGCTAATCTTAATTTATAGGCGTTGAATTTTAAAAATATTTTGCTTACATTTTGAGATTTTTCAAAAATCGTTTTAAAATGCTGAAAATTTGTTCCAGCATCACGAAATAAAGACTGCAGGGAGTGAAACGAATTTGGGTGTCAGGATAGGATGTCACTCAACTTAAATTCTAGGCTTCAAATTTTTCAAAAATGTTGATTAAATTTTGAGATTTTGCGAAAATTATTTCGATATGCGTAAATATTCGTTCGTGCATCACATAATGACGACTCAAGCGAATGAAATGATATTACTTAGTGACTCTCTAACCTGTAATATTTTAACAATACATGAAAATGATAAGTTCGCTTTCTTTACTTTGGCAACATACTACATCCACTCTGTGTACTCCTACAATGCTGACGAAAGTTCTTGCTTTTTGGAAATTTTCATTCACTAACCCGTCGAGGACGGGTACTTCAGCTAGTATATATATATACTAGCTGAAGTACCCGTTCTTCGCACGGGAATGAATGGACTTTTGATATTACGATTTGTGGTGATTACTATTCATTGTAATAAACAGATATAGCAAAATGGATATCGCGTTATATTGTGTCCAATAATCATGCATACCGAATTTCAAGGCAATCGTTTGCACGGTGCAGAAGGCCATGCGGCGTAGCGCAATCTAGTGGCGAGTTTTAGCAAAACGGATACGGCGAAAATATTTTTCGCATTCAGATATCGATGTATACGAATTTTCATGACTATCGGCTGGACAGTCCTGAAGTTCATGTGTTGACGCGACATCTAGTGGCAAGTTATAGGAAAATGGATAGCGCCAAACTCTTCCCCGTGTTCAAATATCTATGTATACCTATTTTCATAGCGATCATTTGCAGAGTCAAGAAGTGATACACTGCAGGGCCATCTAGTGGTTAATTAAAGTAATGATTTGCTACAGAGCCGTCAAATGGCGAGTTATAGCAAAATGGATAACGCCAAAATATTCTCATTGTTCAAATAGCTATGCATACTTATTTTCATAGCGACCGTTTGAATGGTTAAGAATTTGGCCTGCTGTTGCGTCATCTAGTGGCGAGTTAAAATAACAATGCATTGCAGTGTCATCTAGTGGTGAGTAACATCAAAAGGAACGCAGTTAGAATATATTCTTCGTGCTCAAATGTGTAAGTATAAAAAATTTTATGCCGATCGGTCGAACGGTATAGAAGTTGATGCTTTGCAGCGCCATTTAGCGGCAAGTTACAGCAAAATGGATAGTGAAAAATATTCTCCGTGTTCTAATATTCGCCAAATTTCATCGAAATCGGTTGGACGATATTCGCATAGCAAACGGCTAAACGGAATAGAATTCGACGTTGTGCTGCGGCACCAAGTGGCAAGTTAAGGAAAACGGATAGCATAAAAACCTTCTCCATCATAAAAGACTTAGGTGAACCAAATTTCATGGTGCAACGGTGCTCAACGGTGCTGGAGTTTTTCAACCTCATAAACACATACCAACATTCATTTTTATCTATAACCAGTGTTATTATATATACCAGTCTCAAATAAAATCCAGTTTCAAATCTAAGCCTCGCCAAAGTGCCAACATACGCCATTTTGCAAGAGTTTTTTCAGGGAATCATTCGAAGCATTGACTTAGCAGCAATCAATATGGGAAATGGTTCGACCGCCAAAGAGTAGCGCGCATTTATTTGAAAATTGGAATCCCTTAATACAGCCGATTTTTTTTTTTTAATTATCAACTACAATGTGTTTTATTCATCGTTACTCCGATGTACTAAATGAGAAGATTTCAATTTTCTGAAATTTGGCGGAATTCCCCCAACTTAAATCAATGTACTCAATTGGCGAGAATTCTGAAGTTAGATCGCTTGAAATCCCTTAATAACTGCATTATTTCTCCACGGATCATTAAAATTTAACGCTGTATTCTAATAAAACCTTTGCACTTGTTTTCAAAAATCTATTTCCTTAAGCTCTCAATAAATTGCGCCAAGCCGAAAACTATGCAAACCGCTAGAACTCACTTACTCAAAATCGATATTTCAGCCTTTTTTTTTTCGCCAAACTAAAAAAATTTACACATTAGCCTCGGAAATCTTCAATTCTTATTGTTTTGCGTGTAAAACATTACATTCTTGCTCTGATTTCCCATGCACACGATATTATAATTTTTAAAAAAATAACCTTACGAATAATAATACTACAAAATAAATAAACTAACAAAAAAAATTCATTATTAATCTTTTATTTTTACTTTGAGAATTTAAAACAATTTATTCGGCAAAATCGCCACACATGGCAACCACGATCCTTATTTCACACTTTTTTCACTACAGGGTTTACAATTACGGAAAGCTTTTTGCGTGAAGAGCATAAAAAATCTCTTAAATTCCGGGAACGGGTGGACTTTCAAAGTTTTAAAGTGGACTACGATTTATTCTATATTATTTTACATATCTGTGCTAAATTTCAGGCCGATAGGTCCATTTTTGTGGATTTGTATACGAATCAAATCCACAAACAAACAAACAAAGAGAATTTCATTTTTATTTATAAGATAATGTAATAGGACAAAACACAGTGATTCATTTACAAGATATCAACAACTTCTGAAAAATTGTATAAATTTAAATTGACCTTAATGGGAGGCAAGACATCATGTTGTACAGCCCGAACTACTATGACTGCTCGTGCGTGTACTATGGCCGCATTCGTAAACGCCAAACGAGTTGCACTCGTGCTTCGAGTTTCCATCTAAGGTGATCCTAAAGGAAACTGAGTGCACTCAGTTTCAAAACTCATACGTCCGTATACAAAACTGAGTGCAATTAGTTTCAAACGAAGTAAACCGAGAGCGATTTAGGTTGATTGAGATTGTTGAGAAGATTACTTGCTGCACGTTGTTGCTGTTTACAAATGGCGTCCGTTGTTATGGAAATGTATGTTGTTATGAAAAGTATTTTACGTTTGCTGAAGTTGCAAATATTACTTTTTCGAGGAGGAAATTCATGCATACGTTAGAAACTGCTACGAAGGTACATACTTTTTCAAAGGTAATCATTTACTTGTATTTTTCATTTTAGTCCATTCAAAAATGCATGTTTTAGTGTTGAGATTGAAGTGGATTTAAACCGTTATTAGCGAAATTTGAACATCTTTTGCTAAACACTTTTTAAAAAATCAAATTTAAGTTGAAATTTCTAAATTTTGATCTGTGCACTTCAATCATGGCCACGCTTTCTTTTTAAAATCCTATTGATTTTATATTGAGTATGTACTAAAATATCTCCACAGCAAAATGAACACTTTTGCGAATTGTAAACAAACACGTCTCCTAGTCGACGAAACTGAAATAAACTGAAGGTGTTCGTAAAGTCCAAAGGAAACGGATAACCACTGACAGCACTCAACACACGCATTCCAGTTCCGTTACGAAAACTCGTGCAACGAGTGGGTCGTTTACGAATGCAGCCATTATCTTCCTTCTGGAGTAATTAGAAAATGAATTGGAAAAACAAAAACCACAAAGATTAGAAGTAACCTGCTTATTTGAAATCAAAAAGATATTCTTCCCGCCCCCCACACACGCTTTCTTTCAAAACTAATAAAGTATTTTGATTACATCGTCCCCCAAGGGGTCTCGAAGACATAACGCAGAAGAAAAGCATTTTGGAGCGAATGTTCCTCTTGGCATATGTTTATATCCGATTATTATGGGTCGTTAGCATAATTTGCTTCGTTCATCAGAGAGACTGAGAATGAAGAAAACGATTCGATCCTGTTTCATTGGATCGCAAATTTCGAGATAATGCTATTTTTTCACGAATTCTTAGGGAAGAGTCTGAGCATAGATATCGAAAGGGGTTCGAACATTTTTTAAAAAAACATTTTGAAACAGTTTTTGCAGTTTAGACGAATTCAATATAAGTCAAATATCCTTAAAGGCAGACGTCGCAGTCGGTTCTATTTTTTTATTTTTTTTAATTCCTACCTTCATGAAAGTTTTATTCATATAGCCTAGTATTTTAATGGTTTGATAGGCGAAACCTTAAAATCTAAAAGAACATTTAACAATTGTTGAAGCAACTGTACATTTTACTCTAATATTTATAGAGGTAGGAATTAAAAAAAAAAAAATAGGACCGACTGCGACGCCTGTTAACCCTTTAACACGCAGTGTTCCCGCACTGGGAACACCCAACTCTGACGTTTTGACTGTTACCCGTCACGAAGAATAGATTGGACTTCTATAAAAAATAGTTGCGGGTGACCTAGCTCCACGAGAATCCTTTACGTTTTAGCACGTCCTTTCCCGTCAAAAAAAGGTCACGATTCTTTTTAACAGCACTGACATCTGCTGAAAAACGGAAGAATGCGAGAACAGGTGGATAGATTGCCCCATGCTGAAAAAAAGGGCAGCCGTTGAAATCGCTCGACTTAACGACCAGCAAGATGGGAGTCCGCCGCACAGCCAGCTGTCGTCAAAAAAGGGTCTCTAAGATTTGTATGACGCGATGCACGTTTCGATCTTCCGCCATCTTGCTGGTAGTTGAGTCGAGCGATGGCAACGGCTGCCCTTTTTTCTGCATTGGGAAAAGGTTGCGCCTCGAAGGGTTAAAGCTTTCGGCACTAAAAATGAGGTATTATATGCACATATTTTTTTTTAACCGATTGAACTAGCACTATTTTTTCCCGGCTCCATCACTATAATAGGTCACGAGCCGTCACTAGGACGTACTTATTTCGCAACTCTTAATCCTCACCTCCCGTAAAACTTTCTCGCATTATTTTTGACACATCCTGTGCTCAAGACTTCATTATTTATGCATATATTATATATTTTAGTTCACCCTTCGAGGGTCATAAAAAGTATTTCTAAAATAAACGATACGCAACGAAACCATTCCTCATCTTTTACAGATCGAAACGACAGACGTCGTAATCAAATACTTATTCATGTGTGGAGAAAAAATAAATAAAATAAAATAAATGGAATATCTGTTTATTTCTCCGGGAATAAATGGCGAATTCAGAAAAATAAATCACTTCTCGCTGTGACGCATTTATATGCATTTATCTCGCGGAACTCTTGTTAAGTAAAGACATTATCCATTTTAATAATTTCGCCGACTGCGGGGGGGGGGTTCCTTCCATTTATAGTCCCCCCCTCCCCCCTATTTAAATGCGCGCATTCGCGGGCCCCTCCTCATAAATTACGATTATTTTCATTTTTCACGAGGATGCGAGAAATGAACGCAGTATTCTAAACCACGTTAGATAAATCGGCACAAATTCATTGGAAATAAAACACTGTCCAATACGACAGTTCTTTTTATGATAACGTCAAAACTGATTTCCGGCACCGAAATTTTATACTTCTTTTACTTGGTATGAGGAAGTAAGATTAACTGATTAACCCTTTGAGGCGAAACCCTTTCCCAATGCTGAATAAAGGCCAACCGTTGCCATCGCTCGACTGAACGACCAGCAAGAGGGCGGACGATCGAAACGTTCATCGCGTGCCACAGATCGAGAGACCCTTTTTTGACGACAGCCAGCTGCCGTCAAAAAATTGTCTCCAGATCTGTTTCTTTCGAGATCTTTTCTCACACAAAATAAAACACTTCCACAGGCATAAATTCAGTGGAAAGTTACCAGGGAAATCGTAAACAGTCCCTCAAGACTCGGCAAAGACGAATTGACACACAGGAATTTAAAACAAGGATTTTAAAATAAGCGATAATACCACTTCTATAGGGTCAATACAAAGCCGTAAGCATTCACGGACATCTGTTCTCTGGACAAGCAGAAGCAAGACTGACAGGACCGGGGCAACGCGTGGGTGTTTATAGATGACGTAGAAGTTATTAGAAGGTTCCCAAAGGTTCCCCTTATAGCACGAATATTGATTACGTCAACGTCATAGGAGTGCAGCTGAATCAATACGCTATCATGTAATATTAATACTGGAAAACCAGCTTTACAAGCCCCATTGGAAAAATCGCAAAAATGTCCGAAATGTCGCCAAACTTGACGCCAAAAATAAGTCCCCAAAAGTGAGGTTATCGAGGTCCTACGACCGATATTTCTCGAGATTTCTAGAAAACGCTCTGTAAATCAACGGGGAAATCCAAAACTCCAGTTCTAGTTGACCGATTTTCATGCGACAAAATGCAAAATTTAACTATTTGACCGGTAGAACACGAATTTTAAACTATTTTAAACCCAGAACAGCGGGTTGGGCCCGAAAATTCGTAACAATACAAATTCTGTTCTGTTGTCATCGTTTCTTCCCCTCGTGGGTCTAGTACGGCCCCTATACACATGCAGGCAAGTTTAGTATCGAAAATGGTTTTTGTCATCGATCTGTAATCGATTCATATTTTTAGTCATTCTTCATCGTTAAGCAAAGAAATTTCGTGTTTTCACGCTACGGCCACAACACGACATTTTCTTGTAATAAATGGAAAGATGACAAGAAATTTTTCGTATCATTCATTTCAATCAGAGATGTGTTGCCTTGTAGTATATAATAAAGCCTCGTATTCAGGATCGTTAAATTACGATGTTATTGAAAAGAAGAGGAGATTTTCGGTATCCAGGGAGTTAGTTATCTATACGATGTTGTACTTGTATTATGATCGATACTTCTTGCAAGATCAATCAAATTTAATTTCTACAAAAGTATTGTGAATATTTTTGGATTGATTTATTGAACGTCGAATATTTAGATGTACGAACTTGAAAAGAGTTTGATTTCAGAGATTCTATTAATGGCGATGTCGTTTATCTCTCACCACCTTTATTGAAAATTTTCCCAAAAAAGCGACATAAAAGTATGCGACATAATTTTGCATATATTTAAATACTATTAGTTCACAACAGCTTTAATCTATTATTACAATATTTCGTAAGCTGTAGAATATGCATCACGTGTATGTATTTACATGTGATTCATATATACAGGGTGGCCATAATTAAACTGCAAGTGTTCAAGGGGTGCTGGAGAGAAAACTACCGAGACTATTCCAGTGAAATTTGGTATCTACACGTTTGAGAACATGCGCAAATCAAATATGAAATAAAATCGCCATTTTCACCCGATAGATGGCACTGTACCGTATTTCAAAGCTCACCGGTGGCCTATACAACTTACAAAACCGATAGACAGAGCATAGTGACATTCTAAGAGGCATATAAACAATATAACGCATCATTTACTGTTTATCAAAATTCCATACAATTCGCTTCGGTAATTAAATTTTTACAGTAACTATGTATCAAAAATGAGACGGAAATTTCATCACTAATCAAAAATTTCGGGGGGGATATATCCCGATATCCCCCCCTGCCTACGCCCTGAAAGGGGTGAGAGATAAAATGACATAGTCATTAAAAATGTGTCTCAAAAATGCTACATAAAAAAGCGACATAATTTTACATATATTAAAATATTGTTACAGTAGTGAAAAAACACTCAAAATACTGGTGTTAAACGATAAAGTAATTAAAAAACTTTGTAAAAAACACACATAAGAAGTAAAAGGAAAAAGGATACGCGTTTCGTTCAAAAAATGTTTTGAACTTCTTCAGTCGAAGCTCTTCGACGTAAAGTGTTCTTTACGTCGAAGAGCTTGGACTGAAGAAGTTCAAAACAATTTTTGAACGAAACGCGTATCCTTTTTCCTTTTACTTCTTATGTGTGTTTTTTACAAAGTTTTTTAATTACTTTATTGTTACAGTACTTCGTAAGCTGTAGAATAGGCATCCCATGTATTTTTTACATATATTGTGAATATACTATTAGTTCACAACAGCTTTAATCTATTGTTACACTATTTCGTAAGCTGTAGAATAGGCATCCCATGTATTTTTCTATCAATAGGTTACAATCCTAAAAATTTCAACATAGGGTTACCAGGCGAAATACACGAAAGATGAGAGATAAAATGACATAGTCAATGAATATTATCGTTTTAATATGGCAATCATGAAACTAAAAAATGACGGGGGGTTCGGGGGGTCTACCCTAACGAGGCTCGAACAGCCGAGTTTTATATGTAATTCTTCTATATACAGGAGGTTGTAAATACACGTCCCCCTGTAGGAAGCATTCTACAGCTGAAACGGTTGAGCAGATGACCGCTCAATTTGTCATATTCACTGGACACGAGAGAATTCGAGGAAGTTTTTCTGAAAGTTTAGTTCAAATAATGTCCACTGCGTGGAGCTCTGCATTTGCAATCAGCTCAGTAAACGACCCAAATTAATTAGTAGATACTCAAAAACTGTTAAAAATTTGTTGAAATTGCTTGTGCAGTTTGGATGACCTATTTCCATCGTTAAATATGCTGTTTTGACATGCAAAACGCCATCTAGTGGTAGTTTTTGAACTATTTTTTTTTTTGGAAATTCTTTGATCGTATCTTATGTATAGTTTATATATCAAGTTGGGTTACAATCTGCTCTGCAGAGAAGCCAGTGTATAGGGGATGTACAATTATAACCACTTGCATATTAGCTCACAAGCATAAAATCAAAATGACTGGCCCGAATAGAGATTTAAAAAAAAAAAAAAAAAAAAAAAGAAGCTGGCAGAATTTTAGATTTTAATAAGCGATAGAGTTTTATTTTATTTAAAAAAGAAATAATGCAGAAAAAAATTATATGCAAGATTTACTTTGATTTCGTATTACTATTCATAAGAAAAAGAAACTGGAAGAATTTCAATCTCTAACTAGAATTAGATGCTGTTTTTATTTTGAAAAACTTGGTTCCATAAAATTTAATGCCAAGATTCACTTTGATTTAGTATTGCTATTCATAAACGAACAACATTATATGAAGATGTGTTATTCTAGATAAATTATCTAATAAATGCAAGAAAAGATTTTATGGTCCATTGTTGACTTAAGAAAATGTATAGACAAACTTTTAAAAATCGGACAGCCTACACATCATTTTCCCTCTAAAATACTTCCTCCTCTTTCATTAATTTAAAATGACGTTATTTGTCTCTCGTACTATTTTTCCTTAAGCTAATTCGCTCAAACAAATTAACTTGCATAAAATTTTCAGTGCTCATTTAAACTTCTGACCCCCCTTCCCCTACCTCAACATTTATCAATCTTCTAAAGGGATAAAATCCGAACTTTTCCTTGGCATGTTTTAAACAAGTCGTGTGAAAACAGATTTCAGCTGCAAAATTGCGAGAAGGGGGGAAAATTCATTCTCAACTTTGGGATATCGCATTTAACTTGTCATAGCTCTAGCTCCAAATTAATAACACATCTCGAAGAAGAGGAAATTTTTATCGCAGATCGTTACTTTCTGTTTTTAATTGAGCGGCGGCGCTGTGTTGGTACGGGGCGCTTTAATGCTCTAAATGATAATTATTTACTCAGATCTTCAGTTCGAAAGTGTTCCGGGATTTTTGGCTACAGGTTATAATTACATCTTTTTCTCACTCATTTAACTCCGAAGCTGGCGACTTAAAAAGAGCAATAAAAAGGATTTTCCTTTCTCTGTTACTGCCGTATAAGATGTATTTTAGATAAAATTGGAAAACACGATACCTTCCATTGTTTTTAAACCAGTTGTTTTAAAAAATGTTGAAATGTTTAAAACTTTTTTTTAATTAAACAAAACGAAACAGACTCAAAAAAAAAAAAAAACACACTTTTTTAAAACGTTTGTTAAAATTCTCAGGACGTGTCACAATTATATAAGATAAGCAATTATTTTAAGTAACTGTTCCAAAAAATGACTCAATAAACGCGAAACAAAATATTAGTATTTAAAATTGCTTATCTTATCTATATATATAAAAATGTATGTTTGTGGGTATGTGTGTGTGTGTGTGTGTGTATGTGTGTTTGTATGACGTTGAAAAACTCCAAAACCGTTTGACCGATCACCATGAAATTTGGTATACTTAAGTCTTTTGTCAAGGAGAATGTTTTTATCCTATCCATTTTCCTCTGGCTCACCGCTAGGTGGCGCTGCAGAACGTCGAATTCTATTCAACCGCTTGCCATGAAAATACCGTTTGACCTATCTTGACGACCATTGTATGGCAGCAATGCTGCCGGACAATAACCGTTTTCCCATTTCCGGTGTCGGAGGAAACGGTTAATTTCCGTTCACATGCTATCTTACGAAACGGTTTCTCTCCGTTATTTTCAGTCACAGAATTAAGGGTTTTTTCCGTTATTTTCAGGCAGGAAATTCTCTTTTTTTAAGTATTTGAGAAATGTATTTTTCTTTTTTCCCTCTATCCCAAAGAAGGATTTTAAGCATTATTGAAAATTACGGAATCAGGTTTTGTATAACATTTGAAAGATAGTATGCCTTATTTTTTAATAAGCGACATTATAGGACAAAACCGGGTACCTGCATACTTCCAAAAAATAATTTATTTACCCTAGAATTTTTGAAACCAACGTTCTATTTCATTCAAATAGAAATTGAAGCACTTTATTCATGCAGTTATTTTACACGTGAGAAAAAGCTGTGAAATTACAACCTTTCCACACATATATGTGTGTAGGTAGAATGGATACACAGCGTTAACAAAGTTTTTACGCACTCTTAGTCGTTAATATATAGAATTAGTTTTTTTGTAACTGCACCACCAGCTTCAATAATAATATATATATTTTTAGGGGGTGGGATGGAGTTGGTCTGGTGCTAAAACACCAGAGTTGTTTTTAAAAAGTGTACATTCATGTGCATATAATAATATAAATAGTTCACGGTTAAAAATATGTTTGAATTATTCGTTTTCTTCATTTTTTATTATCAGATCTGTAATGTATGATTATTAGCCCGAGAAAATAAATTTTAAATCAAGGCAAATGTATTACATATATCTTAATACACTATACAAAGAATATTTTTTTTAATAAATAGAATATAATTTGACTGTAGTCTCTAGTAATATAAAACGAATTCCCTGTACATTCAGAATACAGAAAAGTCATCATGGTTAAATCAGCAACCAAATTTATTTACATGAATAAGGTAAAATAGTACTTACAGTTAGTTCTCTTCTTTGACTGGTGATATCATAACTTCATTTGTTTTACAACATCGACGAATAACTCAATCGTAAATCCAAATATCGTAAGAAACTATATGTCCATTAAAGCAAAATCTTTACCGAAAGCATCCCCTCCCTATTTAGGTTGAATTTATTTCACAACTATGAATATGAAGAAGATGCATTTGGTATTCGGATTTAAAATAAAATTATCTCAAGCGAATACACCGAGAAGTAAGCACCCACAGCAAAAACCCTTTAGCATTAACCCTTTAACGCGGAGTGTTCCCGCTCTGGGAACACCAAACTCTGACGTTTTGACTGTTGCCGGTCGCGAAGAATAGATTGGATTTCTATAAAAATAGTTGCGGATGACATAGCTCCACGAGAATCCTTTACTTTTTAGCCCGTCATTTCCCGTAAAAAAATGGTCACGATTCTTTTTAACAGCACTGACATCTGCTGAAAAATGGAAGAATGCGAGAATAGCTGGATAGATTGCCCAATGCTGAACAAAGGGCAGCCGTTGCCAACGCTCGACTTAACTACCAACAAGATGGAGGACGACCGAAACGTTCATCGCGTGCCACAGATCTAGAGACCGTTTTTATGACGCAGCTGGCTGTGCCGGCACAGGCAGCTGCGTCAAAATAAGGGTCTCTAGATCTGTGGCACGCGATGAACGTTTCGATCGTCCGCCATCTTGCTGGTACTTAAGTTGAGCGAAGGCAACGGCTTCCCTTTTTTCAGCATTGGGAAAGGGTTGCGCCTTAAAGGGTTAAGTAAAATACTATACTCCAATTATCTGCAGTCGTCTGTTACATGCGTAATGCGACGATATTTTTGTATGTTTAAGGGGTTTGCTCCAGCTTGAACAGCAGGCAGACTGGGCAACGAACATTTTGCATTCAAAATCGCTAAAATCAGCTTTGTGGGTATTATTTTGATTATGAGCGGAATTGGCTCGGAGACATTTCATTAGGCCAAGTTCGCATTTGCCAGAAAGAGAACGGAAAAAGCCCTTTTAGAACTAAGACTTCAGAAGAATCACAGACACTTTTCGTTTTTCAACAGAACTTCGGTTAAAAAACATCAAAAATCCTTTATTCACCAATAAGGGAAATTCTCCCGTGAAAACCAGATTGATATTGTCTGTGAAATTCAGATTTCTTATAGCAGTGAGTATAAGGTATAACATACTAGCTACGTTGTACGGGTGCAATTGGTGTCAGGTTATCATCTGCCGAAAAAAAATTGCCAGCTTTTGTAAGCCACTGACGGTACATGATCTGTTTATTTTTTCAGAAATAACGCACATTTTTAACTTGTATGCATTTTCCCTATTTCTAACCGTTATAAGTTTGGCTGGATAAGGTTATATTTGCTTAAACATTTTTTCGTAATTTTGAAATATTTCATTAAGAAAAAAAAATATTATATTAATTATTGATTAAAAATATGACATTTTAAACTGAATTATTATTAAAAAAAATAAATACATTCATTATTTAAAATTATGAATGCTGCCTAATGTTACTACTGTGCTCGTATAGTTTGCGGTAAATCAGCGCCATCTGCCGACACCTGCTTAAAAATCAAGGAAACTGTTTTCATTTATTTATTTTTCTGTATAAAAAGTAGTCTTATGTATTAATTCAAGGCATATAGAGCAACCTCGACATCTCTAACCTTCATATTTCGAAAAAAAAGTTTTTATCCTTACTGACTAATCCCCGTTTTATTTCACCTTTCAATCTCGAAAACTCTATAGGTCGAATTTTTTTAGCGTCCCTTCAACTGAGAGATATCAAGGTTATATAGTCTAAGCCAGGGATGGGCAAACTACGGCCCGCGGGCCAAATCCGACACGCCGGAAGGTTTTATGCGGCCCGCAATTGGAATTTTAATTAGCTAGTCCGACGGAAATTGAAAGAATATATACATTTTTATATTATACTAGCTGACCCGGCAAACGTTGTTTTGCCATATAAATTATTCCTAGGATTATTTTAGTAGAAAGAAATGACTAACTTATTGTAAGTGTGTGAGGATGTGGTATATGAGTGGAAGAGGCATGGAGCGCTGTGAACAATGCTGGAATATAAAAATAACACAATACCAAACATTTAAATTTTTAATTCATTGTAATTTATTCTTTACATTTATATATATCGCTAATTACAATAATTTTACTGAAAAATAATATCAATCCCTTAACGGAATAGAGTGAACAATATTTTTAGCTAACACAAACAAACTGCATGGTTTGCCCACTCGAGATCATGCCACGTATAATTGTCCGTGTGAAAAACATGGCGTGCTCAAATCTAACCCACAAACAAACATAGTTTGGCCTTGAGACTTATTCATAGTCATTCCATAAAAAATTTTGTCAAAAAAAAAAAAATAATAATAAAAGGATGAAAATCTGAAACATTTTCAGATTTTAAATACACACTATAGCGCTATATATTAAAATCGTATCATAATTTATGCGTCGTGCCTATTTTTCTCTCATATTCCATTAAGTTGGAAAGTGTATATTATTCATGACTGTGCTGTATTTTTTTTCTTGTTTCGTAAAACCCATCTTTGGAATCGAAATCTATCTTAAAATCGTCTACTAAAACTATTTTACAGTATTCGCCAAGTATATTACAACTACACTTCATCGTTTTATATATTGTTTCGAATGTGCATCATAATCCATGAATGTACCGGTTTGTCTTTCTTGGGTTGATTCCTACTTTAACGACTCTACTCTCGCCAAGGTGGCGATCATTAAACATATGCAGTTACAATGACAATTTTTTGCATTTATGTGGCAATCATAATTTAGAATTAAAATGGCGATTTGGAACAACATGTAAGCACAGCATGCCGTTACATTTTTATTTATTTTTGATTGCCAATTAATGTAGTTGTAATAATAAAGTGTTTTCAAATTCCTTAACTGGTGCGTTTATTGCTAATTTGTTTACTTTAGTTTTCATCTGGTTCTTTTGGGAGTGCCGAAACGGTACGTACGTATTATGCCGGCGGTCACTTCCGCCAAACTACTTTTTCGTCAAATTTGCTGGCAAACTATTGCCAATCGTATTCCAAACCATCAACAATTTCATGTGCCCGGCATTTATCTTGGTGAAAATTGCTTGTCTTGGAGGACCGCCGGGATAATACGTAAGTACCGTTGAAACTTGTGCATTACTCCCAGAGACCCATGACTGCAAAGCTCGCCAAAGTACGGGTTGGCGAGAGTAGGGGGGGGCGTTAAAATAGGAATCAACTCTTTCTTGTACCATAAAACACATCTTTGGAATCGAAATCTTTCTTAAAATCGCCTACTGAAACTGTTTTACAATCTTCGCCAGGCATATTCGTCCTATAGGCATATTCATACTATGCCGCAAAGACATGAAATGGGAATCATAATCCATGAGTGTACAGTGTTTTCCTTTCTTGTTCCACAAAACACTTCTTCAGAATAGAAATCAATATTAAAATCGCCTAATAAAACTGTGTTACAATATACGCCAGGCGTTTTCTAACTGTACTCGAAATATATTTATAATAAATTGTCACGTTTTGGCTCCCCATTTAGCGATCCATTATCAAAAATTGCACATCCTTGTGCGACTTTCAACATTTTATTATCGCCCCCCCCCTCTCCACGTTATCTGGCAAACACATTTGAAAAGGGACTCGATGCGCTAATGCCTAGACAAAAATCCTGATTGAACTTATTAGCACTCTGGTGCTAAAAATTTTGAGGTGGACCGCCCTTGTGACTTAGGGGTATGAGACAAAATCATATTCGCAGACCTAACGAATATACATATAAAATTTCTTTAAAATCGGTCGAGCCGTTTTGGAGGAGTATGGTAACTAACACTGTGACATGAGAATTTTATTTATTAGATATACCCAATATGAGTTCAATCGAATGTACCGTTTAAACGCTAGAGCACTTTCAAGAATTTCCCCCCCATAAGCCATAATGTAAAAGAAATCTTTGTAGTAGCCCAGTAGAAAAACTATAAGTTCTATACACATCAAAATCAATGTCGGTCTTACGATGGTGGTTTATAACATATATACCCAATTTGAGCTCAATCGAATGCCCCGTTTAGGAGCTATCGTGTTCACTCACATACACACAAACACACACACACACACACACACATACAAACATACATCTCGTAAAAATAGCATAAATCAATTCAGAAGACCTCAAAACGTGTTAATACATCAAAATCTCGAAGTCGAATTTTTTTCATGATTACAATACTTTCCTTACAGGGTACATGTTCGGAAAGAAAAAAGGATGAAAATCTGAAACACTTTCAGGTTTTAAATACACACTATAGTGCTATATATTAAAATCGTATCATTAGTTATACGTTGTCCCTATTTTTCTTACTTATTCCATTAAGTTTCAAAAATGTATCATTATTTATGACTGTGCTGTATTTTTCTTGCTTGTTTCGTAAAACCCATCTTTGGAATCGAAATCTATCTTAAAATCGCCTACTAATATTTTTTTACAATCTTCGCCAAGTATATTACAAATATACTTCATCGTTTTATATATTGTTTCGAATGTGCGTCATAATCCATGAATGTACCGGTTTGTCTTTCTTGGGTTGATTCCTACTTTAACGCCTCGACTCTCGCAAAGGTGGCGATCATTAAACATATGCAGTTACCATGACGATTTTTTGCATTAATGTGGCAATCGTAATTTAGAAATAAAATGGCGATTTGGAACAACATGTAAGTAAAGCATGCCGTTACATTTTTATTTATTTTGAATTGCCAATTAATGTAGTTTTAATAATTAAGTGTCTTCAGATTCCTTAACTGGTGCGTTTATCGCTAGTTTGTTTACTTTAGTTTTCATCTGGTTCTTTTGGGAGCGTTGAAACGGTACTTACCGTATCGTACAATCGTATTCCAAACCATCAACAATTTCATGTGCCCGGCATTTATCTTGGTTAAAAATTGCTTGTCTTGCCGGACCGCCGGGATAATACGTAAGTACCGTTAAAACTTGTGCATAACTCCCAGAGACCCATGACTGCAAAGCTCGCCAAAGTACTGGGATTTTTTAGGTTGGCGAGAGTGGGGATGTTAAAATAGGAATCAACTCTTTCTTGTACCATAAAACGCATCTTTGGAATCGAAATCTATCTTAAAATCGCCTACTGAAACTGTTTTACAATCTTCGCCAGGCATATTCGTCCTATAGGCATATTCATACTATGCCGCAAAGACATGAAATGGGAATCATAATCCATGAGTGTACAGTGTTTTCCTTTCTTGTTCCACAGAGAACTTCTTCGGAATAGAAATCTATATTAAAATCGCCTAATGAAACTCTTTTACAATATACGCCAGGCGTTTTCTAACTATACGCGAAATATATTTATAATAAATTGTCGCGTTTTGGCACCACATTTAGCGATCCATTATCAAAAATTGCAAACCTTGTGCGACTTTCAACATTTTATTAACTCCCCCCCCCCTCTCCACATTATCTGGCAAACACATTTGAAAAGTGATTCGACACGCTAATGTCTACACAGAAATCCTGATTGAAATGAATAGCACTCGGGGGCTAAACATTTTGGGGTGGACCGCCCTTATGATTTAGGGGTATGAGACATAGTTAAAAACCTATTCTATGACCTAACGAATATACATAGAAAATTTCATTAAAATTGGTCGAGTGGTTTCGGAGGAGTTAGGTGACTAACACTGGGACAGGAGAATTTTATATATTAGATATCCATATTAAGAATTATGAAGATGGCTTGCAAAAAGTGCATTTTGAGTTCGATCGCATATTTCAAGATTTCAGTGCCTTTCAAACAGAATTGGATATTTTGACCATGACTTTCAACGTAAATTGCGAAGCAGTGAGGTCCGATTTGCAGCTTGAATGAATTGAATTGCAATCTAACAATCCTCTCATCTCAAGCAGTTCTTTCTAAATAGGCCACAGTTTTACATATCATGATCGAAAGTAAGTTTCCCAAATTGAATATCTCACGCCCAGAAAATTAGTGCTATGTTGGCTTCATCTTATATATGTGAACAAGTGTTTCCAACTGTGAACCTTAGAGAGAATTCATTCAGAAGTAGACTGACATTGAGCCCCGTTCCTCAGAATCAGTGCATCTCACACCGAACCTCAATATAAGGAACTATAAAATCGCAATTTCATTCATCTCATTAATATATTTAAATTGTAATACTTGCATATTGCTCTTAAAATTTTAGAAAAATTTATCTTGGCCCGGCAAACTTTTTTTTTTTTTCAATTTTTGGCCCGCGGCCGAAAAAGTTTGCCCATCCCTGGTCTAAGCCATCTCCATTTATCCAAGTCCACCCAGCCGTTTAACCCTTAGAGGCGCAACCCTTTCCCAATGCTGAAAAAAGGTCAGCCGTTGCCATCACTCGACTTAACGACCAGCAAGAGGGCGGACGATCGAAACGTTCATCGCGTGCCACAGATCAAGAGACCCTTTTTTGGCGTCAAAAAGGGGTCTCTAGAACTGTGGCACTCGATGAACGTTTCGATCGTTCGCCCTCTTGCTAGACGTTAAGTCAAGCGATGGCAACGGCTGCCCTTTTTTCAGCATTGGGCAATCTATCCAGCTGTCCTCGCATTCTTCGATTTTTCAACAGATGTCAGTGCTGTTAAAAGTAATCGTGACCCTTTTTTGACGGGAAAGGACGTGCTCAAAAGTAAAGGATTCTCGTGGAGCTATGTCACCCGCAACTATTTTGAAGGAAATCAATCTATTCTTCGTGACTGGCAACAGTCAAAACGTCAGAGTTCGGTGTTCCCAGAGCGGGAACACTAACAGCTAACAGTAACAGGGCTAAACAGTAAACGACCCTACAAACTTACACACTTTTCACATCTATAATATTAGTAGTGGGATTCTAAAAAACCACTCTTCCGTCCTCCAAACCTCTTTAATCCGATACAATCTTTTATAAACGGGAGAAAGTCATTCCGATTAATACAGATAGAAGTAAGTAATCGATTCAGTTGCATAAAAGAAAAAGTGCAGTTCATTTTACACCCGAAAAATCGAAATGGCTTGCGTGCCAATCCAATATAACACTCAGAAGCAGAAAATTAAAAATATCTGAAAAATTGTGATTTGAAATGAAACTTTCGTCGACTAAAGCACAAAAAGAAAGCTTTCATTAAAGTGAAAATTTTCGTCTGAAGGCATATAAGTATTTCGGATATAGAGCAGAGATCTCATTATGGGCGAAGTACTCTTAACATGTCTTTGCTCGAATATCCTTCCTCCGAATGTATTTATATGCTAATTTTATTTGCATGCGCTTTGTAGGAATAGAGCTCCGGATTCAGCGAACGAAAGAACAAAATTGCATCAGACGTGAATGCGCAAGTTCACAAAGTCATTCTCCATTTGAAATTTAGATGCTGTTGTACACTTTGAGCCGTAGCCATTCTGGTTTCTGTTTCTCGGTACATGATATGAATACATTTTCGTAGTCAACTGCAGGGCTTTATATACTTACTCTGAGCGCATTTGTTATTCTGTCTGCGCGTCGCACTAAAATTAGCTTGGTGAATTTTTAAGAAAAAAAAATGTTGAATAATGATAATAATAAAATCTAGAAGATTTTCGGATTTTAACTGGCACTCACGGACGATCATTGGAATTTTCTAAAAGAGCTAAGCGAAATTTGCCTGTAAGAAGGCGCTGTGAGTCGGATATATTTAATTAACTCTTTGAGGAGCAACCCTTTCCAAATGCTGAAAAAAGGGCAGCCGTTGCCATCGCTCGACTTAACTACCAGCAAGATGGCGGACGACGACAGCTGGCTGTACTGCACAGCCAGCTGCATCAAAAAAGGGTCTCTAGATCTGGGCACGCGATGAACGTTTCGATCGTCCGCCATCTGCCTGGTAGTTAAGTCGAGCGATGGCAACAGCTGCCCATTTTTCAGCATTGGGCAATCTATCCAGCTGTTCTTTCCATTTTTCAGCAGATGTCAGTGCTGTTAAAAAGAATCGTGACAATTTTTTGACGGGAAATGACGTGCTAAAAAGGAAAGGATTCTCGTGGAGCTATGTCACACGCAATTATAATCGAATCTATTCATCGTGACTGGCAACAGTCAAAACGTCAGAGTTGGGTGTTCCCAGAGTGGGAACACTGCGCGTTTAAGGGTTAACGTTGCGCGCATGCGTGTGTTAATAGTAGATTGCATCATAATTTGCCGCTAGAGGACGCTTGCGTAGTGAATCATTAAACCATCTACCGCCAATCGATGATCGTCCTATAGCCAAGTCCGTGCTTAGTCAGCTCATTTATTTTTTCAATAGACATTGACATTTACCAGAGCGTCTTTAGAAGAACTGTAAACAAACTACCGAAAACTGTATCAACTGGCTCCTGACCGCGAACTTGGATAAAGGACGATCATCGACCTATTTTAAAAGCGCTAAACAAAATTTGCCTGGAAGATGGCGCTGTGAGTCACAATCATTAAGTTGTGCGCATGTCGGCTTCAGTAGTAGATATCATTATGATTCGTCGCTACAGGGCGCTTATGTAGCTAACCATTAAAAAACGTAGTTCGAATTATTAAAATGAGTATTTTCCTTTGAGATGACGACGCTATTTTGCCCGTCAGCCGCTAGTCCATGATCGGCCTATATTCAAGTCCGTGATAGCATAATAAACGCGCTATCACTCGAAGTCTCATATGTCGAATATTCGCTTCTCTCGAAGTATTCACAAAATACCAAAACAACTTAACACAAAATTATCTCTATCTCGAAGTTTCCTCTTTAAGTCGAAGTTTTTGTGAAAGATTTAATTTCATTTCATGCTTGGAAACCATTAAAAATAAACTAGGATAATTTTTTTTAAATCTTTAAACTACGTAATCATAACCATTTAGCTTGTTTTGCGGGGGAAGACATTTTCCGTGCCTATTTCCTCCCCCCTATTTTATGGCACTTAAAATGCTAATAATTAATTTATGATTATGATTATCGATCCCCTTTTTTGACGCAGCTGGCTGTGCGGCACAGCCAGCTGCGTCAAAAAATGTGTCTCTAGATCTGTGGGACGCGATGACCGTTTCGATCGTCCGCCCTCTTGCTGGTCGTTAAGTCGAGCGATGGCAAAGGTTGCCCTTTTTTCATTATTGAGAAATGGTTGCGCCTGACAATGTTAAAGTACAACATATAAAGAGACATTTTTCCAAGCCTCTAACGCAATTCAAAGATGTTCAAAAGCTTCATGATTTGCAAAAAGAACATCTTTATAATTTGCAAATCCTCCCGTAGATGACACTCGAGCAAATGTCGCTTCCCTGGCTCGAGAGCCTTTACTGACAGTAGACAAAAGCAAACCGTATATTGAACAATGAATCGTAGAATATTTGGACTCCGTCTGAAACGCTGCTCGGAGAGAAGATAACTTCACAAATTAAAACGGCCGATTTGTTCATCACAACAACAAAGATGCATTCTCTCTATAAGAGAAACTCCTATACACGAAACCATTGTGTGTTGAAGTGTTATGGGATTATTTTTCTCTCGTTTTCTTCCTCATCAACGAAATTTCCACGAGCACCTTCTTATGGCTTCGGCAGCAATTAGAACATCATTAAAATTTCCCAGCATCCAACAGCGTCGAGATGTTTTCTTCGGTAATGGCTCTCTTGGTAGCATTCGAATAATTTTTAAGAACTAGTCCGGTAAAGCGCATTAAGGATTTATTGGATGTCGACTGGGCGAGCATTCCAGCTAAATACTCCTCGTTTATTTTGCGGCTGTGCTGCTTCCACCCTAATTCGACGAAATGAAAGTTACTTTTCCGAGTTCTTTAAATATCCCCAGTGTTTATTATGTACCTCGTCCAAGCGTTAAGCCTAATGAATCGAAACTGGGGAGGTGCTTTTTTTTAGCACTCGAATGGCTTCATAAAAGTTGCCTGTGATGCGGATAGCTTATTTAATATTCATCTTAATTTGTGTTTCAGTTTTTTTAATTTTAATGGGTTTAAAATTGAGCATTTTATCGATTAGTTCCTGTTTTTATTTATTTCATTACTCCATACTCTTAAAAATTTATAATCTTTTTTCCATAACGTTTTTAACCCTTTAACGCGCGGTGTCCTCGCCGTGAGGACACCAAACTCTGACGTTTTGACTGTTGCCAGTCACGAAGAATAGATTGGATTTCTATAAAAAATAGTGGCGGGTGACATAGCTCCACGAGACTCCTTTACTTTTTAGCACGTCCTTTCCCGTCAAAAAATGGTCACGATTCTTTTTAACAGCACTGACATCTGCTGAAAAATGGAAGAATGCGAGAACAGCCAGATAGATTGCCCAATGCTGAGAAAAGGGCAGCCGTTGCCCTCGCTCGACTGAACGACCAGCAAGATGGCGGACGATCGAAACGTTCATCGCATGCCACAGTTCGAGAGACCCTTTTTTCGACGCATCTGGCTGTGCCCGGGCACAGCCAGCTGTCGTCGTACCCTACAAAACAACTTTCATATCACACCCTACAAGAGGTGGCAAGTTTCTGCCGAGGTGGTTAAAACCACTGGCAGGAGGTGGTTAAAACCACTGGCAGAAACCGGTTCAAACCGGCGTGGCAAAAATCCTTTTTTGCCACATCTGTGGCAGAAACTGGAAGAAACTCAGAAAATGACATACAAGTAATTACTAACATACAACAGATAACAATTACAATTAAATATTAACCAAAGTTTAATTTATTCAAAATTTTATCACCATTCGAAATCAAATTCAACATTTTCTTTCTGCAGTAGTCTATAACAAAAGACAAGTTTTGATGTGGTTTCTAAACCTAAACTGTTTCTCAATCTGTTATGCACAAATGAGAAATTTGAGAAGATTCTCTCTAGTCCAGCAGAACTAGCAGGCATTGCCATCAAGGAGCAAGCAAGATTTGTGAAATTTTTGTCTATTGCACATTTTTTCAAACTGGACCACCATGTAGTACCATGTATTTGATATACTACACTCTTTATATATAATATAAACAATATAATATATATATACAAACATTGAACTGAAAAGTTTGTTACAGTCACAAGATTACAAGGCTGAAATTTCTAAAACAGAGAAATTTTAACAATGATTAATTCAATTGCTTTGCTCCAGAGATTTTAGATTTGTAATTTAATAATCGTTTATACTAAACTATTAAATATTATTATTAGTAGTAGTAATTACTAAAAACTTTAGTAATTACTGAAGTAATTAGTACGTACTACTTTAGTAATTACTAAAATTTATTAAATGTTTTTTTTTAGTTTCTGCCGGTTTTTACTGGATATAACCGGAATCTGCCACTGGCAGGGCAAAAACCAGGTTCTGTCGGCAAAAAGCCAGCCTTGCAACCTGCAAAGAAGGATGTTATCAGAGCATAAAAGGGCCTTTTGAATCAAGATTCAGACTGAAATACAATAATTCGATAATCATAATCATAAATTAATTGCTAGCATTTTAAGTGTCATAAAATAGGGGAGGGGGAGGAAATAGGCACGGAAAATGTCTTCCCCCGCAAAACAAGCTAAATGGTAATGATTACGTAGTTTAAAGATTTAAGAAAATTATCCTAGTTTATGTTTAAGGGTTTCCAAGCATGAAACGAAATTAAAACTTTTACAAGAACTTAAAGAGGAAACTTAGATATAGAGATAATTTTGCGTTAAATTGTTTTGGTATTTTGTGAAAACTTCAAGAGAAACGAATATTCGACGTACAAGACATCGAGTGTTAACGCGTTTATTATGCTATCACGGACGTGGATATAGGCCGATCATGGTCTAGCGGCAGACTGGCAAAATAGCGTCATCATCTCAAAGGAAAATACTCGAACGCTTTTTAATGGTTAGCTACATAAGTGCCCTGTAGCGACGAATCATGATGATATCTACTACTGAAGCCCACATGCGCACAACATAATGATTGCGACTCACAGCGGCATCTTCCAGGCAAATTTTGTTTAGCGCTTTTAAAATAGGTCGATGATCGTCCTTTATCCAAGTTCGCGGTTAGGAGCCATTTGATACTGTTTTTTGTAGTTTGTTTACAGTTCTTCCAAAGACGCTCTTGTAAATGTCAATGTCAATTGAAAAAGCAATTAGTTGAAAAACTAAATGAGCTTACTGAGACAGAACCACGGACTTGGCTATAGGACGATCATCGATTAGCGGCAGATGGTTTAATGATTAACTAAGCAAGCGCCCTCTAGCGGCAAATCATGATGCAATCTACTACTAACACACGCATGCGCGCAACGTTAACTTAATAATTACTACTCACAGCGCCATCTTACAGGCAAATTTCGCTTAGTTCTTTTAGAATACTTCAATGATCGCCCGTGAGTGCCAGTTAAAATCCGAAAATCCTCTAGATTTTAATATTATCATTATTCAAGATATTTTTTCTTAAAATTCACCAAGCTAATTTTAGTGCGACGCGCAGACAGAATAACAAAATGCGCTCAGAGTAAGTATATAAAGCCCTGCAGTTGACTACGAAAATTTATTCATATCATGTACCGAGAAACAGAAACCAGAATGGCTACGGCTCAAAGTGTACAACAGCATCTAAATTTCAAATGGAGAATGACTTTGTAAACTTGCGCATTCACGTCTGATGCAATTTTGTTCTTTCGTTCGCTGAATCCGGAGCTCTATTCCTACAAAGCGCATGCAAATAAAATTAGCATATAAATACATTCGGAGGAAAGATATTCGAGCAAAGACATGTTAAGAGTACTTCGCCCATAATGAGATCTCTGTTCTATATCCGAAATACTTATATGCCTTCAGACGAAAATTTTCACTTTAATGAAAGCTTTCTTTTTGTGTTTTATTCGACGAAAGTTTCATTTCAAATCACAATTTTTCAGATATTTTTAATTTTCCGCTTCTGAGTGTTATATTGGATTGGCACACGAGCCATTTCGATTTTTCGGGTGTAAAATGAACTGCACTTTTTCTTTTATGGAATTGAATCGATTACTTACTTCTATCTGTATTAATCGGAATGACTTTCCCGTTTATAAAAGTTTGTGTCGGATTAAAGAGGTTTGGAGGGCGGAAGAGTGGTTTTTAGAATCCCACTACTAGTATTATAAATGCGAAAAGTGTGTTAGGTTGCAGGGTTCGATTACTGTTTAGCGCTGAAACGGCTGGGTGGATTTGGATTAATGGAGATGGCTTAGACTATATAGCCTTGATATCTCGTAGTTGAAGGGACGCTGAAAAAATTCGACCTATAGAGTTTTCGAGATTGAAAGGTGAAATAAAACGGGGATGATTTGTAAGGAGAAATATTTTTTTTTTCTCGATATATGAAGGTTCGAGATATCGAGGTTGCTCTATATGCCTTGAATTAATGCATATTTATACCTTTTATACCGAAAAACAAATAAATGAAAAGTTTCCTTGATTTTTAAGCAGGTGTCGGCAGATGGCGCTGATTTACCGCAAACTATACGAGCACAGTAGTAACATTAGGCAGCATTCATAATTTTAAATAATGAATGTATTTATTTTTTTAATAATAATTCAGTTTAAAATGTCATATTTTTAATCAATAATTAATATAATATTTTTTTTTCCTTAATGAAATATTTAAAAGTTACGAATAAATGTTTAAGTAAATATATTCTTATCCAGCCAAACTTATCACGGTTAGAAATAGGAAAAATGCATCCATATTAAAAATGTGCGTTATTTCTGAAAAACTAAACAGATCATGCACCGTCAGTGACTGACAAAAGCTGGCAATTTTTTTTTTTTTTTGGCAGATGATGATACCCTGACACCTAATGCACCCGTACCACGTAGCTTGTATGTTACACCTTCTATTCACTGCTATAAAAAATTTACAGACAATATCAATCTGGTTTTCACGTGAGAATCTCCCTTATTGGTGAATAAAGGACTTTTGCTGTTTTTTAACGGAAGTTCAACTGGAGAACGAAAATTATCTGTTTATCTGTCTTCTGAAGTCATAGTTCTAAAAGGGCATTTTCCATTCTCTTTCTGGCACACGCGAACTTGGACGAATAAAATGTCTCCGAGTCACTTCCGCTCGTAATCAAGATAATATCCACAAAGCTGATTTTAGTGATTTTTGAATGCAAGCTGTTCGTTGCTCATTCTGCCTGCTGTTCAAGCTGGAGTTAAGATCCCCTAAACGTGCAAAAATATCGCATTACGCATGTAACAGACGACTGCCGAGTTGTATAGAATGTTGAATTGGAGAATGGTATTTTACTTAATGCTAAGTCCTTTTGCTGTGGGTGTGATGCAGATCACATATTTAATTTTATTAATCATTTAATTTGGCTTTCTTTAATGTAATCTATCCAAAATCATGTATTCTAAATCTCTTCTGTTTTCTTTTTTCTGCCATTTCGTCCCTTTTGCTGTGGGTGCTACATTAATGCAGTGGACATCACGAAGCTTACTTCTCAGCATCCAGCTGCGTAAGAAAAGGGTCTCTAGATCTGTGGCACGCGATGAACGTTTCGATCGTCCGCCCTCTTGCTGGTCGTTAAGTCGAGCGATGGCAAACGGCTGCCCTTTTTTCAGCATTGGGCAATGTATCCAGATTTCCTCGCATTCTTCCATTTTTCAGCAGATGTCAGTGCTGTTTAAAAATAATCGTGACCATTTTTTCACGCGAAAGGACGTGCTAAAAAGTAAAGAATTCTCGTGGAGCTCTGTCACCCGCAACTATTTTTATAGAAATCCAATCTATTCTTCGTGACTGGCAACAGTCAAAACGTCAGAGTTGGGTGTTCCCAGAGCGGGAACACTGCGCGTTAAAGGGTTAAACCGTTGTTTGCAAGTTGAATTGTGAGCTATTACAAACATTAACCCTTGCGTCCATGACTAAACACACCTCCTATTTTTTAAATAACTGGTACCACGGTACCCACATCGAATATCTACGCTCTCCGTTTGTTTCTTTACCCGTTACCGATTTTATAATCAACTAATAACTTACCGCACGACTCTTATAACAAATAATAACAAAAATATAACTAATTTAAAGGAAAATAAATAATTCGTAATAATAATTATTATTGTGATTATGTTTGTTTATATTTGTTATAGTAATCACTGTACAATCTGTATGTATGTACAAAGGATACGATAATGGGTAAATCAGTCCCTGGATTTTGAGTAATGATATGGGTAAGTATAACGCATAAAACTCAACAATAATTTCTCCCAATAGCGGTTAAAAGTATGCGTATAGAGTTAAGATTCATGTCCATAACGAGGATTAAAAGCGATTTTACATAGGATGAATTAGAAATGATTAAATGACCATGACCCCACCCCCAACAGGTACCCGGTCATTGACGCAAGGGTTAACCTTTTCACACTCGACAAAAATCTCACATCTCAAATTAAAGAGCCATCTCATAACTGTTATTATTATTTTTTTTAATCTATTGCGCTTAAAAACGGCAAGAAAGCGTATAAGCCTAATTCTCAATCTCTATTGTGAACTATTACAAACAATAAACATACGGTATTTTTCAATGTTTCCCCGATGGGCTATATGCCTTGGACTTTTTAAGGGGGCTTTAAAGCGAATCCGCTTTACATCTGGAGAAAACCGACCGAAACTCCAGACAGTTAGACCGACATCCTCACGATAGGCCAGAACGCTGCACCTTCACAGCGTTCGAACCATGTTCAATCGGCCATGGTGAGACCATGAATCTTGAATGGTTACTCTCGTTTATTTCCTAAATACTATAACTGCAGACCGATGGTTCCTACGGGCTGCACTGGTGTCCCCTACCACTCCTTTAACCCTTTAACGCGCAGTGTTCCCGCTCTGGGAACACAAAACTCTGACGTTTGGACTGCTGCCAGTCACGAAGAATAGATTGGATTTCTATAAAAATAGTTGCGGGTGACATAGCTCCACGAGCATCCTTTTCTTTTTTGCCCGTAAAAAAAAAACGGTCACGATTCTTTTTAACAACAGCACTGACATCTGCTGAAAAATGGAAGAATGCGAGAACAGCTGATAGATTGCCCCATGCTGAAAAAAGGGCAGCCGTTGCCATCGCTCGACTTAACGACCAGCAAGAGGGCGGACGATCGAAACGTTCATCGCCGCACAGCCAGCTGTCGTCAAAAAATTGCCTCTAGATCTGTGGCACGCGATGAACGTTTCGATCGTCCGCCCTCTTGCGGGTTGTTCAGTCGAGCGATGGCAACGGCTGCCCTTTTTTTCAACATGGGGCCCTCTATCCAGCTGTTCTCGCATTCTTCCCTTTTTCAGCAGATGTCAGTGCTGTTAAAAAGAATCGTAAGCATTTTTGTTACGGGAAATGACGTGCTTAAAAGTAAAGGATTCTCGTGGATTCTCTGTCACCCGCCACTACTTTTATAGAAATCCAATCTATTCTTCGTGACTGGCAACAGTCATAAAACGTCCGAGTTTGGTGTTCCCAGAGCGGGAACACTGCGCGTTAAAGGGTTAAACTGGTTCATTTCATTTAATATTTCGAAAGTTCTGAAATTAGGAAACTTCCGACTAATTTGTAGACACCCCATTATACCTGTACAATACTTTTCTGTGGGTGGGACCTATGACTTATCCCCCACCCTCCTCCCTCTACAAATAATCACATGGACGGCCATGGCAGTCATTAACGAACAGCTGGAATGAGCGTGTTTGCATTTAAAGAAAAAATAAATAAATAAATAAATAAAAGTGCAGCTACACACAACGATTAAAGGAAATTTAAATATCTCAACTATTGAATTACCATAATTCTATTTTGATGCTGCTTATTTCAACTTCGCTGCAAAAGAACGCCGTAAACAAAAGCGGGCGCAAAAAAATGAATTCTTTTCAGAAAACTACCCTCGTTGTTAACAGAGGCAGTGCCGCAGCGGTTATTTTGTATTCAAATCATTTTGCCAATACGCGCTAAATGGATAATTGATAGTAAAGCCCAATCTGTTGCAAAACGAAACTTAGAACGTTTCATCGCCGCCTCAACTTTTGGAGCCCCAAGGTATTTCGGGCGGGAGGGGGGGGGGATATTTTTCTGGGAAACAAAACGTTCTTCTATCGAACCAATCGGATTCCGTTTAACATTGGGCGGTCTAAAGATCCAACTCATAAAAGCGTAATGAAGCAGTCGTTGTTTGGTAATTATGCAAATTCATGGAGTGTACCTCTAGAACAACGCAGATTAGACATATTTATTTAATTGCTTGTTTTTTTACGCTTATGAGTGCATAATAAATATCTAATTCAGTTCTGAAGAGTGTGGCACAGGATGTCCATTAACCTTTAACGCGCAGTGTTCCCACTCTGGGAACACCACACTCTGACGTTTGGACGGTTGCCAGTCACGAAGAATAGATTGGATTTCTATAAAAATAGCTGCGGGTGACATACCACCACGACCGTCCTTTACTTTTTAGCACGTGGTTTCCCGTAAACAAAATGGTCCCGATTATTTTTAAACAGCACTGGCATCTGCTGAAAAAGGGAAGAATGCGAGAACAGCTGGATGGATTGCCCCATTGCTGAAAAAAGGGCAGCCGTTGCCATCGCTCCACTGAACGACCAACAAGAGGGCGGGCGATCGAAACGTTCATCACTTTCCACAGATCCGCCATCTTGTTGGTTGTTAAGTCGAGAGTTGTTAAGTCGGAAAGGGTTGCGCCTCAAAGGGTTGACGAAGCACACTCATTCCTAATGAACGGTACTGTTGTAAAGATACAGGGTGCCCGATAATGGTTGGGATAAACTTTAAGGGGAGGTAAGGCATATTATAAGGATTCAGATTACACAGCAAACGAGGAAAAGACTTTGACTTTTGGAAGGAGTATGAAGTATAATCACTTTGGAAGAAGTGTTGAAACAATAGTGAACTTTCCGACCATGGTTCTGAACTGAAGACTGGACTTTTGGAAGAGGTGTGAAGTAGTCACTTTGGAAGAAGTGTTGAAACAATAGTGAACTTCCCGACCATGGTTCTGAACTGAAGGCTGGAGTTTTGGAAGAAGTGTTGAAATAATAGTGAAATTTCCGACCATTGCTCTGAACTGAAGACTGGACTTTTGGAAGAGGTGAGAAGTAATCACTTGGTGGTTGTTAAGTCGACGATGGCAACGGCTGACTTTTTGAAGCATTGTGAAAGGTTGCGACTCGAAGGGTTGACGAAGCAACTCGAGTTCATAATGAACTGGAACTGTTGTAAAGATACAGGGTGCTCGATAATTGTTGGGATAAACTTTAAGGGGAGGTAAGGCATATTATCCCATTTGTGCCTGGATATTTTTGCGACTTTCTTCGATTTTTACTGATAACTGAAATAATAGATAAATTTCTGATGTCAACTTCTTGAACAAGGCATGATTTCTTTTAAAATCATTATGCATAAAAATCGAAATATCAACATCTTACTGGGTCATGTTAAAATATTTTGTAGAGTTGAGGATTAATACTCATGAATAAAGGATAGGAAAAATAAATAACGTTTTCGACTAATAGTGAAAATGCCGTCCCAAAAAAGGGACACTAGGCATAAATGGGTTAAAAGGATTCACATTACACAGGAAACGAGGAAAAGACTTTGTCTTTTGGAAGGAGTATGAAGTATAATCACTTTGGAAGAAGTGCTGAAACAATAGTGAACTTTTCGACCATGGTTCTGAACTGAAGACTGGAGTTTTGGAAGAAGTGTTGAAATAATAGTGAAATTTCCGACCATGGCTCTGAACTGAAGACTGGACTTTTGGAAGAAGTGTGAAGTAATCACTTTGGAAGAAGTGTTGAAACAATAGTGAACTTCCGACCATGGTTCTGAACTGAAGACTGGAGTTTTGGAAGAAGTGTTGAAATAATAGTGAAATTTCCGACCATGGTTCGTCAAAAACTGATATCTTTTACAGAAAACATGTGACTAAAATGAATAGCTTAAAAATTCTATTTGATTTCTTTTGTGAAAATTTTGGATACACGCAATGAAGAAGTTAAAGGGTTAAGTAGTTGTTAAGAAGTTAAAGGGACACTAACACTTTTCCCAAAGCGATTATTAATAGGTAAGTGACCGCGTTTTTGACCTCACACTCCTATGCGATTCAGGTGCCTCATTATGTGCCTCATCTCTCCTTAAAATTTCTCGCAATCGTTTTAGTACACTCTGTAAATTACGTATCATTACGTTCCCCATAACGGCCCTATTTAAGAAAAAAAGAATTTTTCTACGTCGTAGTGAATTTCACCACTACGACACTATGGGCGGCACTGCGTTAGAAAACTGAAGCCTCACGATGTCCGAGTGGATCAGTCACTTTTCATGGTACATGGCTGAAGTGTGAAGGTCCAGCGCCCGTGCTTAGTGCGCGGCTGTCGATCTAACGGGCTTGAGTTTTGGTCAGTCTTCTCCACACGTAACGTAAATCCGCGTTAAAATCCCTTAAAAAGTTCTTCGCCCATGGCACGCCCCTTTAGGCAGGTAGCTTTTCTTTAACAACAAAACCTAACCAAACCGTTAAAAAACCAACTGGGCGAACTAAGTGAACGAGCTGGGATTTTTTTTACGTTAGTTTAATTAAAAAAGGAATTAAAAATTGCGTGTGATAGGTTTAAATAGTTACTAAACTTGATAAAGTCTGAGGCAAAATTCTACATAGCGTTCTATTTTCATCTGCTGAATCATGGAGGAATTAAATATCCAAGTTGGGCATTCCGTATGAACTGTTTTTATCTGTAATGTATTAATCGTTTGAGTCATGTAATGGTGATATTAGATTATGAATTCTTAAAATTGGAAATTTGTTACGATAATATGAATTAAAGCATGAGATACCGTGTTAATAAATATTGGCTACATACTAAAATTAAGTGAAATTAAAAGTAGACCCTGCCATGACAAAATGGATAAGACACTGAACAGGGTATACGGCTTAAGTCTGAAGGTCCCGCGTTCGGGCCTACCGCACGGCTCTCCATCTAACGGTCTGGAATTCCGATCGGTTTTCTCCAGATGTAACGGGAATACGCATTAGAACCCCCTTTAAAAAGTCCTCTGACGCAAGACATCCCTCCGCAGGCAGATGAACCCACGTGTAGGCTTGCCATAACCAAACGCACCCAAAAAAACACCTTAAAACTCAAAATTCTGTATCTTAATAAACTACGGGGTTTGGGGGCATGTTCATTTTGGCATGTGAATTTACAGTCACTTTATGAAAAAAAAATCTGATGTGGCAATATATTACTTCCTTGTACGTCTATTAAATCAAAAATATCTCCGGCTCTAACTTCATCTAAACTTATTGTGTTTGAAAGAGATAAAATTACTGCAGTCATACTAAGGTTTAGCGATTTCTAGCCAAATATTTGCGATATCCCCAAGCTGGGCTCCATTTGAAAGATTTGTTTTTGACCCTCCATTGGGCGGTATTTCGCCAACAAGCCACCCACCAAGCTAGTCTGCGAGATTTTGGGGATAGCCAAAGTAGTCATTGACCACAATGACTCGCGACCCCCAAGAGGGGCGCAGAGCATTTGCAGGTGGGGGGGGGCGTGTTGAAAACCAAAGAGCACGTAGTGATCCATGTTTTTTTTTTAAATCATCTTATTTATTCTCATTTTTACTCAAAAATATATCCATTTTCGCTTAAAATGTTCATTCAAACTTGACTGATAACATTATTTTATAGAAAATTCAACTCAATGTTCATTGTTCAAGATTAAAAAAACTGTATGTGTGCTGAAAAATGTGAGGGGGGGGGCGCCACCGTAACTTTGCCTCCGTTGGGGGAAGCGACGTTAAAAGGTTGAGAACCGCTGCCTTCATGTATTTAAAGTCATATAGCTGACCCTGTCAATAAATGACCCAGTCGATTGCAATCAAACACAGGAGATGCACAGTTAGATGTCACAATAATTCTAAAAACAAAACTTCGACATTCTACAGTTAAAAGTTTTAAGAGTTATGCAAAAATACGAAATTATTTTTGGGCGCCCAATCGGGCTCCCGAAATTTTTCGCTATTGCATTAATACTTCCTTTTACTCCGTACAAGGAAGTAAAAAAAAAAGGACAACTTCCTAACAGAAAAATGCAAATGAGAAATCAAACTTTTATAAAATTTATATTAAAAAAACGGGGCCCGTTTTCTTTCCAGCAAATCTATTTTAAGCTCGGGCTCGTAACTCCGCCGAGAAGAAATCGCACAAAAGGCGTAACTCTTCAAATGATGCCGTTTGACTGCTTTCATATGCAAAAGTGGAAATTTCTTCTTTGTATGTCGGAGAAGTGCTTCGAACGTATGACTCGGTGCTTCGTTCGAAAACTTTCCCCGAATATAAATAATAGAGTGAAATGAAAGACGTTTTGCATATTTTCTCTTTGATTCTCCACGGAGTGTCAAAAAAGTGGACTGTATAAAACTGTTATTAATAGGAAACGCGAAGGTATTTTTGAGTTGAACTTTCTTTCTCCTGAAGATTGTGTTTCTTAACCCTCTCGTCACCGAATTATGAAAAATCGGAGAAAAAAAAAATCTATCTAGCATTGAATGCATCCGAAATACTATTATAAATCATGCAAAAATATTTTTTTTCTAATGTCGATTCATATTAGATTTTTCTAATATTCATTTCTGCATTTTCGAAGCATTTTGTTAGGCTAAAATGAATCTAAAAGGATGCACCAATTAGGTAAAGATTGAGGAATAAGAAAAAAGCTATACTTACCCTAAAAAGAAAAAAAAACGGTTAAAAAACAGCGTCCCTATTTTCTTAATTTTTCTCCTGAAACAATGAAACGAAAACTGTCAAAACTGATCTAAATGGACTCGTACTGCAATCGAGGCACTATTTATGCATCGAGTGAAGAGCCTCCTATACTTTCTACATGAATGAATGATATGGATATCACTGAAAGAAAAAAAATACTCAATTCAACTGTTTTCTCTCAAAATATTGCTATTTGAAGTAGGAGCCTCCTATGAGGTTCAGGGTGACGAGAGGGTCAATAGGAAACGCGAAGGTATTTTTGGAATTGAACTTCCTTTCTCCTGAAGATTCTGTTTGTGTTTTCTTAAAAGTTGGTTTTTCACTACTGGTGTGTGGGTGTGGTTTCTTTTTTTCGCCCTTTAACCCTTTGAGGCGCAACCCTTTCCCAATGCTGAAAAAGGGCAGCCGTTGCCATCGCTCCACTTAACGACCAGCAACAGGGCGGACGATCGAAACATTCATCGCGTGCCACAGATCGAGAGACCCTTTTCTGATGACAGCTGGCTGTGCCGCACAGCCAGCTGTCGACAAAAAATGGGTCTTATTTGCTCGGCCGGCGAACTCGCCGACCGGCGCCCCATGTATTAAGAATTTTTTTGTGGGAATTTTTTTTAAGTTTGAATTACGCTTGCTATGTCAAGCTTAATGCAAGTTGGGCAAGCGTAAACTTGAACATTTGATTCAAGCTCGCATTATGCTTACACGCTTGAAAATTTCAAGCTTAATTCAAGTTTGTGGACTTGATAAATCAAGCTTACTGCAAGTTGGATGCAAATTTTCTGTGCTGTCTGGGGAGCACCAGGCTAAAGTCCGAGTTCCTCCCACTATGGCCCACTAAAAATGGAAGACGCCCCCCTCTGCCCATCGCCTCCTTATCGGGGGGGGGGCATCTGGCACCGCAGGCGGTTGTCAGAGGCCATAAAGAAACAAAAACAACAACAACAACAACTTTTAATAAATGCGCACGATCATAAAAAAAACTCTTTTCTTCGGCAAATGTTAACTCGTCACAAAACGCCAAAGAAAACAATACGGAGCAGTCCGTAAAGTGTTAAAGCTCTTCCAATTATGCAGTTTCGTCACTTACGTATGCAGAAGTTTAAATTTTCCTGATTATGCAGGAGCGTGTGGAGTACTTCAAAAGCCAACTCCGCGCTATCATGTTGAAAGTTTCCACGCATATATATACAGTATATACATTAGAACTAAACTAAGCGTAACTGAAAAGGTTTACACATTCCTCTGGATTAACAATATTCCGAGGAGTGTACAAGTGGGGACTCTTAATTTTTTTTTTTTTTTTTTACTATCGAACTTTCCACAAAAAAAGCTTTCGTTTTGATTTAAAAAAAAAGATGTTGTCGACATTTTTTAAAAGTTGGTTTTCGGTGAAGAAACTTCTTATTGTCAACCTATTTGCTTTATTGTAAATGAAATTCGTTAGTTTATGCAAGGCAAGGTAAATTCTAAATTGGACTGTTCAAGATTATAATTTTGTCCCGCAGTGGACTGGGCGCTAAACTCCGTTCCCATAAGAACACGGCAAGTGAAGCAGCATCTGGCTTGGCCAGTGCTTGGGAGGGACTTCCCCCTCTCGGCCCGCCCGCTGTGGAACCGTGCACGCTCATGGGAGCTGGTGCACGTAAAATCCGTCGTGGCTCCAAAGTCCTCCAAGTTGTTAAACGATACCTCTGGGGGTGCCGATTTCGGGGGGTGGGTCCCTCCTCTGGAATGGGTTCAAAATTACGGGACCCCGAGCTAAGACGGACTTCCTCCCACTGGGGCTCATTGAAATGGAAGCCGCTCCTTCGGCCCATCGCCTGCCTATATAGGGGGATCTGTCACCGCAACGCGGTTGCCAGAGGGCATTAGCAGCAACAACAACAACAACAACAGATTATAATTTTTTTTTCTACGGGCGGGAACTTACCGATTAGGCATTGTCCCATACAACTAACTGCCCGAAGGTGTTGCCATTTTATTATGGGGGGCACCCAGTGGGCGGCCAGCGTTATCCCCTAGGAAGGGACGGACACAATGACAGCCACGCCCAGTCGGGGATCGAACCCCGGCGGCCGGGAGTTGAACCCGAAACCGGAGTACACGGTAAAAAAAAGTCGGAAACGTTACCCCAAAATATGGGCAGCTCTTGTAGTTTAAAATTGCAGAAACGTTTCCGAACCATGCGGGTAAAGTATTTAGAAACGTTTCTGCATATTTCGGGAAAATATTTACATATTTTCCTGCTTTTTAGTTAAGGTTTCTGGAAAAGATGTGTAACGTTTCTGTATATTTTTGGTAAAATATTGAGTAACCTTTCGGTGTATTTCACAAAGGTTTCCGAATTAATGAATAACCTTTCTGCGTTTTTCAGAACGAGTAACATGCACTAGATGGTAGCACCAAACTCTCACGTAAGGAGCGCTCAGAACCAGCACCCAGAATTGAACCCTCGACGCATTCGCTTGTAGGTCAGCACGTTACCTCAGCCCTGTGATCGTCTTACTCTGATTTGCTATAAAAGTAAACTGACTGCTGCAAAAATTAGTTCTGGTATGGATTGTTTTGGAAACTTAAAAATTTTTTGGAGTATTTTGTAAATGGAGGGAAAATACCATAATTAATAAATATAAATTAAAAATCTTAAATCTTTTTTTTTCCACATAAATTATTTTCAGGAGATAATGTGCTGTTTTATTAAAGTATTCATCCGTTTTATTTAAGTATTCATCCGGCAACGTCACCTGGTGACTGGTCACAAATAAACTTCACAATGACCACACAGTGGAGTCACATCACTCACGAGTCACAATGTGAGTATGTGACAGTCCTGTGACAATTGTGACCCTCTGTGACGTCACAGCGACTCTTTTGTGACCATCTGTACTATTAGGGAAGACTCGTTCACTCTTATCCCTCTGTCTCTTGGCACTCGGCGCATGCGCGCGAAATCCCAAATGAAGATTTCCTTTCCCCGTAAATATTTTACGCCGAAATGTGGGTTATGTTTCCGAAATCGTGAGTTCGAGTAGAGCATCGGTAGGTTACGCTATACTTTCGGAAACCTTTCTGCTATAAGTATGTAACGTTTCTGAATTTTTTTTTACTGTGTATGGTGCTTTATCCACCATACAACTCGGTCGGCTCAAGGTTATAAATAATCTAGTTTAGAATAAATAAGCAGAAAAAAAAGGAGGGATCCCTGATATAAAAATTAAGATGGCCGAACGGGTTTTCGCATGTAAGACATGCCGTCGTCAGTGCTGGAATCAGGATGGCAAAATTTTTATACAGAAAAAAGGGATTCAAGACGGTGTTTATGAGGGCCAATTGGAAAGCGGAGATTTAGAAGAGCGCTTTTGGAGGGCTAATGGGGAGGCGGGAAATTAAGGTAACTGAGGAAAGGGATTATTCATTTGTGTAATTAAACTGTACTCACCCCACTTTCATGCTCAATCAGTGAACGTTGCGTGATCAGGTGCGTTTCTGAGCAAGGATTAATAACGTTCATTTAGACGCAAGCGTAATGAGCACGGCCCCGAAGCATTTCTAATCGACTGTTCAGACGTAAAAATGCGAGAAAGAAAACCCATTATATCCGCGATATTAAATGCTCAGAGAACACACACAGAAGTCGTTAAGCATTTAATTACCTGCAGCTTTCGATGACACGTAAAAGTAATGACTGAAATCAACAGATATGTGCACGTCGACTGCATAACAACGCTTCGGAACGTGTGAAAGAACGTTCCGTCATCTTAATGGTGGACAAAGGGGCGAGCCATCATTTACGTTAATAACGCGAGAAAAACGATTTGCTGTCAGTTTTACGCGATTATTTCAGGCGGAAATGAAAAAGCTTGAGGTGACAGAGCGATTGTTATTTTTTTCACTCCTCGCGTCAGGCTCGAACAGTTAGTTGCATTACGATCGAGGGGGTTGTTACTTCAGTAATGGGGCATGAATGAATGGGACTGTATCCGAATGAATCGATAACTAAAATTCTTCGAGGTAATCGATTTTGAAAAATCCATTCGAACCTTGGAGGAGAGCATAACGGGTCCGTTTACATGCACACAAATGCGGAGTCAATGCCGGAACTTTCGCTGCTTTCTGCCCCGCTTCCCCTACATAGTTTTCCCCTATACTCTGCTTTTAATCGGGACTTCATATTTTCCCATGTAAACGGGCCTAATATGGAGTAGGCTATCGCCATTCCAAAGCTATCGCAGCCGGCTGTGTGGCACAGCCAGCTGCGTCAAAAAAGGGGTCTCTAGATCTGTGCACGCGATGAACGTTTCGATCGTCCGCCATCTCGCTGGTCGTTAAGTCGAGCGATGGCAACGGCTGCCCTTTTTTCAGCATTGGGAAAGGGTTGCGCCTCAAAGGGTTAATAGCGCAGGTGGTGTAAATTGTAACCTTGTAGTTAGAGAGAGCCCTATTTGCTGTGTAATGCTGAATTTCTCATGATAACCGGACGAAAACTTTAAAAAATCTCCAACTAGAATTATGTGAGTGACACCACTTGGGCTCTAAGAGACTCATTTGTATCAACCTGTAGACATTTACTACAACTTGTAGAGACAGTCTATAATTTTTTTTTCGAGTTTCTAATGTAATTGGGTCTTATAAAAAACTGTTCAAAAGTTGCATGAACTCTTAAAAGAGCAACCTTATAAATCCTTAATGAAGAAGAATTTGACACAATACTCACCCAAAATATCTGTGCAGGTCATGGGATCATCCCCTATAATATGCATACCCAATTTGTGCTCCACCCAATGCACCCTTTCAAGAATTTCCGTCTATAGGCCGTAATGTAAAAGAATTCCTTTTTGCAGCCCCGTAAAAAACCGTGCATCCTGTACACACCAAAATCAACACCGCTCGTGGAAAGGTGGTCTAAAATAAATGTACGAAATATGAGTTCAACCCAGTGCGCGTTTAGGAGCTGTCCTGTTTACACCCACATATATATGCATACATGACCCTAAAAATAGTATACATGCCTCAAAAAATCCCACTACATTAAAATGCCATAGCGATTTTTTTCATAATTACTATACTTTCATTACACGGTACATGTTCGGAAAGTAAACAGCGCTTATGCAATATTAGTACTGTGCACACTGGTTATAACGAACCATGGATATGACGCATTATCGGTTATAACTTACCTAAAAGCTAGGTCCTATTGAAATCCTATATTTATAATGTTATGTAACTTCAGTTAAAACGTACTTAACAAAAATACGTACTTCGGCTATAACGTACTTTTTATACCACAGCCAAAAATAAAATTTTGCTTTTCTAAAGCATTTTATTTCCTTTTTCTCGGAAATTTCATTCCTTCAAGAAAACTCGTTGTCCGTTTTCAGATTCTCTGGCGAGATGAATTGTGTATGAAGGAAGGGAGCGATCCTTCATCTTTTCTCCCTGCTAGGTATAGGGCTAAGAACAAGACCGTGGTTTTTCTTTGTCATTCATCCATGCAAATGCCTTCTGAAAAGCACCATCTGTAATGCTTCTGATGCTAGTGAAGAAGAAACAGAGGAACCTATACCAAGCATACCCGACGCATTCAATGATGCAAAAGCATGATCACGATTTTTTGAATGCCGCAAGGATGATGCAGAGACTCTACAAAAGTCTATTACGAATATCCAAGACAGTATTTTTAAAGTAGCATCTGCTCATTTAAAACAAAAGAAAACGACAGATTATTTATCTCAATAAAATTGTAATTGTAAAGAATTTTCACTGCCTTTTATTTAACTTAAATCTATATAAATAAAACAGAATGTAAACTGTCCGTTTGTCTGTCTGTCTGTGTCTCGCGTAGCTCCGAAACGGGTGATCGTAGACCTACCCAATTTTGTACGGAAATTCTCCAAGACGGGTCTCGACACACCTCGAAGCGATTTTTTCGAAATTCGAATTAGAAAATGTTTTATTTTATGTTTTGTCCGATTTTTAGCGATTTTTCTTGCGTAATACATAATAACGCCAGTAATTGCACTCGCAAGAAAACGATATTTACATCATCGTATAGAGGAGAAAATTTTCTTTTAAAAACTGTTCGTTCGGACTGTGTAACATAATTTGCAGATTTTTGGGAATTTTTCAAATCAAATTAAATTTGACGCTGACTTTCGTAAAATATTTTTAAAACTGCTGCATCTTGAATTCTATCTGTCATAACTTTTTTATATTTAGGCAAAAGACGGAGCACACAATTCGCCCACTTTTAAAAGAAGAACGGAGGAAAAATATAAATTAGGAGAATTTTTACGAATTTTTAAGTGAAGAAGGATTTTCATTTCAATCGCAGCTGCTTAAATGCTTAAAAATTTCGGCATATCTTGCGGTTTGGTTGTCTTGGAAACAGTAACAATGATTAAAATTGCCAGCTGAAAAAAAATAAATAAAATTACTTTAAAATAACAGAGTTTTCACATGTGAAATGACGTCACGAGTCATTTTGACGTCACGAGTTTAAAACCCCTTTCGAAACTCAATCAGAATAACGAACCCACAAGCAAAACATACACCACGCATGAAATAATTCCATATTTTATTTTACGTTGCTAGAAAAAGAATTGAATGCTGTTTTTTCACCAGTGAATTATCCAGCATTATTTTCAATTGAGATTTTAAACGGGACACGTTTTCGAATCGCAAGAAATATTTTGCGGTGCTAAACAGGGCCTGATTATACCAAACAGGGACCCCGGGCATTGATGAATTTTGGGGCCTCCATCTATGAAATTTGTTTTATTTTTCATAAAATATGTTTATAAAAAAGAATATTTCAGAACAACATTTGAAATTGGGGACCATTTCGAACCGGAGGCACTGGGCAAAGTCCCGATTTGCCAGTGAGATAATAGGGTCCTGGTGCTAAATAGGCCAATCTGACAATAATTAAGCATACAAATGTATGGAGAGCTGTTTTAGTGGCAATCATAAAGTGAAATGATTATCGTTTATACTAATGCGTAAATTGCAAAAGTCACCAAAGAATAAAAGACTACATTCGTGGCAAATATCTAAGCCGTTTCTTTAAATTAAGTATTAACGACTGGAAAACGAAAATATATTGTATTGGTATCAATAAAAGATAGTATAAGTAATAGTTAGTAGATATCTAGGGCAATAATTATCAAAGCACAATATAACGCATTAATAAATATTTCGTGAAACTAAGTGTTCTATTCCTCTTACAACAACCATCTTACTTCACAGCTAACTAAACATTAAGTAATTCTACGTCACGTTAATATATTCCGCGGTAGTTTCAACAGAAAAGACTGTAACTGAACTTTTTTTTCTTGGAGATTCTGTTTTGTCACAAGTAGTCATGATCACATTTTGGGAAAATGTTCTTTTCTTGCCTTGCGAAGAGCGGGTACACAACTATTTAACTATAAAATAAAACGGTTCGCCACATCATGTAGTATCTAAGGTGGTATAACTTAAATCTAAAAAAGAGTATGATGTAGAAATGAGACATTTTGAAAGTTAGGAATTTTCGCTGCAAACCGTCACGCTTTTCTTTTTCTGATCGGGAATGACACCGACATAGTTTTTGTCATAATATTAACAATGGTCTCAGGTCAGTACTTATACTAACTTTACGAATAACGAATGAGAAACTACGCCAAGTGTCAAATCATTTTGCTTATTTTGAGATTCCAAATCACTGGAATCAATTCAAATTATATATGTAAGAAAAAGTTTCGTTCCCTACCGGGCGGAGAACGGGTTCGCAGCTAGTTTAAAATAAATCAGACTTTTAAAAACGCATATTACAGTGAAATGATGAGCCCACTTTCATGTCTTGTTACTTTCCGAACATGTACCCTGTAAGGAAAGTATTGTCATCCTGAAAAAATTCGACTTCGAGATTTGGGTGTATGGACACGTTTTGAGGTCTTCTGAATTCATTCATGCTGTTTTTACGAGATGTATGTATGTATGTGTGTGTGTGTGTCTGTGTGTATGTGAGTGAACACGATAGCTCCTAAACGGATCATTCGATTGAGCTCAAATTGAACATGTATATTAGGCAAGTTGGATTGTATAGGCTGATTATTTTACCAACTATGCGAAAAATTCCAGAGCTGGGGCTCGAACCCAGGACTACCGCTTAACGTGCGGGTGCTCTACCACTGAGCTACTCTGGGACGATTCCCAGATGAAATTTCTCGCTTTGCTTAACGTGCGGGTGCTCTACCACTGAGCTACTCTGGGACGATTCCCAGATGAAATTTCTCGCTTTGCTTAACGTGCGGGTGCTCTACCACTGAGCTACTCTGGGACGATTCCCAGATGAAATTTCTCGCTTTAAAGCGAGAAATTTCATCTGGGAATCGTCCCAGAGTAGCTCAGTGGTAGAGCACCCGCACGTTAAGCGGTAGTCCTGGGTTCGAGCCCCAGCTCTGGAATTTTTCGCATAGTTGGTAAAATAATCAGCCTATACACTCCAACTTGCCTAATATACTTGAAAGGTTGATATATCCACTTTCTAAAAATGTATTGAACATGTATGTTATAAACCACCGTCGCAAGACCGGTATTGATTTTTGTGTATATAGGGCTTATAGTTTTTCTACAGGGCTACGACAAAGATTACTTTTACATGATGGCCTATGGGGGAAATTCTTGAAAGCGCGCTAGCATTTAAACGGTACATTCTATTGAGCTCAAATTGAAAAATACTAAGAATTTTTGCTGAATGATTCATCGATTAAAATTTATTTAAAAGCTTCGTAATGATCTTAATCGTAAGTGTTCGGAAAGTCGAGTGGAGTCACTCCAGATTTTGTATATTGAATCTCACCGGCGGTATTGCTTATAACGTATTTCGGCTATAACGTACTACTTTTTTAGGTCCCGTGAGAGTACGTTATAACCGGTGTCTGCTGTATTTGAACTTGTACTCGGTCAAACCGCATTTCTTCGTGTCTAGACTTCGCGTTATTTCGATGTTAGATCGAGAGCTGGTATTTTCGAAATTAAGATCCCAGAAAAAAGAAGGAAAAAACTTAGAAAAAGAATGGTGTAATCATTCTTTTTTCTTTCCAAAGTTTGACGTTTCTTCCATGAGTGGCGTAGTTTTTTAAGCCATAACTTGAATGGGGGGGGAACTTTCCCATTTCACCAAAGTTAAGAATAAATAGCATTACACCTGACTCAGCATTCTTTTTTTTTTTTTTTTTTTTTCGTGCAGTTAGCTGTAAAGGGCTGCATTAAACGTACAACGGATATTTTTACTTTCCGAACATGTACCCTGTAAGGAAAGTATTGTCATCATGAAAAAATACGACTTCGAGATTTGGGTGTAGTTACCCGTTTTGAGGTCTTCTGAATTCATTTACGCTATTTTTACGAGATGGATGTATGTATGTGTGTGTGTGTGTTTGTGTGTATGTGAGTGAACACGATAGCTCCTAAACGGGGCATTCGATGGAGCTCCAATTGGGTGTATATATTATAAACCACCGTCGCAAGAACGGTATTGTTTTGGGTGTGTATAGGATTTATAGCATTTCTACAGGGCTACGACAAAGATTTCTTTTACAGGATGGCATATGGGGAGAAATTCTTGAAAGTGCGCTAGCGTTTATTTAAATGCTTGGTAATGATCTTAATCGTAAGTGTTCGGAAAGTCGAGTGGAGTCACTCCAGATTTTTTATTTCTGTTATTCTCAAAACGCTGAATTCGCTGAAAATCCTACACTAACGTTACAAATGCGTAAATCTGTTTGTATGTTTGTTACTCTTTTCGCGCTAAAAAGGCTGGCCGGAGAACTTTTTAAGGGATTCTAATGCATATTCACTTTACACCTGGAGAAAATCGACCCGAACTCCAGACCGTTAGGCCGACAGCCACGAACGTGGAACCTTCACACTTAAATATCTCATTCAGTGGCAAATGAAATGACTAAATAATGAGTTTTAGGTATTTATTTCCACATCTGATGGATTAAAACTGTAAAAAGAGGGAGAGAATTAGAGCTCTAGAAATGAGCTCTGAACTCTACTCTGTAGTAGGGAATGCAATCCCGCACTGTTTCTCGTCCTGCGGGATTTCAGGATTGAGATACATTGATCCCGCGGGATCCCGCAGTCCTTCGGGATTGACATTTTATTTAGTTAGGACTTCATTTCAACAGAGAAAAGTAGAAAAAAGTCAGATTTTAAAAACTATGAAGTTTAACTTTAATAATAATAATTAATCTTACAATTAATACAATAACTTAGAAATATGAAAATTATAATCATGATATTCAGAGTAATATACTAAGTGATGTCTTATATTAGTTGCTAAAAATGAGGACTATACAATTTATAGATAATGTCAGCATACTTACGTTATTTTCTTAGTTGCTGAAAAAAGAACGTACAAAATCGAACAAATACAATGAACCATTTCCTCTATATTTAATTTTAGTAAAATAATTAAAAGTGTGAATTATAAAAAAAAATTAAACTAAAATAAAAACTTTTCATAATTAATTCGTGACTGTTCGCTAAGAGATAAACAGTATGAAATATTTCAGTTCATTTGGAGGATGGGAACTTTACGAAAAATTTACATTACAAAATGTTTAGATTTAGATGTTCGATTCAGACTCCCATTGGAAGATGATTTAAAAAATAAAACTTTAAATTAAAATTTGCAATTATTGATTCGTTTATTGTTGGATGGAGACATAAATATGCAAAATTTTTCGGTTTGTTGATTGGGAAAGCATCGGGATTGCATTCCCTACTCTCTAGCTTTAAAGATTAAAAAGAATTTATGTTAAAAGTAGTTCAGCGACTAAACTATGCTCTTCAGTGGAAACAGCAGGTCAATGAAATTAAATTTTACACTTCAGTGACTCAAAGCTTGTTTACGAAAGGAATTTGTATCTTTAACACAGGAATTTAATCAATCGTTAGAAGTGTTAAGCGTATTTCCTCAGTAAAAAAAAAGGAAAAGAAAAACTGTTACGCTACGGTTAATAATGATTTATTTCCAATCCTTTATTCAGAAATTTACGCTTTTTAACTAAGTTTCATCCACTAAACTATTTCCAGTCCATTTAACCCCCAAGAGTTGGGGGGAAAAAACCAAATAACATGCGCTGTTAGTTAAATATTCCCTTGATTACTCTTACTTTTTTGTGACTCATAAATTTCGAAGCACTTTTTCACGTTTTATTTAGTTAACGTTTAAGTTTCTTAATGGTTTTTTTTTTTTGAGTTTAACGTGATGCTTGTTAATTTTTTATTAAATTGCGGATATGTGCTTATCCATATTTCCCCCTCCCCCCCCCTTTTTTTTTGGTAGTCAGTTCTTTTATAGTTGACTTATTTGGAATCCATTTTAAGGGGGTATAATGTGTAGCCAAATGGTCATTGATTTAGTTGAAACATCTGCAATAAATATTCCGTGCATAAAAGCACACTAGAAATGGCTCATTTTATGTATCGAAAAAGTCCTGATGTAGTCTGGAGAATTTTTCTTCTCTGTATAGACATTTTTTCTTTTCTTTTTTCCTGAAGTAACATTTATAGTTGGGTATTTTTATTAGCGCTACAGTGCTATTAAAATCAAGCAGGTTTTTTAGCGTCGACATAACTTGTCACGCCGAGATACTTTTCAGGGTGTTTGCTAGTTAACCCTTTAACGCGCAGTGTTCCCGCTCTGGGAACACCCAACTCTGACGTTTTGATGGTTGCCAGTCACGAAGAATAGATTGGATTTCTATAAAAATAGTGGCGGGTGACATAGCTCCACTAGAATCCATTACTCTTGAGCACGTCATAGACCCGTAAAGAACGGTGACGATTCTTTATAACAGCACTGACAACTACTGAGAAATGGAAGAAGAGAGAACAGCTGGATAGATGGCCCCATGCTGAAAAAAAGCAGCCGTTGCCATCGATCGACTGAACGACCCGCAAGAGGGCTGACGATCGAAACGTTCATCGCGTGCCACAGATCGAGAGACCCTTTTTTGACGACAGCTGGCTCTGCCGCACAGCCAGCTGTCGTCAAAAAAGGGTCTCTCGATCTGTGGCACGCGATGAACGTTTCGATCGCCCGCCATCTTGCTGATGGTTAAGCCGAGCGATGGCAACGGCTGCCCTTTTTTGCAGCACTGACATCTGCTGAAAAATGGGAGAATGCGAGAACAGCTGGATAGATGGCCCAAAGCTGAAGAAGGGGCAGCTGTTGCCATCGCTCAACTTAACGACCAGCAAGAGGGCGGACGATCGAAATGTTCATCGCTCGCCAAAGATCTAGAGATCCTGTGCTGGCTGTGCCGCACAGCAGGCTGTCGTTAAAAAAGGGTCTCTCGATCTGTGGCACGCGATGAACGTTTCGATCCTCCGCCCTCTTGCGGGTCGTTCAGTCGAGCGATGGCAACGGCTGCCCTTTTTTCAGCATTGAGAAAGGGTTGCGCCTCAAAGGGTTAATGCGAAGGGGGAAGGGGAGGAGAATGAAATGATGAAAGTCGCACAAGAATTGCAATTTTTGATAATGGATCGCGAAGTTTGGTGCCCAAAAAAAGCCTTCTAAACTGAACCAAGCTTAAGAGATCTCTTCCATATTGGGTTGGAAACTGGGCAAGCGCGACAATTTATCACAAAGTAAAAGTATAGTTAGAATTTGCCTGTCGAAGACTGTAAAATAGTGTTGCAGAAATACTCTGCTAGTTTCCTGGGGTTCGTTGTTCTAAAGTCCAGTGGGTGTAGAATGTTCTCGTAAAGAGTCCACTTGTGAGGATGGAACACAAACTTTATGGCTTCCAGAACCTCGTAGAACAATCAGCCATACAAAATTCACAAGCACAATCTAACAGTAATGTGCTTTTTAACAGTCCGCTTAGATCAGAAGCTCTCACAAATGCTGTATTTCTCAAACAAAATAAAACACTTTCACTGGCGAAAATTCAGTGAAAATATACGAGAGATAACACTAACAGTCTCTCAAGACTCAGCAATCAAGAATTGACACACAGCACTTCAAAAACAGCTTCGAAAAGGAAGCCAAAACACGGCTTCTATAGCACTATCCATTCACAAAGCAAGCGTACTCAGTCAGAGAGCTGTTCACACTACGGGTGCTCAACTCACATTGAACTGGCGCTCAGCTCGCACTCGTATTTATAGGTAGGGCAGAAGCTACAAGAAACTTCTAGAAGAGTCTATTTCTCGAGGATTCCACATAAAGCGGGAATTTTGATGACGTCATAGAAGAGAAATGTTAGGTTGTTATGTGATTTTAATGCAGCAAAAGCAGCTTTACAGGCCCTATAGGGAAAATCGCGCCCCATGACCCAAATGTCGCCAAGTTGGGCGACTTTTGGCGAAATATCGCCCCATTGGGCACCCAAAATAAGACCCCGAAAGTGAAGTCATCGAAGGCCTACGACCCACATTTCTCGAGATTTCTAGAAACCCCATAGCAAAGCAAAGGGGAAACTAAAACCTTTGTATCTCCGGTTCTAATTGGCTGATTATGATGCAACAAAAAGCAAAATTTAACTATTTGAAGCGTAGAATACGAATTTTGAACTATTTAAAGTCCTAGAACAGCGGGTTGTCCCGAAAATTCGTAACAATAGTTTTGTAAGGCAATTTTAATGTAGATTTCAACTCCGAAGATGTTCTTTATGGAACAAGGAACACAAACACGGCACACTCGTGGATTACGATACACTTTCCAAATATTTTTAAAGGTGAAGGGTAGTTATTATATATATGCCTGACGAAGATTGTATAATAATTTTAGTAGGCGATTTTAAGATTGATTTCGATTCCAAAGATGTCTTCTATGGAACAAGAAAGACAAACGCGGCACATTCGTGCATTGGGGGGCCTATTCCAGACAGTATCTAACATGGTGATGTATAGTTAGATATGCCTGACGACAGCTTTTAAACAGTTTTACTACGCGATTTTAATACAGTTTTCGATTCTGAAGCGGTGTTCTGTGGAACAAGAAAGACAAACACGGCACACTCATGCATTAGGATGCACATTCCAAGCAGTTGGCGAAGAAGCAGTAGTCAATTTAATATAGGTTTCGATTCCAAAGAATTGTTTTACGGAATGAAAAAGAAAAATACGGCGCACTCATGAATGATGATACACTTTCCAAACTGAATGGAACAAGAAAGAAAAATAGGGACGACACCTGGATTATGATGCGCTTTTCATATAAAAAGCACTTGAGTGCATATTTAAAATCTGAAAGTGCTTAAGATTTTAATTCTTTGTCTGAATCCTTTCGCTTATTTTAAGCAAAGCACGTTTTAAAGTCACCATTATATTATCAAAAAAAAAAAAATACTTTTATATTAGGTGTGTACTGCTCGGCCAGTGATGAGAGATCAATTGGTAACATGTAAGCAAGCAAAGTGCGTCACCAAGACTGAATCTGGTCAACTGAAACTGGATGACTGAAAAAGTGCGTCGATCGAACAACGGTTTCCATGAAAACACCGGAAGTGAAGCAGCAACGGCATTGGGGGGGGGGGGGGGGTGAACACCTCTCTCGAAACAATTTGTGCTGTTTTCCGTGTACGTTAAAGAAAACTGGTTTAACGTGATCAAACGGAACCTCTGAAAATGCCGATCTAGGTGCTAGGTATCTCACCTGGAACGGGTTTAAAATGAGGACACCAGTCATGGGAAGGGGGGGGAGGGCAAACGTAGGCCTGCCCATTAGGCGCCCCTTCATGAAAGGACCCACATCTTCCGTCCTCGTAGTGGTCAATCCCGCCAGTAGACCACTGACCCGGACATTAGAAAGAAAAAAAAAAAATTCCTGAAAAAAAAAATGTTAATTATATCTGTAAATTGCCTATACTCCAGATATTCTGGAATTTTTCGATAATCCAGCGATTGTCGGGTCCCGTATGTATCGGATTATCAAGATTTTACTGTATTGTGAAAAGCAGACCATTGCTAAGGCTTTTATTGGATGGGGGCGGGGGCGTAGCCAAGGGGGGAGGGTTAGGGGGTCATAACCCCCCCCATAAGGAATTTTTTGCCATGCAAAATGTATATTCTTCACTATATTATCACACACACATATACAGATATATGATTTGTAGTAGTCGTAAACCCTCCTCCCCCCCATGAAAAAATTCTGGCTACGCCTCTGGATGGGGGGGGGGGAGCAGATTTGTTTTATCTACTATATTAGCAGCTTCTTACTTTTGCCAACTGAGTTTGCGTCATTTTTGCTAATTGTACCATAAATGAAAGTCAAATATAGCTTTTTGTTAATTTTATTTTTACCAAGTTTGACAGAGTTTGTGAATGTGTTGGGATGGGGGAGAATTCCCCCACCCCCACCCCCGCTCAGACTCCCGGTTATGACATTATGCGGACTTCAGATATTTCGAGGCCTTTCTCTAGAAAAATACAGGTATAAATGATCAAAATTTTCTAAAATCTAAATAACCACTGATGTCCTCCAACCATTTTCTTGCACTTATTAACCCTTTGAGGCGCAACCCTTTTCCAATGCTGCAAAAAGGGCAGCCGTTGCCATCGCTCGACTTAACTACCAGCAAGATGTCGGACGATCGAAACGTTCATCGCGTGCCAAGATCGAGAGACCCTGCGAAAAGAAAGGTCTCTGATCTGTAGCACGCGATGAACGTTTCGATCGTCCGCCCTCTTGCTGGTCGTTCAGTCGAGCGATGGCAACGGCTGCCCTTTTTTCAGCATTGGGCAGTCTATCCAGCTGTTCTCTCATTCTTCCCTTTTTCAGCAGATGTCAGTGCTGTTAAAAAAGAATCGTGACAATTATTTTACGGGGCTATGACGTGCAAAAAAGTAAAGGTATTCTCGTGGAGTTATGTCAACCGCAACTATTTTTATAGAAATCAAATCTATTCTTCGTGATTGCTGGCAACAGTCAAAACGTCAGAGTTTGGTGTTTTCAGAGCGGGAACACTGCGCTTTAAAGGGTTAAACCTGCACCTCAAGTCTGAAAAATAGATCGTTTTAGGCGACCCCATACTTTAGGCATTACTTTGTAGGCTTTGACATTTCGCTATGAAACTTCCTCCGGCTACGCCCCTGCTACATACAATGTTTGGACTTAACTGGACATACAGTGTTTGGGCTTTACAACTGTTGACCTGAAGTAGACATTGAAGGTGTTATTCAAAGGTTTGCCATGACTAAAAGTAGAAAAGATTTATTTAACAAGAAATAATTTTTTTTTTTTTCCGAGACACATTGTTAAACAGTGGAAGAAAGGGTATAGCCAGAGGAGAGACTATGGGCCCACCCAACCTCCGGAATTTTGAATTTACCTTAACAAAATGTTTAAAGATCAAAACTTTCTATGAGAAATTTTGAAATTTCCACTTTTTTGGCCCACTGAAATTTTTTGGGCTGCCTGCTTGCCATGAAAGTATGAATAAAAATATTAATTTTTTTCAATACTGAGGAAACATGCCATGCAGAAATGTTAACGGTTCGAATACAGTTTCTCTATGGAGGTGACGAAACCTTCCAAACAAAATGTTGGTATTTTTTAGAGCATGTATGCTTATTAAAGTATAATACTCTTTTAAATTAATAATTTTAATTCTATTAATTATTTTCCAATTACTATTCATTTAAAGTTTCTTTCAATGATTGATAATTTTAATAAGGAATAAATGATTGATCTACTACGACATCAAAAGGATTTCTGGAAAGCAAAGGGACCCCAAAGATTTCATCTCCGGGGCCCCGTCTTGGCTCTCTGCGCCTCTGTCCTTTTCAATCTGTAGCCGAGGGCCCCCGAAACTAGCCAGTCCGGGCCCTGATTGTGACTGTACTGTCAAAAGCCGTTTCTGTGCCTCCCTTGTACTTTTCCGGCTTTTTCCTTTCTTTTCCCTTTTCCCGTCAGCACCCCCAAATACGCATGCGCCGGTTTTTCGAAAGTGCCAGGAACGGGGGGGGAAAACGATTTTTCGGCCGCTCAGTCGGCACAGTACAGTACCGGACCGCGAAGCGGATAGTCAGTCCAGCTGTGCTCCGCTCCAGGACCGTTCCTATCCTCTCCCTCCGGGCCACGTGCTCCCCGCACAGCTGTATGGAATTGGTGCCGGGAGTCCTGCTCCTGATTCTGTCTACAGTCGCGGGTGAGTAAAAAGGATAAAGTGTCCCTACGTCCCCCAATTTTCGAGGACAGTCCCCCAATTTCTGGGTTGTAATTTTTTTTTTGCGATTTGTCCTCGGCTGTCAAGAAGCAACGGAGGAGAGTTTTTAATAGTTACATTGTTTTTGAATTACGTTACTGTTGATTGTTTCATTAATTATAAAATGTCTCCGATTTTGTTGGCTGTGTCGCACAGCCAGCTGTCGTCATAAAAAAGGTCTCTCGATCTGTGGCACGCGATGAACGTTTCGATCGTCCGCCCTCTTGCTGGTCGTTCGGTCGAGCGATGGCAACGGGTGCCCTTTTTTTCAACATGGGCCATCTATCCGGCTGTTCTCACATTCTTCCATTTTTCAGCAGATGTCAGTGCTGTTAAAAAGAATCGTGACAATACTTTTACGGGAAATGACGTGTTAAAAAGTAAAGGATTCTCGTGGAGCTATGTCTTCCGCAACTATTTTGATAGAAATCCAATCTGTTCTTCGTGACTGGCAACAGTCAAAACGTCCGAGTTGGGTGTTCCCAGAGCGGGAACACTACGCGTTAAAGGATTAATACATGGGGTGGTTATAAGTGCCTAAAATGACTGTGCATGTTTTTAAAAGTCGTCTATATACCCTATTTGACAGCGCGAAATTATCACTGACGCAACGGATCTTGGGACGCATCCCTGGAGCAAGTCAAGACTCCACTGTACTGCTGAACCCGGTTAGAGTGACCTCTATTATAGTTCCAACTCTCTTATAACGTCAAAACACATTTTGTACCACTTGCTCATAGAACATAAGTTTATTATCAGCGTCACTCGTTATAGAATCACATGTATTTATAGGGTGTTTTCAGTCACCTTGTAACCGAATTCAACTGCATTTCATACACTAACTATTCACGTGTATAAGAGAGAGGTTCAGGGGGTTTGCCCCCCCCCCTTAGTCTGTGCACATATGCTAATTATAGATGAATATTGACCTTTTGAATCTAAAAAATTGGCTTAAAGTAGTATGCGGGAGAAAATTATTTAAATTTTATATAAATTTTGAAAACCATGTTTAAATTTGTGTTAATTTTATAAATACTCTAAATCAGTGCGTAAGAAAAACAATTTACTTCAAACTTTTTAGTGCTATTCAAATTTTTTTACCAGGTATTTATAGAAAAATTTATTGTCAATCAAATTTTATTGAAAGAACCCCCCCTCCCCAAATAACTGAAACCCTCCCATACTTATGTGATACTAACTGTATTTATTTATTAAAAAAAAAAAAAAACAACTTTTCCTATTTTGAAAAATGTTTTAGAAATAATTTGAAGACAATTCTTAAAAATAAAATAGTTTACTTTCATTAAGTGACAATGTTCTATTTTAAAAGCTTTTAATTTCTAACTCTATACCTTCATGGGGGGGGGTTAGCCCTTACATCCCCTCCGTGGGTGCACCAATGGCCCTTTTTCGAGAAGAGGGATCAATATCTTTTAATTATTATTTGTTTTATTAAACTTTATTTTAAACCCCTATTCCTATATAAAGCAAAAAAGTTTTCAACGTCGTTGTAAATTTTAATAGGGTACCGTTTGAAAGCTACTGAGCGAAATATAAAAAATTATCTACCTCAAATAACCTGGGTATCTTTTACGGCCGTTAAACAGTGACGTCATAAATTAAAAAAAAATGCATGAAATTTGTAAACTCTGCAATTCTAACGTCCTGTTACAGTTATAGAGGTTCTAAATAGCGATTATTATTATTATCAGTGGCATTTTAATCCGTTGCTTATTTAAAAATGTTGATAGGTTGTCTAACATATGCATGTTGCGAGTATAGTTTTATATTAACATTGGATTACGTTCCTCCATAGGGGTACTTTATAAAGCAAAGAATTTTTCAGCGTTTTTGTAAGTTTTAATAAGATACCGTTTGAAAAATACTGTGTGAAAAATCTAAATTAACTCCCTTAACCAACTGGGATATCTTTTACGGCAGCTAAACAGTGACGTCATTAATTTAAAAAAATGCGTGAAATTTGCAAACTCTGCAACTGCGTTCTGTCCCAATTAAAGCGATTCTAAATAGCTCCTCGAGATTACACAGTTTGATGTTTTTCAGGAGACAGAACCATGGAGGATTTATAAGATACCGCTATATTGAATATATGGATATTTAAAACGGCACCGCTTGGATATTTCCCACCACGTTGAGATGAAATTTTTTGCGGTGCTAAATACGCAAATCTTACAAAACTATGCATAAATTAAATATATAGAGAGAGCTTCCTTAATGGCAACCATTATGAGAAATGATAATTGTTCATGCTAATGCGTAAATTGCTAAGAATCACCAAGAATAAAAAGATCCCATTGGTACCAAATAATCTAAGCTGTTTCTTTTAATCGAGCCTTGAAGAAGGAGAAGCGAAGATAGATAGTATTGATATACGTAATAGATAGCATTAGTAGATTTCGAAGGATAATATGAATAAATCACAATCTATCACGTTAATAGATATTTCATGAAATTAAAAGTGTTCTGTTTATCCTTTTTCAAGGGTTGTTTTACAAACAACTGAACGATAAATAATTCTAATTTGCGTTGATATATCCCGCAGTCATTTCAACAGAGAAGATTACTTGAACTTTTTTAAAAATTAAATTTTGTTTTCCACATGCAGATATGATTTTAGTAAAATATTCGCTTCTTCCCGTATGAAGAGCGGGTGCACAGCTATTTTAAAATAAACGGTTGTTCATTTCATGTAGTGTCTGAGGTATTTAATGCTACAACTTTAACCTAAAAAAAAACAGTATGATGTAGAAATAACACATCTTGAAAGTCAGGAGTTCTCTGCAAACCGCTAAGCTTTTCACTTTTCTGATCGCGAATGACACTGACATAGTCTTTTGAGTCATTATATTGCAATGATGCCAGGTTAGTACTCATGACGCAAACTTGACATCAAGAGTCAAATAATTTTGTTTTTATTTTAGAATACACATCACTGGAATTAATTGGGATTACACATGTTAGGAAAATTTTCGTTTACTTCCGTGCGAAGAACGGGCACTCAGCTGGTAAAATGATAAAGGAATCGAAAATTTATATATTTTTGCGCAGTTTTAATTGTAAAAATCGTCAAATCTTTTTCTATTACATGGTAATCGTCGTTGAACTCTATAAGAAACGGAAGCATTGCACCCGTCAAACAATGAAGGAATCTAAATAGTTTTATTAGTTTTACTAAATCGAAGAAGTCTGTTTATACCACCAAACTATTGGCTATTAAAATGAAAAAAAAAAAAACTTATATATATACCTAAACTGCATTTTGTAGAATATGTATGGTTGTTGAAAGTTCACACCACTTTTCCCCAACTGTAATGTAGTTTTAATAATTTGCCAGAGTTAGCTAAGTTGCTCTTGCCCCTATTAATCTATATATATAAAACAAACTGTAAAATGTCCGTTAGTCGGTTGGTTTGTCTGCACCTCACATAGCTTCGATACGGGTGATCGTAGATCTACCAAATGTTGTATAGAAATTCTCCAGGACGGGTCCCGACATACCTCGAAGCGATTTTTTTGAAATTAGAATTATTTTAGGAGATATCGATAAAAAACGTGTCGCAAAAGGCTAATTTTTGGTCCGCCATTTCGCAATTGTAACCTCGCAGTGGAAAAAGAGAGAATATAGCATATCTATGTTCCCATATTTGGCAAGTTTATTAAATGATTCAGACTCTTGAGGTAAAAATAAACGAATAACGATTTTTTTTTGTTTATATATTTTGCAAGGTTGTTTTTTAATTAAAATATCGTGTGCATGTGAAATCAGAGCAGGAATGAAGTGTTTTATACGCAAAAGAAAAATAGGATTTGGAAATTTTCCGAGACTAAAATGTGCAACTTTTTTATTTGGTGGAAAATAAAATGATTGATGTGCGATTTTTAGATGATTCTAACGCTTGACGCAATTTATCGTAATTTTATCGTCTGCTACTTGGGTTATGAAAACACCTGAGAATAAATTTTGGAAATTTTCATTGAGTTGGAATTGTGCACTTCCCCCCATCTATTTGTAATGTATTACATCCATAAAAAGGATGTTAGAAATATCCATTTTAATTTTGTTTTATCACATTCACGAAGAATGATATACTTTACAACTTAATGAAATAAGGAACGAAAATAGGGAAGGCCCCTGGATTATAATACGCTTCTAATATATAGCACTTTAGTGCGTATTTAAAATCTGTTGACCCCCTTTTGACACGGCACCTTTGTTTGACAAGCACTGCCAGCTGTCGTCAAAAAACGGTCTCTAGATCTGTGGCACGCGATGAACGTTTCGATCGTCCGCCCTCTTGCTGGTCGTTACGTCGAGCGATGGCAACGGCTGCCCTTTTTTCAGCATTGGGAAAGGGTTGCGCCTCTGAAAATGAAACCATTTTCTGAAAATGAAGATAGGTATTACCCTCCGCTAAAGAGGGTAATAGTTTTTGGCAGACGAAAAAAGTCGTGGATGATAATTGATAGTAAATAAAATCTTACAGATCTCACGGAAATTTGAAACACACCAAGATCCGACACATGATTGGAATAATGGATACTTGAAAAATTTCAAAGTAACGTCAGATGAAACAAAAGGGGAAACTGTAAGATTTTGTCAGAGCGTCTGCGACTGGCTGTCAAGTTCCCGAGGTTCCGATTTCATTTTTCAGAACTTGGATTTGTTTCCAGAGTCGCGTTCAAACTTTTGTCCCTCCTCGGAGCAAGTGGTGGTGTTCTGTCGTGGCATTTCTAAAATTTTCATTTTTGCGGGATCAGTGTGAAATAGCTCGTAGGCTTGGTATTTCACGCTCTACTGTTCAGTATTACATCGTTAAATATCAGAAGAATATACCCGGGACTGTTGTTCAAGGCCGCGCTGGCCGTCCTCGCCAGTTGTCTAATCCGGAAGAAAGTCATCGTGAAACTAACCGTCTATTTATGCAAAGAAAAAGGGAAGATCCAGATTTTCGTGCTCAAGAAGCGGAATCCAAATCCAGAAGACAAGACAGAAAACGTTTACGACTCTGTCTAGATATACCATCGAAAAGACCAAGAACAGATACTGATCTAAATGTAAGGTGTGAAGAACTAGAATTTCGTAAATTAGCTGAGAAATTTTTCGAAGCTGTTGCTGATGGTCCAATCCACCAATGCTATTGTTGTGATCGACTGTGGTTCAAAAAGTCAATAAGAACCCATTCCAAAACAACTTTACTGTCCAAAGGAGCGACAACGGACTTTATAAAACTAGTCTTTTACAAAGATATCGATGATATTGGCAAATTTTGCAAAACATGTTACGATTGTTTGATTAAATTGACAATACCAGAATTAGCTATAAGCAATGGCTTCGAATTCCCCGAAATACCGGATTGTTTAAAATACTTGACACCACTGGAAGAACGGTTGGTTTCTCCCCGTTTGATTTACATGCAAATACATCCTTACATGGCTGCCAATACAAATTAAAAGGTTCTGTCAAAGAACCTCTTTAGCGGAGGGGAAACTAATTTCAGCTGAAGGCTGAATATTTTTTTTTTTTTATTCTTCATACACCGTATACTTTTATTCTTGTAGAACGAATCAGAACGGAAACCTGTAACTCAACTCCTGTGCAGGGTAGTCGCTGCAGGGCGTGGTTTGTTAAACCGCTCCGCCCTCAAGCGTCAGAGTGTTAGTTAAATATTTGAATTGGATTGACAAAGTGGATCCTGGATTTTAAAAATGTTATACTTCTCCAAGATAACAAAGCATTAACCCTTTAACCCGCGGTGTTCCCGCTCTGGGAACACCAAACTCAGACGTTTTGACTGTTGCCAGTCACGAAAAATAGATTTGATTTCTATAAATATAGTTGCGGGTGGCATAGCTCCACGAGAATCTTTTATTTTTTAGCACGTCATTTCCCGTAAAAAAGGGTCACGATTATTTTTTAACGGCACTGACATCTGCTGAAAAATGGAAGAATGCGAGAACAGCCGGATGGATTGCCCCATGCTGAAAAAAGGGCAGCCGTTGCCATCGCTCGACTTAACTACCAGCAAGTGGGTGGACGATCGAAACGTTCATCGCGTGCCACAGACCTGTAGACTTTTTTTGACACAGCTGGCTGTGCTGCACAGCCGAGCGATGGCAACGGCTGCCCTTTTTACAGCATTGGGAAAGGGTTGAGTATCAAAAGGTTAAAGGAAATGGAATTCAACAGAACGTTATCTGAAAATGAAGATAGATATTAATTCTTTATACACCGCATACTTTTATTCTTATAAAACGAATCAGAACGGAAACCTGTAACTCAATGCCTGTGCAGGGGCGTCGCTGCAGGGCGTGGTTTGTTAAACCTGTTCCGCCCTCAAACGTCAGAGTGATAGTTAAATATTTGAATGGGATGGAAAAAGTGTGGGGGGGGGATCCTGCATTTTAAAAATGTTATACTTCTCCAAGATAATAAAGCATTAAAAAAAGAAAAAAGAAAGAAAGAAAGAAAGAAAGAGAGAGAGAGATGATTATTTTGCGGAACGCTAATAAAATAGTGAAAGATATACCTTTGCTAACTCACAAAATGTAAATGGGCTGTTTAAGAAAAATCTGAATTTCGAATTAATTCTCCAGCTACCGCAGCAGTTCCTCAGTCACAATGTCTTGCTCTATGTAAAATAAAATTGTAAACCTTTTGAAGGAGGTGCATATATATCTATGTGCCCTGCTCCGGCTACGCCCTCGGCAGTTTAAAGCGGGTTGATATATAATAAAACTGTTTAAAGTTAAATATTTCTATATCACTTACTTTAAAGAAAAATTCTCACAAATAAAGTTTCTTGAAAAGTTAATAGAGGTTCTTATTTTTACTTTCCGAACATGTACCATGTAAGGAAAGTATTGTAATCATGAAAAAATTCGAATTCGAGATTTTGGTGTATTTACACGTTTTGAGGTCTTCTGAATTCATTTATGCTATTTTTACGAGATGTATGTATGTATGTGTGTGTGTGTATGTGTGTTTGTGTGTATGTGAGTGAACACGATAGCTCCTGAACAGGGTATGCGATTGAGCTCAAATTGGGTATATATGTTATAAACCACCGTCGCAAGACCGGTATTGATTTGGGTGTGTATAGGACTTACAGTTTTTCTACAGGGATAAAATAAAGATTTCTTTTACATTATGGCCTACGGGGAGAAATTCTTGAAAGTGCGCTAGCGTTTAAACGGTACATTCGATTGAGCTCAAATTGGGTATACATGTTATAAACCACCTTCGCAAGACCGGTATCGATTTTTATGTGTATAGGACTTACAGTTTTTCTACAGGGCTACGACAAAGATTTCTTTTACATTATGGCCTATGGGGAGACATTCTTGAAAGTGCGCTAGCGTTTAAACGGTACATTCGATCGAGCTTCAATTTGGTATATATGTTTGAATGATTCATCGATTCAAATTTATTTAAATGCTTGGTCATGATCTTAATCGTAAGTGTTCGGAAAGTCGAGTGGAGTCACTCCAGAGTTTTTTAAAAAAAGTTGAAGATTGAAGAGTGATTTGGAAAAATGTTATTATTTAAGGTTTTAAAAGAGAGGAGTTTTCGCAAGACTATTTACATTTTAAACTCGCTTATTTATTTATTTTTTGGCAAACACAATTTTATTTAAAACTGTCGATAATCTATGAGGTAAGCAAGCCTAAGATCAGTGGCAGCTCCTCCATTTGAGCACGTGAACTCCCAGAGGAAAAACTTAAGAATAAACACATTAACGAATTAAATTTAAAAAAAATATTAAGTTCCCAAATTATTTAATATTATATATCAAATATAAATTATTAAATATTAAATCGCAAAATTTTAGAATTCCAAGTAATGTACCGACAAAATTTTATTAATGTATACGTATCTATCTATATATATATGTAATAATAAAGTAAACTTTTCTAATTTAATCTAATGTCATTTGAAAAAGACCTTCTATTAAAGAAGGTTTTTTTTATTCTTTGTTATTCTTACTGTAACGCTGGTTTCTCGGCCATGCAAATATTACGTTTAGAGACAATTTTGGGGAGTTCGATAAGGAGTAAAATTGTTAAATTACAGTATCTGCATTTTTCTGCGGTTTCCTGATGCGCCCTTTTGCAATTCCTAACTAAACAAATATTTACCATGGTTTGATTGACAATCTAGTAGTAAATATAATAAAAATTTAATGGGAAATTAATTATTTTAGGTGAAAAGCGTAGACACGCTTTCGTAAAACTTTTTTTTTTCTTTTTTCCTGGAGCCCGTTGCAGTTGCCTTCACAACGGGCTTTGACTTCTAGTTTTAGAGATATTCTGCAAATTGAAATGAAACAAAATTGATGTATGTTGTTAAGGATTACAAGATGAAACTTTCCATCGAAAATAGGGTCTGTAAAGAGTTCTTCTACAAGAGCACTCAAAATAATTCCAATATAATATGGTCAATGGCAGTTTAGAGACAGGCATCTATATAAAGCATATAATACTATAACCCAGGGCCGTACCCAGGAAATAATTTCGGAGGGGGTCCGCCATTTCGGGGGGGGGGGGGGTCTGACTTATTGAATATCATCATATTATACATAAATATACTCTCACGCACATATAAATATAAAGATATTGTGATAATTTCGGGCGGGGGGTCCGGACCCATAGGACCACCCTCCTGGGTGCGGCCCTGCTATAACCTATACAATATAATTAGCTAATAATCCGACGATGGTCAAGTGCCTCCCTCAAATTGCGCGAAAAGTCGCCAATGTTGACGACTTTTGCGATAAAGTGCCAAATAGGGTACGAAGAAAATGCTTTGAAAAGTAAACCGTGATTGGCGATATTTTCATTATTTGGCGCTAAATCGGAAAATATATAATGTGACAATATTAAGCTAAAACGATTTCATTGGGAATTTTGAAAATTCGTTACTGGCGCTGTAATCAACCGATTTAACGTATTGTGTTTCGTTAAGGAATGGCTAAGGGCTATCTGCGTAGGAGTGGGAGGTGCGTTGCATAAGTGGAATTTCTCCGTCCGACGAAAATCCGTTAATGCGTAAGAACCCAAAACGGGTTAACGGATTTACATGTATCAAAATTGCGAGCTTCGATTTTTTTAGCGCTTGGAAAATGAATTTTAGACTGCTAACTTTTAAAAGAATAAGTTTATGGTTTTCCGTGCTCGTACGATACCGTTATGTTATATAAATGAATATTCATATTTTTAACGTACCAACACACAAGTTTGAATGATTTCAGTCTGTTTGTCCGTTCTGTTGTCCACTCGCCCAGTGTTCTAACTGTCATAAATATACACCGATATGTGCGAAATTTTTTTTCTATGTACAGTATCATGTACCCTATTGAAAATAGTGTAAGTAGGATTTACAGTTCTTTTATAGGAGAAAAAACTCAGATACATCGCACTCTATGGGCAGTCATTCTCGAAAACATATTTTAGAGATTCGGTTTTCTGAAAGAAAACAATGTTGGCATGCATAATATTAAAGCTCTCAAAGTAATGCTCTCCATTGAAAATAGTGTCTGTATTATTAATTGTTCTTCTACAGGAACACTCAAAATAATTTCAATACATTACAATCTGTGGCATTTGGGAGACACTAGTACATTTCTAGTACAAGGCAATGAGTATAAAATTTTTAGATTCTTCAGTTAAACGATGGAATTTTTTTTTAAATCTCTTTTACAAGCTCTCATAAAATTGCATACATAGTGATAACACTGGGGAACAATTTTAAACATAATTTCTGTTGAGTTCAATTTTTTAGCTGTTTTAGAGTGCAGTGGGCACACTGATTACAAAACTGTTGTTAGTTTTCTTCTACCACGTCAAGTTTTTGAGAGATTTCACAGATTCAATATACTGTCTAGACTTGTTCAGTTTTGCTTAAGATAGTGTAGAGAGACGTGTGCCGCTCTGATATAGTGAAGTGCATTCCGACATGGATTCTGAGTTCTGGTTTTTGTAGAAGTTCGGCAGCGTTTAGTTTTTTACTTACATACATGAACTGTGAAACCTCTCCTTGTGTCAACCTTCGCTAGTTCGCGTCGTCGGTGCTTCAGCTGCCCGGATTCTTTTTGTTATATATATGTGGCAGTTTTACTATTCCCAGTCAAATTACAAATATCAGTACACACAAAGTGTGCTAGCACTACGTCGAAATTTTACGGATGTGAACGAAGGGAACACATGATAAACTTCCTATTGGTATACCTATGATTTGGCGAGAGCCCAGAGATCACTCAAGTGATTGTTAATTTTGTACAGTGAAAACGTCAGGTTACAACAACAACAGAAAAAAAAACAGAAAACAAATCTGAACTTGAGTATCCCAGTTTACCATCCGCTTTACGCCCAGTGCCTCATTCAGCTGAAATCCCAGTGCCAGTTTTCAAAGAATTACCTTCTTTGGAAGTGCAGGTACATGAGTCTGGTTAAGATCGAAGTGACCCCAATGACGAAGATTTTGAAATTGAAGATGATCCCATTCGTAAGGGATTTGAGCAGCATGAGTTAAATGATTTGGCATGAGATTTGGGGCTATCCAAAAAAAATCTTCAGAACTGTTCGCATCAAGACGGTACGAAAAAAAAATGTCTTGAAAAAGGAGCTAAAGTACCCTACTTTCGATCGGGAGAAAGTGCATTTCTGCAATGCTTTTGAAGTGATGATGGGTTTGTATATTGCTGCAACAAACATGATTTAATGGAAGAGTTGGGAATTTCAGCCTATGACGCAAATGAATGGCGATTGTTCATCGATAGGCTCAAAGCGGAGCTTAAAGTGTGTACTCCTCCACAATGGAAATTTATTTGGTGCATTCCCAATAGGCCATTCAGTATTTTTGCGTGAGGAATATCTATATAAATAAAATTAGAGTTTTGTCTGTCCATTTCTTGGAATTCAAAAATTTTTCGATTTCTATCCGTTTCAAGCACCCGGGAATCCGATACGACCCTCAAAAAAAAAGTTTGTCTGTCTGTCGTTCTGTCGTTCTGTCATTCTGTCCGTGACGCTTTTTTTGTTCAAGCATCACGTAAAAACGACTGAAGCGAATGATATGAAATTGGGTGTCATGATAGGTGGTCACTCAACTTAAAACATAGGCGTCGAATTTTTAAGAAATCTTGATTAGATTTTTAGATTTTGTGAAAATCGTTTCAAACTGCGTAAATTTGTGTTCAAGCATCACGTAAAAATGACTGAAGCGAATGATATGAAATTGGGTGTCATGATAGGTGGTCACTCAACTTAAAACATAGGAGTCCAATTTTTTAAAAATCTTGATCAGATTTTGAGATTTTGCGAAAATCCTTTCAAACTGCGTAAATTTGTGTTCGGACATCACGTAATAACTGCAAAGGTGAAAAAATGATATTGGGTGAAATGATAGGTGGTCACTCACCTTAAACTATAAACATCTAATTAAAAAAAATGGATCAGATTTCGAGATTTTGCGAAAATCGTTTAAAACTGGGTGAATCTTTGTTCACGCATTACGTAATAACGACTAAAGCGAATGATATGAAATTGGGTCACATGAGAGATGGTTGCTCAACATAAACTACAGGTGTCCAATTTTTTAAACATTTTTATTAGATTTTGAGATTTTGTGAAAATTTTCTCAAGATACGTTTATATTTCTTCCAACATCACGTAATAACGACTAATACGAATGATACGAAATTGAGTGATATGATAGGTAGTTGCTAATCTTAATTTATAGGCGTTGAGAATTTTTAAAATATTTTGATTACATTTTGAGATTTTGTGAAAATCGTTTTAATATGCTGAAATTATGTTCCAGCATTATGAAATAAAGATTGCACGGAATTAAACGAAATTTGGTGACATGATAGGTTGTCACTCAACTTAAATTCTAGGCTTCCAATTTTTCAAAAATATTGATTAGATTTTGAGATTTTGCGAAAATTATTTCAATATGCGTCGATATTCGTTCGCGCATCACATAATGACGACTAAAGCGAATGAGATGATATTACTTAGTTACTCTCTAACCTGTAATATTTTAACAGTACATAAAAATTATAGCTTCGCTTTCTTTACTTTGGCAACATACTACATCCATTCTGTGTACTCCTACAATGCTGATGAAAGTTCTTGCTTTTTGGAAATTTGCATTCACTAACTCGTCAAGGACGGGTACTTCAGCTAGTGAAGATATAAGGAGAATTGTTACTTTGTTGCAATATCACATGCACCAATGGATCATCTTTGTTGATCTTAAAATAGTCTGTTTCCTCCTTAGCCAGCAACGTGAATATACCAAGTATCCCTGTTTTTTTGTGCAGGTGGGACAGTAGAGCTCGTGAGAAGCATTGGGTGCAGTCGAAATGGCTGCCAAGATATGACCTGAAACCTGGGGATCCAAACATTCTTCATCAGCCTCTTGTCAACAGAAAGAACATAATATTTCCACCTCTGCATATAAAACTGGGTCTCATGAAGCAATTTGTTAAAGCTTTGTCAATTGAAGGAGACTGTTTCAAGTATCTCATTTCGGCATTTCCTAACCTATCATTTGAAAAGATAAAATCCGGTGTGTTTGATGGTCCACAGATTCGCTAACTTCTTAAAGATGAGCATTTTATCAGAACAATGACAGAACTTTAAAAGAATGCTTGGTTGGCATTCAGAAACATTGTCAAAGACACTCTTGGAAATACACGAGCACAGAATTACACCGAAATTGACCAACAGCTCTTGGAGAGCTTGTTGCAATATGCTTGGTTGCAACATGAGCATCAAGTTGCATTTTTTACATAGCCATCTTCCTGGCTTCCCGAAAAATCTTGGTGCAGTCAATAATGAGCAGGGTGAGCGATTTCACCAAGACTTGAAGATCGTGGAATCACGCTATCAAGGAAGATGGGGTGTACATATGATGGCTGACTATTGTTGGAGCAGAAAGCGAGAATGTCGACAGATTAAACATTCCAGAAAAGCTACAAACAAAAATTTTTGCCTTAATATGTATGTTTACCACTTGGTTAATAAATTTTCTATTTGTATTAATACAATTTAACTTGTAGTAACTATATATTTGGTAACTTTTCCATTTATTTTTCTTTTTATGCACATTTTGTGGGTACCCTGTATCTTAAAAAGTTGACGTGACAGACGAAAATTACAGTTACTTTTGGATTCAGGGGTCAAAAGTGATTCAAAAACAAGTCACAGTTTTAAAACTACAAAATTGCTGTTCCCCAGTGTAATACAACATTATCTTATTTCCAAAATCTCGCCAGATTTAAGGAAAATACATGGCCAAATTTAGCATAAAAATATTGATGTGTTGGAAAGTATTTTATAATCAATGCGTTTGGCATGATTTATCTTTCTTGGTTTTTTTTTTCCGGATTCAGAAAATAATAAAAGAAAATAGAAAATGTAGACCAGTTGGAGCACTTGCATCATAATTTTCAAGCTAATTGAATTATTAAAATCCTTTTAATGGCAATCTAGGATATTAATTGGTTCTTTTTATACAAATTATTTCTTTATCAAAATCAGAATCTTTTTCAGTAGAGCCTTAAATGGGACATATGTTCCATTTGTGAAAATATATATCTAGATTTTGATTTGCAGTAATTTCACATTAGACGTGTTTTCCTTATTTAATTTTTAAATTATTATTATTATTACTATTTTTTAAGTACCCTACTGTATATATATCTACAGTTATATATTTAAATTTGTATGAATTATTGTACATTCTCGGTACATTTCTAATTAGTGGTGAAAATGTTAAAATTAGGAGGGATGTTATGTTTTCAACCGCGTGTTTAAAGAATTAACACTATGCATGAGCATTTTTGAGTCAGCAGTTCTACGGTTAAAACTTGGAATTGCTTTATTGAAAACTGGAAGCTATCCTGACTTACATTTAATATGCTTTCTCAAATTTAACCCATTAAGCGCCAAAGCTCCCATTACGGGAACATCTATTATATAGTTATTTTCTTAAAATATATTAACGCAATTTACGAAATACACATTTTACGTAAACATTTATACTATGTAACACACCCTATAGTGCAAATCTATATAAATAAAATTAGACTTTTGTCTGTACATTTCTTGGAATTCAAAAATTTCGCGATTTCTAACCGTTTCAAGCACCCGGGAAACCGATGCGACCCTCAAAAAAAGTTTGTCTGTCTGTCATTCTGTCATTCTGTCCGTGACGCTTTTTTTCTTTAAGCATCACGTAAAAACGACTGAAGCGGATGATATGAAATTAAGTGTCATGATAGATGGTCACTCAACTTAAAACATAGCTGTCCAATTAAAGAAAAATCTTTTAGATTTTGAGATTTTGCGAAAATCGTTTCAAACTGAGTGAATCTTTGTTCACACATTACGTAATAACGACTAAAGCGAATGATATGAAATTTGTTCACAACGTGATAGATGGTTGCTCAACATAAACTATAGGTGTCCAATTTTTTAAACATTTTTATTAGATTTTGAGATTTCGTGAAAATTCTCTCAAAATACGTTTATATTTCTTCAAACATCACGTAATGATGACTCATACGAATGATACGAAATTTAATGATAGGATAGGTAGTTGCTAATCTTAATTTATTGGCGTTGAATTTTTAAAATATTTTCATTACATTTTGAGATTTTGTGAAAATCGTTTTAAAATGCTGAAATTTTGTTCTAGCATCACTAAATAAAGACGGCAGAGAATGAAACGGCATTGGTTGACAGGATAAGTTGTCACTCAACTTAAATTCTAGGCTTTTAATTTTTGAAAAAATATTGATTAGATTTTGAGATTTTGCGAAAATTATTTCAATATGCGTCAATATTCGTTCGCGCATCCCATAAAGACGACTCAAGCGAATGAAATGATATTACTTAGTGACTCTCTAACCTGTAATATTTTAACAATATATAAAGTTATAACTTCGCTTTCTTTATTTTGGGAACATACTACATCCATTCTGTGTACTCCTACAATGCTGACGAAAGTTCTTGCTTTTTGGAAATTTGCATTCACTAACTCGTCAAGGATGGGTACTTCAGCTAGTGTTTATATAAAATGCGTATTTCGTAAATTGCGTTAAAATATTTTAAGAAAAAAAATATATATAATAGATGTTCCCGTAACGGGAGCTTTGGCGCTTAATGCGTTAATGAACAATTTCTTTCAAATCTGATCTAGAAATGCGAAAGTTGGTTGATTGATAGGTTTCTTGTTTATTCGCTGCGAAAATCTATACAGCTGGGTCAGTCAGATTTCAAATTGAAGTAGATTTTTTAAAAAGTAGTACTCAAATCTTTGAGATTTTAAAATTCTGAAAATCTACACCCTCCTGATTTTTTTGTTACGTTTAAAATGCGAAAGTTTGCTTATTTGTTGTTTCCTCGCTGTGCTCATACTGTTGAACCTATCTTTGTGAAATTTTGCCTTTTTTTTTAAGGAGACTGCGACTTTAAACACAAAAATCCGCCATTTTCCTGTTTTATTTTATTTTAATTTAGAAATGTATATGCACTATCCAATAATAAATACAAATTTTGTTTGTCCTACTACTACCGCTAATTGACCGTAAAAGATCCGGTAATATTTTGTCTATCCTTGTACATTAATCGTACGTTTATCATTTCCAATGAAGAGTATGTAGTTACACACATCAATACTAAATATTACTGCAACCCTACTGAAAAATGCACCGAAAACGTGTCGACGCAAATTCTGTCCATAAAAATATGTCGACAGAATAAATACCCGGAGTGAACTAAATAACACTCCAGGTGTTAAAAATGTATACATATGTACAAAATGTATATGTGTTACTTGTTGAAGTAAGTTTTGTCACATTATGAAAGCATTTCAATGCTCATTAAAATTTTAAATGCTGCTTTTTCAAAAGAAAAAATGATTGCGATGTTACGTAAAGTTGCGTTCTGACTGTGGGTTTTTCCGGTCATCGAGTTCTTTTGTTATTTAAAGTAGCGGTTTCAAACCGGTGGACAGGGACCGATCTACACACTTGGGGGCCCAGGGCCCAGATACTTTTGGGGGCCCCTGCAAAAAAATTTCCCGCAGAATATTACTTAAATAAGTTAAAACCAATTATCATTCCTAAGTTAACCATACGTAAACATTTAGTAATCAGAAAATATCACGACAGATACCACTTATATGAATTTTTTGATTTTGAAATATTTTTATGGGTATTTACAGCCATCACACACGTTTGAAAAGATAAAAGGAGGAGCATGCTGAGGTGTCCGAACGAATTTGCGAATATCGAATTTATCGAATGTCGAATCGAATGCATATTTTTTAGCGTTACAAGTTACATTAAATTAAAAATTTTGAATATTTGTGATGAAATGAAATAATCAGAAGTTTTTCTCTTGAGAGATAATTTTAGTAGCTATTATAATTACATAAAAGGATGTTTTGGGGGCTCCTAAAAATTGGGGCCCAGGGCACGTGCCCCGAATGCCCCGCCGTAAATCATTCCCTGCCGGTGGAGCTCGACCCCCTTGGGGGGCACACACCGTTTGCAGCGCGGGGGGGGGGGGTGAAAAAAAACAGGCAAAGAGCAAGTGGTCATGCATGTTTAAAAAAATCATCTTATTCATTCTTATTTCTGTTCCAAAACATATCTATTTTCGATTAAAATATTGATCCAAACTTGACACTCAGTTTATAGAAAAAAGCGACTCACTCTTCATTGTAGAAGAATGAAAAACTGCATGTTTGTCCTCTGTTGGGAGGGGGGGGGGATGGCGCAATGTAAAAAGGTTGAGAACCGCTGATATAGAGTGATCGTTTGAGTTCGGAAGATCGGCAAAACCCACTTTCCGAACGCAACTCTGGAGAAACTTTCCTCCAGCTCGCCTCTGAAATTTAGAGCATTTTAACGTGTCTGCAGTTTCCACATATCGGGCGCTCCACCTCTAGTTCTGTCCAGAGCCTTATTATCGCATGGGCAAATCGGGACTTAGCCCAAAGTCCCCGGCTCAAAACGGCCCCCTGTCAATATCAAATGTTGTACTGAAATATTCTTTTTTATATCAAAATTCTATGAAAAATAAAACAAATTTATAGATGCCCCCCCCCAAATTCATCAATGCCCGGGGCCCCAGTTGGTCATAATCAGGCTCTGGCTCCACGTCTAGCCTGTAAGCCGACAGGACAGAGAACCCAGTAGTTATTGAATTTCAAGACATTTACAATTCCCCCCCCATCCCTTCATTTGCTGTTATAAATGTAAGATCAACGTTGCACCATATAACCAGTGGCGGATTAATGCAATTTTCTCGGGGGGGGGCGGTTAGTTGTTTAGAAGATTGACATTTACGTCCATTTTATGGAAGTAAAATAGGATCTTTTACATTAATTTCTTTTTCTCGGGGGGGGGCGGGCGCCCCCTCCGCACCCCCCTTTAATCCGCCCTTGGCAAGCCTCACACAACACACGTAATGATAATAACCACCACCAACGATTTTACTAAAAGTTTTTGATAAACTGTTTATCGTAAATTTTGTATTTTAAATTTTGAGCTATAACTAGCTGTAGAATCTCTTGTAAAATTGCATTAAATGGGGAAAAAAATTCAACATATATTTTTCTAGTTTGTATTAAAATAAAATAGTTCAAAAATCATTTAAGGTAAACCGTGCGTGTAACTATTGAAAGACGGTATTTATGAGGGGGGGGGGGGGAGAACGGAAGTACAGTGAATGGAATTTTACGTCTCAGTGACTCAAAAAGATACTTTCGAAAACCTTTTCTCAATCTTTTCCTTAACCCTTTAACGCGCAGTGTGTCCGCTCCGGGAACGCCCAACTCTGGCGTTTTGACTGTTGCCAGTCACGAAGAATGGATTCGATTTCTATAAAAATAGTGGCGGGTGACATTGCTCCACGAGAATCCTTTACTTTTGAGCACGTCCGATAACGTTTGTCTCCCCTGCACTGTTTATTCGACGTTAAACTGTCTATTAACTAAGCTGAAAAAATTTCTCGGTGCTCCATGTGTTTCTTCTTGGCTGGCTGGGGGGTCTCTCAGATCGCCGAAGCTATGAGCGGAAAATCGGCGATCTATTGACGTAACATAGACCTCGTGAGGGTGACCAACCTAAAGTCAGCCGCTTCCCTGACCAGCATACAACGGCTCTTTATAACGTCGACAACACGATGTATGCTTGATCTCTTTTAAACGCTATTTTGTGCTGTAATTTTTCATCTACCTATTTTCGACATTTCGACATCGGGAATACGTAATTTATACGTGTGTGCGCTTGCTGGGCCTTTCCCGTAAAAAAATGGTCACAATTCTTTTTAACAGCACTGACATCTGCCGAAAGATAGAAGAACGCGAGAACAGCTGGATAGATTGCCCCATGCTGAAAAAAGGGCAGCCGTTGCCATCGCTCGACTTAACTACCAGCAAGAGGGCCGACGATCGATGTGCCGGCGATCGAAAAATGTGCCGGCACAGCCAGCTGTCGTCAAAAAAAGGGTCTCTAGGATCTGTGGCACGCGATGAACGTTTCGATCGTCCGCCCTCTTGCTGGTAGTTAAGTCGAGCGGCACAGCCAGCTGTCGTCAAAAAGGTCTCTAGGATCTGTGGCACGCGATGAACGTTTCGATCGTCCGCTCTCTTGCAGGTAGTTAAGTCGAGCGATGGCAACGGCTGCCCTTTTTTCAGCATTGGGAAAAGGTTGCGCCTCAAAGGGTTAAGGTAAAGCGTACGTGTAACTATTGAAAGACGGTATTTAGAAAGGGCAAAAAAGAAAAAGACGGAAGTACAGTGAATGGAATTTTACGTCTCAGTGACTCAAAAAGATACTTTCGAAAACCTTTTCTCAAATCCTTTACCTTAAAAAAGCGAGTACCTTTTTTTTACACTAAGTACATTTCTTTCGGATGCGAGTCGAGAAAAGTTCTGGAGAAATCGCTTCTTGTTACACGTCCGAAATAACAATTCCCGACTCAACCTATTATAAAATCATGAGAATAGCAAGTTTTTAGAATCATAAATCATCCCCGAAAAGAATATATCCCCTCCTCACTGAGCTGGAAAAGCAGAAAAATCATTTTCTTCTTTCTTTCTTTCAAAAGATCATTTTCGTCTTGCTTTTTCAAAAAGTATGAAAAGTGACAGAATCAAGTGACTTACTCACTCGTTGTGGATCGGGGGGTGCGAGTTGTGTCCAATTGTTTCTTTGGGGGGGGGTAGCGGGGGGGGATGGAACATTAGCATATGCACTCTTTCAAGGGATTCGGTAATGAGCTGCAACTTTTGTTCAATTTGGTAAAGTTCGTTTCAAAGACATTCTATTTTTTTTTTTTTTTTTTTTACGTATTCCGATGTCGGAAATGGCACAGGTCTCTGTTGTTCTGTTCCATAATCAGAAATTTTTTTAAACGAACTGCTTGTTCGAAAAATTTCTTAAAGTATTAGTTGTGTGGTTATTGAGTTTATGAATACCCGAGCGGAACACTAGGTACCGTATTGTGCATATTAATGGACATGCAATACCATTCTCTGCATGTGTTCTCTACTTACGCGAACCCGGAGTTACGCGATTTTAAAATCTCGTCGATTCGTCTTTTCTTTACTTCCAATATAACGTCAGTTTTACGATTTAACCCTTTAACGCGCAGTGTTCCCGCTCTGGGAACACCCAACTCTGACGTTTTGACTGTTGCAAGTCACGAAGAATAGATTGGATTTCTATAAAAATAGTTGCGGGTGACCTAGCTCCAGGAGAATCCTTTGCTTTTCAGCACGTCATTTCCCGTCAAAAAAATGGTCACTACTATTTTTAACAGAGCTGACATCAGCTAAAAAATGGAAGAATGCGAGAACAGCTGGATAGATTGCCCCATGCTGAAAAAAAGGGCAGCCGTTGCCATCGTTCGACTAAACGACCAGCAAGAGGGCGGACGATCGAAACGTTCATCTCGTGCCACAGATCTAGAGACCCTTTTTTGACGATGCTGGCTGTGCCGCACAGACGGCTGTCGTCAAAAAAGGGTCTCTCGATCTGTGACACGCGATGAACGTTTCGATCGTCCGCCCTCTTGCTGGTCCTTTAGTCGAGTGATGGCAAAGGCTGCCCTTTTTTCAGCATCGGGAAAGGGTTGCGTCTCAAAGGGTTAATGCGATTGCGTAACACTGTGGCTACGGGACAAAGTAAATCAAGCACGTACCATCCCCAAAATCATTGCAATTGCCGCAGAGCTTCGCAACTTATGCGAAACACCTTGCAAACTGACGGTCAAAAGTAAGTCTCCCAATACTAAACCCAGCTTTCGATATGTCGAAATTTTGAGAGAAATAGCCAAATCCCACTTATCCAAAGGAAATATTAAGGATGAATAACCTCCAATCAACCGATTTACATGCAGCAAAATAGCGAAGTTCAACTCTTACAACGTAAAACTTCTTTTCTTTTCTTTTTTCTTTTCCTTTCTTTCTTTCTTTTTCTTTTTGTTGTTCAAATGGAACCCCAGAAGAGCAGACCATCCCGAAAATTCTTAACAATTCGCAGACAGACATACAAAACCAATATCGGAGTTTGCTGGAAATTGTTAAAAATAAAACTTCCACTTTTTTAACCCTTTGAGACGTAACCCTTTCCCAATGCTGAAAAAAGGGCAACCGTTGCCATCGCTCGACTTAACTACCAGCTGTGCGGCACAGCCAGCTGCGTCAAAAAAGGGTCTCTAGATCTGTGGCACGCGATGAACGGTTCGATCGTCCGCCATCCTGCTGGTCGTTAAGTCGAGCGATGGCAACGGCTGCCCTTTTTTCAGCATGGGGCAATCTTATCCAGCTGTTCTCGCATTCTTCCATTTTTCAGCAGATGTCAGTGCTCTTAAAAATAATCTTTTGACGGGAAATGACGTGCTAAAAAGTAAAGGATTCGCGTGGAGCTCTGTCACCCGCCACTATTTTTATAGAAATCCAATCGATTCTTCGTGACTGGCAACAGTCAAAACGTCAGAGTTCGGTGTTCCCAGAGCGGGAACACTGCGCGTTAAAGGGTTAAAGGTATTTCACGTGTCTGCTTATTTCTGCTTCATTCTCAAATAGCAAATAAAAGAGAATCAGCTTGACTCGATGGAATAAACAGGAACTTAATTGAATGCGTTCTTATTTAAGCCTTAATTCCGTTCTCACTCTAAATTGGTTCCGGAGGTTTTTATCCGCGAGCTAATTGGTTCTTAAAATAAATTAACCTATTAAGCCGAGCGCTTTCAATTGCAAGGCTCCTGGAAGACTTGACTTTTACTATTGTAGGGAAAAAAAAGTCTGTTTTTTTTTGCGGATAAATTGTTTGAGTACTCCAATTCCCGAGAGATACTCACAAATATTTCGAGTTCGACATTTAATTAATAATGTAAGTAAGCTGAAAGTGGACAGTTGTTTCATTAATACATGTACACTCCTGCTTTTTTAATGACTATGTCATTTTATCTCTCAACACCCTTTATTGAAAAATGTGTCCCAAAAATGCGACATAAAAGTATGCAACATAATTTTACATGTATTTAAGTACTTTTAGTTCACTACAGCTTTAACCTATTGTTACACTCTTTCGTAAGCTGTAGAATAGGCTTCACATGTATTTTTTTTTACATATATTCAAATATTATTAGTTCACAACAGCTTTAATCTATTGTTACACTATTTCGTAAGCTGCAGAATAGGCATCCCATGTATTTTTCTATAAATAGGTTACACTCATAAAAATGTCAACATAGGGTTACCAGGCGAAATACTCGAAAGATGAGCGATAAAATGACATAGTCCATGAATATCGTTTTAATAGGGCAATCATGAAACTAAATAATGAGGGGGGTTCAGGGGGTCTCCCCCTGACGAGGCTCGAACAGCCGAGATTTTTTTTTTTTTTTTTTTTTTTTTTTAGCACTAGAGTGGTATATCGTTCGATCCGGGATTTTTGTCGACATATTTTTGTGGATATGATTTCTGGACATGATTTGCGTCTACACGTTTCCGTTGCACTTTTCAGCAGGTTTGCTAGGTAACGTAGTGGTGAGGGATAAAATGCGAATTCGCCAAGGTTTGCTATTTTTGATGACTGATCGCCTAGTTTGGCGCCAAAAAATAATTCTCCCAAACTGAGCTTAGTATGGCGATATCTTTACTATTGGGCGAGAAAGAGGGAAACGCTTCAGTTCATTACAAACTATAGTTAGAATATGCCTGACGAAGATTGTTAAACAGGTTTAGAAGTCCAATTTAATATAGGGTTTCAATTCCAAAGAAGTCTTTCGTGGAACAAGAATTTAAAACACGGCGCACCCCTGGATTACGATGCACATTCCAATCAGTATCAATAAAGGTGAAGTATGCTTAGAATATCCCTGGCGAAGATCGTTGAGCAACTTTAGCATGCGATTTTAATGCAGATTAAAATGTACAACTTTTTAATTGGGCGAAAAATAAAATGGTTGATGTGCGATTTTGAGGAGGTGATTCTAACGCTTGGCGCAATTTATCGTAATTTTATCGTCTGCTGAATACACCTGAGAATAAGTTTTTGAAATTTTCATTCAGTTGGAATTGTGCATTTTTCTGCGCAGCTTTTCTCCATCTATTTCTAATGTATTAGATCCAGAAAAAGGATGTTAGAAATATCCATTTTAATTTTGTGTAATCACACTCATGAATAATGATCTACTTTCCAACTTAATGAAATAAGGAACGAAAATAGGAAGACCCATGGATTATAATATACGCTTTTAAATATAGTACTGTAGTGCGTATTTAAAATCTGAAAGTGTTTCAGATTTTCTTACTTTTTTTTTTACCCCTTTCCGTTTTTTGATAAAGGCCAGTACATCCAGAAGCTCTTCAGAATTAATATAGGACGAAAATAATTGGTACCTTTTTGTAGGTTTTTATCATTTAACTATCTAATTTTTGTAACCAGGGGCGGCCCGACACGGTAAGCATCACATCCGGGCGTCATTTCGAACTTAAAAACTAAGTAGAGCATAAAGGGAGGCGTTTTTTATGTTAGCAGGGGTGTCTACACTTACGCTAGGGCCGCTCCTGTTTGTAACTATCTCAATTTAAAATTCCATTCAGAATCCGAGAGATTTCAGTGCCAAGGAAGCCGGTGAGGAACAGGATTCTCTCCGAACAAGATTCATTAAGATGGCGAACCAACTGGTCGCCGGAGGCGGGTAGTTTAAAATATGAAAGAGTTTCAGATTTTATTCAACTTATTTATTTATCTTTGCTCCTTGCTTATTTGGAAATCAATATTCCTGTGAATTAAAATTACGAGACACTGCAAACTTTGAAAAATAGATCATTCGGGAAGTAATCGACTACTCAACTTTTTCCTTCTCCGACCTTTTGTGTACACGCAATTACTAAGTAACGAGGGAAAAAACACCCTGTTCGCTCCCTTTGTAATGAACACATGACGGCAGAGGTTCCTTTTCTGTTACTTTTCGGCATCGACGGTTTCACAGAGGGACATCCAAAGAAACATGGTCTGAGACATTGTTCGGCAAAAGCTAATCGTCTGCCTCTCGACTTTGCAGCGATGAGAGCGAATAACACGTTAACTATTCGTTAAGAAGGAGTACAATCTAATGGCGTGCCATTCGAATGGTTACTATGACTGATCTCTACTATTCGAAGACAATCAGTATTCGATTAATCGAATATCGAATATTCCTGATTTTCAGTATTCGAACAGTCTTCGCGAATTCACTTCGAGTAGTATTTGCAACTTCGCTATTCTAATAGTATTTGCAATTTTCGCTATTCGGAAAGTATTCGCGAATAGCATTCGCAATTTCATATATTCGAATAGCATTCGCGATTTCATCATGCGCTGAACGTTTGCAATGGCTTTTAAAAATAGATTATATTATAATGCCTTTAACAATCGAATCGTTCGATTTGTTCCATTCCTTCATGTTCATCCACTAGCATGGGCGCCTGCAGAATATTTCCCATGGGGGGGCGATTCGAGGGGCAAAGACTACTTCAACGTATGGTTACCATGTTGGAAAGAGCAAAAAAAGCAAGAAAAAACACTGTATACAAAAATCCAATGGTTGGATGTGTGCTTGCCATTCCCCTTGCCCTATGTTGCCGGCACCATGTCCACTAGTACAATGCACAAATAAGACAAGATTGTTTTGGAAAGCGTTTCGTAATCGATGTGCTCGGCATGAATTACCTTTCTCGTTCCAGGTAGCTTAGCCGACAAAGACTCCAACTGCACGTCTCAGGAATTCGACGACTGCCTGACCATCTTGAAGGCCATCGCAGAAACGGACAACTTGGCCCTGCCGGCAACGCGTCGAGAGCTGCATTTGGTGTGCAGGTAAAACATGAATATCTGATTCGCGGGGAATTCATGTTTTTTTAGTCATAATTTACAGAAATGTACTAAAATGGGACCGTTTCATAATTTTTACTTTCCGAACATGTGCCATGTAAGGAAAGTATTGTCATCGTGAAAAAATTCGACTTCGAGATTTGGGTGTATGGACACGTTTTGAAGTCTTCTGAATTCATTCATTTATGCTATTTTTACGAGATGTATGTGTGTGTGTGTGTGTATGTGAGTGAACACGTAGCTCTAACGGGCATTCCATGGAGCTCAATGGGTATATAGTTACAGCCCGTCGCAGACGTATGATTTTGGTGTGTATAGACTTGCAGTTTTCTACAGGCTACGACAAGATTTTTTACATTAGCCTATGGGAGGAAATTCTGAAGTGCGCTAGCGTTTAAACGGTACATCCGATTGAGCTCAAATTGGGTATACATGTTATAAACTACCATCGTAACACCAGTATTGATTTGGATGTTTATAGGACTTTTAGTTTTTCTACAGGGCTACGTCAAAGATTTCTTTTACAGGATGGCCTTTGGGGGGGAATTATTGAAAGTGCGCTAGCGCTTAAACGGTCCATTCGATTGAGCTCAAATCGGGTATATAGGTTATAAACCACCATCATAAGACCGTTATTGATTTCGGTGTGTATAGGACTTACAGTTTTTCTACAGGGCTAAGAGAAAGATTTCTTTTACAGGATGGCCTATGGGAGGAAATTCTTGAAAGTGCACTAACGTTTAAACGGTACATTCCATTGAGCTGAAATCGGGTATATAGGTTGTAAACCACCATCGTAAGACCGGTATTGATTTTGATGTGTATAGGACTTAGTACAGGGCTACAACAAAGATTTCTTTTACATTATGGCCTATGAGAGGGGGGAATTCTTGAAAGGTGCGCTCGCGTTTAAACGGCGCATTCGATAGAGCTTCAGTTTGTTATACATGTTTGAATGATTCATCGATTCAAATTTATTTAAATGCTGGGTCATGATCTTAATCGTAAGTGTTCGGAAAGTCGAGTGGAGTCACTCCAGATTTTTTTAATCATCGCTGGGTCACATTGGTTTCAACTTTTTTTTTCTTTCCAGAAAGCTGCAGAGGGGCGTCACGTGCATAGAGGACCACAGCTTCCGCTGCTTCACCACGGCACAGAAGAGAATCTTCAGATCCGTGGTGTCCGACTCGAGGCACGTCATAGACGACCTGTGCATCTCAGGAGAGCTGCAAGACGGTAATAAACGCCCTTCCTTCCTTCCCCCAACACCTATATACCGGGGGATTCAAAATAGATGTTAACCCTTTGAGGCGCAACCCTTTCCCCAATGCTGAAAAAAGGGGCAGCCGTTGCCATCGCTCGACTTAAACGACCCGCAAGAGGGCGGACGATCGAAACGTGCATCGCGTGCCACACAGATCGAGAGACCCCTTTTTTTGACGCAGCTGGCTGTGCTGGGCACACCTGTGGCACGCGATGAACGTTTCGATCGTCCGCCCTCTTGCGGGTCGTTCAGTCGAGCGATGGCAACGGCTGCCCTTTTTTGCACCATTGGGAAAGGTTGCGTCTCAAAAAGTTAATGCAGGAGTTCCCGTTTCTGACTCCCGTAAAAGAAATCCCGGGTGATTGAGGGAGTCCACCCTGTTGTTTTAAGCAGTTGGTTTACAAACGGAGTCGTATTAAAACTGACAACGTCGTTGGGGAAACACATTTCTTTTATGAACCGTTATGTAGGAACGTATACGGCCGTTCGAGCACAGACAGACAGACAAACGAAATCTTGAAAACTTCTCAACCTTGTTAAAAAAAAGTATAGAACCTGACATTTTAACCCTTTGAGGCACAACCCTTTCCCAATGCTGAAAAAAGGGCAGCCGTTGCCATCGCTCGACTGAACGACCATCAAGATGGCGGGCGATCGAAACGTTCATCGCGTGCCACAGGTCTAGAGATCCCAGCCAGCTGTCTTCAAAAAAGGGTCTCTAGATATGTGGCACGCGATGGACGTTTCGATCTTCCGCCCTCTGGCTGGTCGTTCAGTCGAGCGATGGCAACGGCTGCCCTTTTTTTCAGCATGGGGCCATCTATCCAGCCGTTCTCTGATTCTTCCATTTTTCAGCAGATGTCAGTGCAGTTAAAAAGAATCGTGACCACTTTTTGTACGGGAAATGACGTGCTCAAAAGTAAAGGATTCTCGAGGAGCTCTGTCACCCGCCACTCTTTTTATAGAAATCCAATCTATTCTTCGTGACTGGCAACAGCCAGAACGTCAGAGTTGGGTGTTCCCAGAGCGGTGTCACTGCGCGTTAAAGGGTTAACATCTATTTTGAATTACCCGGTATAGCTAGCAGTCACTGAAACGCTGCGTGACTTCCCATACATGGAAAAGGTTTGCAGAACGAGATGAGACATGGATCCATCCTGCGGGAATTTGGAATGACATGTACTGAGTGATGAGCCATTCGCACGGACTTGGACACAGGAAGACCATCGACCTAGCCCCTTCAGACCAGACAAAAATATCGCATGTCAGATTAAAGCAGGGTTTCTACAGACCTGGAAAGTCAGGGAAATGAGTTTTGGTCAGGGAAAGTCAGGGATTTGGGAAAAAAGTCAGGGAAATTAGCAGAAATTGAAGAAAGGTCAGGGAAAGGCAAGAAGAATTGAATTTTGCGGTAAAACCAAGAAAATATTGGCTGTTTGAACCTAAGTATAGAAATTGTTTTATTTTCATTTTCTTATTCAATCTCATAAATAATGTTAAAGTGTGTTCTTTATGAGCCTATCTTGTGCAGTTGAAACAGGCTTCATTTTATCCTAAATTATTATCAAACAGGGATTTTGTGAGAATCCAGTGATGTTAACCCATTCGTGCTTGGATATTTTTGCGACTTTCTTCGATTTTTGCTAACACCAGAAGTAATTGATAAATTTCTGATGTCAACTTTTTGAACAAGGGATGATTTCATTTAAAATCGTTATGTATAAAAATTGAAATGTCAACATCCTACTTGCCATATTAAAATATTTTGTGGAATTGAGGTTCAATACTCGCGAATAAAGGCTAGGAAAAATAAATAACGTTTTCGAATGATAGCGATAATGCCGTCCCAAAAAAGGGACGCTGGGCATAAATGGGTTAAATAAGATTCTTGTATATATTAATTTAATATTATTATTATTTGTAAAAAAAAAGGGCAAAATATATAAAAAAATATTAATTAAAGGTTTAATGTGAAACATAGGAACACAAATGATATAACACAAAATTAAATTAATATATAATACACAAAATTTTGCATACATTCGGGAAAGCACGCTAGATAAAGTCAGGGAAGAGCGTGATAGATGACGGGGAAAGTCAGGGAAAAGTCAGGGAAGCAAAAGCTGTGAAATCTGTAGAAACCCTGTAAAGAGCAATCTTTTAATTAGTTAGAAAAAACTATTGCGTATAAAAATGACAAGTAGAAAGAACTTTTTCAAATTTTTCGAATGAAAGTTCATTCCCATTCACAGTTTCAGTAGTAAAAATTTATCTCCCATAAAGGAAGATTAACAAGACACTTTTAAAGGTAAAGCATGTCGTAAAAGTTCTTTTTAGCTATTTGAATTTCACAAATAAGCAAAAAATATTAACAAATTCGACTTCGGAAATTTCACTGACATTCAAATATTATTATTCTGTGTTACGGCTAACAAAGATTAAAAAAAAAACTCAAAAAAAAATAAAAACGTTTTTTAGGTTAGGGCCGGTTCAAAAAAAAAAAACGCAACCAACAAAAATAATGTTTATGGCTTATTTAAATTTGATCTGTTTGGAAAAAAGCGAGCGCTGCAACAAAAAATAAAACGTGTGCGTCAGTGTGTAGGATTTGCACATTCACATGCGTTCACATCATTTATTCAAAATGAAAGCATCGACGCGTATGTACGTCCATTCAGAACTACACAAAAAAATTCTTAAAGAATCGTTTTAAGAATGGATAATATATGTACCACGGGACCGAAGAGGATATTCTAAAAAATCTAAACTAAATTTGCCTGTAAGACGGAGCTGTGACTCGCAATCATTAAGTTTATGTTGTGCGCATGCGTGCGTTAGTAGTAGATGGCATCATGATGCGCCGTCGTTAAGGGGACGCTTATGTAGCTCATCATTAAAAGGGGGTCGAGTATTTTCTTTTGAGAGGCTGGCGCCATTTCGCCCGTCTGCTGCTAGTCGATGTTCGTCCTCTATTCAAGTCCGGGAAGATTCGAACGGTTTGTCTAATCGATTGCTGCTTTTGGAATAGAATTAATAATCGATTAATCGAATAGTGAATATGTGTGATTTTCACTATTCAAATTGTATTCGGGATTTCGAATGCCATGGTCTATTTCAAGGCCGCGTGCTGAGCGTTGGATTTTTCAAAATCGATTATCTGAAATGAATTTAAAAATCGACTCATTCGAATTGTTTCACTCATTTATGGCCATCGCTATGTGAACTGTCTTCCAACAACAACAACAACAAAATAAATAAATAAAAAGTTTCGTTTCCAAAGAGCACGGATCTCCAGTGATTGATTCTTATGGTACGCAGTAGAACTGAAGCTGCCTGTCTCGTTAGTTCCCTGAAACACGTTTACTGCAGTCTACCGCAAATTCCGTTTTGGCAGCAAGCTTTTTTTATTAGGGGAAAACTTTCCCGATTTTGGCGATGTGATTTTTCAGCAGGACAGCGTACCTCCACGTGGGTGATAAGTTCCCACATACTGAAACTAGGGAATGCAATCCCTCACTGTTTTTGGTCTTGAGGGATTTCGGGATTGAGATTTATTAATCCCGCAATCCCGCGGGATTTGACATTCTATTTAACTTAGACTTCATTTCAACATAGAAAAGCAGAAAAAAGGAAGATTTCAAGCACCATCAAGTTTAATAATAATAATTAATCGTATGAGATAATTCATACCATAACTTACAGAAATATGAAAATTATAATCATGATATTCAGAATAATTTACGAAGTTATGTTAGTTACTAAAAATGAGGAATTTCCAGGAATATGCAATTTATAGATACATTCATATACTCACGTTATTTTCTTAATTGCTGAAAAAAGAATGTACAAAATCCTACAAATCCAATGAATCATTTCCTAGTCTAGATTTAATTTTAGTAAACTAATTATAAGTGTGAATTAAAAAAAATTAAAAACTAAAATGAAAACTTTTTATAATTGATTCGTGACTGTTTGCTAAGAGATAAATTACGCAGCATAAAATATTTCACTTCATTTGGAGATTGGAAAGTTTGCGAAAAATTTAGATGACGATGTTTAGATTTCGATGTTTGATCCAGACTCCCACTGGAAGATAATTAAAAAAATAACAAAACTTTGAATTAAAATTTATAATTATTGTTCCGTTTATTGTTAGATAAGAGACATAAATATGCAAAAATTTTCGGTCTATTGATTGAAAAAACAGCGTGAAATTGTAATAAAAAATAATTTTTTTCTCAGTGTCAATCCCGCGGGATTAGGACCGTAATCCCGTGGGACTAGTCCCGCCAGGCGCGCACACAGGATTTTTGGCTGGGGGGGGGGTCCAACTTTTACAGTTTGGGGGGGGGGGTCCAACTTTTACGGTTTGGAGGGGTCCAACTTTTAGGGATGCTCCAGATTGACAAAAATCAGTGATGAAAGAACTCGTTTTCATTAGATGGAATTCATCCAAATTCGTCCCATCCAGTTCCCTAACAATACACTACACAGTACAATAGGAAGCAAAATAATAGTTGTACAGTTTTGAGAACAAGATGGTGTTTTATGTTCGCTTTCAGTTCGTTTTTTGAAAAGTTGAGGAAAACGAGAAAAAAAATTCTTTTTTTTATTTATTAGAACTGAAACTATTGCGACCTTTTTTTGGAATTATTTTATTTACTATAGATATAGGGTAATAATCAATCGAAAAAAAAAATCAAAGCCGATGGGGGGGGGTCCAGACCCCCTCTGGACCCCCCCCCTTGTGTGCGCCACTGAGTCCCGCAAAACATTTATGCGGGATCGGGATTGCATTCCCTAACTGAAACTTCATTCTAAGCTTTGGTGAATGGATAGAAATTCTATCTGAGTTTCTATCCAGTGGGCCCGTTTACATGTGCAAAAATGCGGAGTAAATCCCGGGACTTACACTGCTTTCTACCCCGCTTCCCCTACTTAGGGGAAAAAATGCGGGGTAGAAAAATTCCTGGTCGAAAGGAGGGTTAATGCAGAGTCAACCCCGCTTTCCCATGATGCATTGCGAGTTTTTCCCTGTACTCCGCTTTAACCCGGGATTTTCCATTTTCACATGTAAACGGGCCTAGTGAGATGAATGAAAAATGCATTTCTTTCATAACGATTACGTTAGTTTTCATTTGTATCCTTTCTGCCCCGTTTCTGTTTTTTTCCAGACTACTTGAGGTATGCCCCATGCCTTAAGAACGTGTCGACTGACAAAAGGAAATGCGCCAGCCAGTACCGAAGGCTCACTGACAACCACCACGTCGAAACGGACGCCGAAAGTGTCATCGACGTCAACGACGCCCTCAAGATGCATTGCTGGTGGGTTGGTCGCACGTTTCTAAGTATCTCGAATTTTTCAAATTCATTTATTATGCACTGAAACCTCTCTGAGCGGCCACCCCACCGTACCGAAAATATTTGGCCGCTCAGAGGGGGTGGCCGCTTTCAAGGGTTTTATAGGATAATCGCGCGCACTGGCTACCACATTGTAACACAAAAATTAACTATCCCCCCCCTTTCGAATCTTTTACCTGGTTACGGACGCTCGTACGGATATCGAATCACACGCGTAGTGGATGATGTTCATTGGAAACTGCTCTTAACCCTTTGAGGCGCAACCCTTTCCCAATGCTGAAAAAAGGGCAGCCGTTGCCATCGCTCGACTGAACGACCCGCAAGAGGGCGGACGATCGAAACGTTCATCGCGTGCACACAGATCGAGAGACCCTTTATGGACGACAGACGGCTGTGCCGAACAGCCAGTTGTCGTCCAAGAAGGGTTTCTCGATCTGTGGCCCGCGATGAACGTTTCGATCGTCCGCCCTCTTGCTGGTCGTTGAGTCGCTGGCTGTGCGGCACAGCCGGCTGTCGTCAAAAAGGGTCTCTTGATCTGTGGCACGCGATGAACGTTTCGATCGTCCGCCATACGTGCTGGTCGTTTCGTCGAGCGATGGACAAAATGCTGACATATTTTCAGCATTGGGCACATCTATCCAAGCTGTTCTGGCATTCTTCCATTTTTCAGCAGATGTCAGTGCTGCTAAAAATAATCGTGATTTACGGGAAATGACGTGCTCAAAAGTTAAGGATTCTCGTGCAGCTCTGTCACCCGCCACTATTTTTATAGAAATCCAATCTATTCTTCGTGACTGGCAACAGTCAAAACGTCAGAGTTTGGGTGTTCCGAAAGCGGGAACACTGCGCGTTAAAGGGTTAATAAAATGTCGTATTTAATATCGTTTAAAATGTCGTATTGAATGTCGTATTTCTGACTGTTCGCAGCGCCTTCACCGAATTCGTGGAGTGCCAGCACGAACACCTCCTGAGGGACTGCGGACGACAAGCGGACCAGTTCTTCCAGCGCCATCTGGACCGGATGTCGGGCTCTCTTCTGAACGAACACTGCGCCCTCTATACGCACGGCTCGGACGCCTGCAAGCTGGATCGCAACTCGGCGGCGCTGAATACGCACTGCATTCTACACAGAGAACTTTTCGCCATTTTCTCATTCGTCATTGCGTACTTTGGTTTGTTCAGTACGACGGTGTTACAGTTACGAATGTAATGGCCTTATCACACTAAAGGGAAAATCCGAGCAACTTCGCGCTGGACCCATTTTTCCGACGGACTCGAAGGCGTGGTTATCTTTAAGGGTTGCAAAAGTAAACAAACTCTCTCCGACGCCAAATAGTCATCGCATTGCTGATTGGGCGTGCAGGTTCTTACTTTACTTATCGTGAGTTGGTATATTTACATCGGATCGGCAGCCATTTCGGCAGCATCGGATGGGCAGCCATCTCTCATTCCAAAGTCCACTTGAACGCGGCCATAATTTTATTGACACGTGATTCTGACATCGAGCCAAGCTTCGAACATAGCCGCCATTGCTCGAAATTGCTTATGACGTAGCAGGAAGAAGTACTCTGATTGGCCGAAATTTCGTCCGACTCAGATTTTTTCCTTCGGACAGGAAAAGAGTTCGCGGTCGTCAAGGTAACGGCGGAGAAAATCGGCAGGAAACTTGATTTGCACGGAAAGTTTCTCGGATTTTTCTCAGTGTGATAGCCCTATTAGTTTCGTTGCTCACGGCGTTTGGATGGACGAAAGCTCCGTTCATCAATACCTTCTGTTGTTGATGTTAATAAAAAATTATATTTTAGTATAAACGACTGTTTTCTTTCTTTCTCTTAGTGTATAACTAAGGTGACCATACGTCCCGTTTTGAACGGGACAGTCCCGTTTTTAGGTGGCTTGTCCCGATGTTCCCAAGCACAGCTTCGGGACACCGTAATGTCCCGTTTTTAGAAAATGACCCTTGCAATGTCCCGTTTTCAGAAAGAAAGCAACCCACGGTAACGATTTCAATGAAAGCCGCTAAAAATCTAAAATCATCCAACGGCAGTGTCTTAAAAAAAAAAATCTGACTTCCCTCCCTACCTTCCGAGACGCAAAGAAAACGCCGGGGGATGTATTGTTTTTGTGTTTGTTCTTTTAATGTTCTTTTTTTTGTCAACTATTTCAGTTTATTTAATTTTTAATCCTTTTTTTTTTAAAGTCATGTTCCTCTTTGGCTTAAACCCCCCCCCCAATCTCCACCTTAATTTCCCTTTTCACTCTGGTTTTCCAAGAATTTTTTTCCTTCCGAATGACAAGGAAATTCCTCTTTTCTGTGTGTCCTTTTGTTTACATTCCTCAGCTTCCTACCTTCCTGCCTTGTATCAGTTGGTGTTTTTGAGGTCGAAGAAAGGCCTACCCCTAGTACCACCCGAAACATACGCCTTGCACTATTTTTTCATAGTATATGTGTGTTTTTGCAAAGTTTTTTTATTTTTCATTTTATTTTGATATTAAAATTAGCACAAAACTTTTTTACACGTTTTCTTATCAAGTAAGATATCCAGACCTGTAAATTCAGTCTCCCTGTACTATTCCCTTAAAAACAGTAAATGTACAGTTTTGAGGAAGAAAATAAATCGTCACGTTATATATAACTAACCCTGTGAACAGAGCCCGACGACGGCAGAAAGCAGAGGGGACAGTTGCCCGGGCCTCCAATGAAAGGAGGGCCCCAAAATCAACCAACAGTGCTACTGTCTACACGCTTAAACCAAACGAGCGAAATTCGATCAGTCGGAGCGATTTTCGGCCCAGTTTCCAAAAGTGCGCTTCTCCTTTAGGAGCGTTTTTCGATCACAAGAGCGGAGCAAAATAGAACAATGAGCGATTAGGGGAATTCTCAGAAGAAAGACTACTTAAAGAGCACTTTTGTGGAAATACCGGTAGGTTTCCATGGAAACGGATCGCTCCGCAATGTATCTTTTTTTTTCACTCTTTGGGTTTGAGCGTTTATAGTATAAAAATTATGCACTGCACCGCAACTAGGGTTGGCCGGAGCAAACCTTAATTCTGGCGCCGTTTTCTTTAGAGCCATTGGGTGCTTTTGCAACACGATTCCCGGAGCACGTGGCCCGCTTGCTCCCTCTAGTTGCGGCCCTGCGTGTGCATGACGCATTTCTCTCGCGAAAATTATTCCATGAATCTACAAGGCAAAAGAAAGCAAGATATTTCAAAGTCAGATAATATAGACGCACGCAGTGCGCGGATACATTCTAAGGTCTTGCAAGATAGTTTTGCGATGATACCGAGGTTTTGTGAACATTCCCTTTCGTTTTGTTTGTTTGTTTAAGATGGATAGTTATCTAGAAGAAATACTTTTTAACCCTTTATAGGTCAAGTGTATGTGCAGACAGTCGAAATGACTTGGAATTTTTCTGGCCCATTTTTTAGGATTATTTCCTGTATTTCGCCTCTACTGTTATATCCCACGTGAAAATTGGAGAAACAGGTATTCAAGAAAGATAGAAATTTTGTAGGAGAATACATTAATTATACACAAAATCAAAGTCGGAAAACTACCTGCTGCTTGTACACGGAATGAAACGCAAAAATATATAATGAAAGCGATGATTCTTATGCTCCATTTTCGAGTCATTATTCGAGTTTTGTTTAAAATTGCGAATGAAAGAAAAGTTCATAAGCCAAATATAATTTAAAATCTAGATGTATGGAAAAAATAGACATCCAATGTAACTGAACAAAAATCAGAAAATTCACTAATGACAATCTATTTCTGTATTGAATAGACCGTAGGTGGTAAGTATTTTTACCACTGCCTTATAAAGGGTTAAGTCCCTATAGTTCACTCAAGAACAATCCCATAACCTCTCAGCCACCGGTTCTCCTACAATCCATTTTTAAACCTAAACAGTGGATCATTGATCTTAAGTGAGTGCAGCAGAAAAGCTAAATCAACTGACACAGGAGCCAGAGTTCATCCGGCTTCCGATAGTCTATTTACGGAGGACCAAGGCAGGGGCGTAGCCAAGGGGGGTGGGATAGGGAGGGGGGGTCACAGCCCGCCCTATGAGGATTTTTTTGCCATATAAAATGTATATTCTTCACTCCCATATAAACCATAGGTATACATACAAATGTGTGAGTTGCAGTGGACGTAACCCCCCCTCCCCCCATGAAAAATTTCTGGCTACGCCACTGCTCCAAGAAGAGGATGTTCTGGTCCACAAACGCAACACCCCCGCAACGAAACTGAAAAAGGATGTCATTCTAAAACTCGAAAGAAACTCATCGCACCTGATCCAACTTTTGTCAGTTTTTGCACGGAATTATCGCGCGAGGATTTTTACAATTAAAAGCATAATGAATGCTTGTGTTTGTAAAGTATTGGCCACACCAGTGGCCGAGCTCATTCCAGCAAACACACACAGGTTTTCTGAACGTCTATTAACGTTCAAAAGACGTTTTCTGAACGTTGGCTGCATTCGTAAACGCCAAACGAGTTGCACTCGTGCAATGAGTTTTCATCTAAGGCGTTCGTAAAGGAAACTGAGTGCATACAGTTTTTAAACTACAGCGTTCGTATACAAAACTGAGTGCGATTCGTTTCAAACGAAATAAACTCATCCTTGCTAAGGTTTCGTCAGTTGTTTAGAAGATACACTTGCTGCACGTTGTTGTTGTTTTCAAATGGCGTCTGCTGTTATGGAAAAGTATGTTGTTGTGAAACGTATTTTACGTTTTCTAAAGCTGAAAATATTCTTTTTCCGAGGAGGAAATTCATGCGTTACGTTAGGAAATGCTACGAAGGTACATAATTTTTCAAAGGTAATCATTTTTCTTGTATTTTTCATCTTAGTAAATTAAAAAAATGCATATTTTAGTGTTGAGATTGAAGTTGATTCAAACCGTTATGAGCGAAATTTGAACTTCTCTTGCTAAATACTTTTGAAAAAATGAAGGTTAAGTTGAAATTTCTAAATTTTGATCGGTGCACTTCAATGATGGCCACTCTTTCTTTTAAAGATCTTGTTGGCTTTATAATGAGTATGTACTAAAAACTCTCCTCGGCAAAATGAACGCATTCGCGAATTGTAAATAAATACGTCTCCTAGGCGACGAAACTCAATAAACTGAAGTTGTTCGTAAAGTCAGAAGAAACTGATAACCACTGACAGCACTCAACACACGCATTCCAGTTTTCTTCGAAAACTCGTGCAACCAGTTTGTCGTTTACGAATGCAGCCACAGGTAGTTGAAAACAAAATTAACTGAGACAAAAGTCTGCCCTGAGAAAGGGTTCGCAATCATCTGTAACAGTTTAGAGATGAAGTACAAAGTTATGAAAGACGTGATGGCCTATGAAAAAATCTGGCGTCCTCTAAAAGATAATTTCGACACGGACTGGACAGCCGTGCGTAACTTGTAAGACTCGGATTGTTTTTTTTTTTTTTTCATAAAATTTGATTCTGAAATAGGAAGTATGGATGTGTTTATGAATGGAGTAAAGCGAGCAGCTTTAAAGAGTAACGAAGGTAAGTCACATGATTTGTACTTAAGTTTTTTCAATCGATTAGAAACATTCTTGTAGAATTTAATAATGTAGTCCAAAAAGTGTATACTGTCAAAAGCGGCCGATTAACGGATCACTGCCTATCTTAATTTAAAAACAGATCGAACTGCGTGATAAATAAGCACCCGTTCGGGGCCATAGTTCAGGGTTCGTACGGATCCTGAATTTGCCAATATTCCAAACTTTTGAAATTTTGTCCTAAAATGTTGATCTGATGTTTGAAAAGTGATCCTGTTTTTTATAAACACGGGAAAAAGTTCTCTCTGGTATATCAAACAGTAGAAAGGTTTGGGACAATATTTCAAAAGTTTAGAATTTTCGCAAATTATGAAAAATGTAAAGTTATCTTTTGTTGGGGAGGCACTATGTTGAAAGGCTGGGAACCGTTGATCTAAGGTACCATATAAGTTCTAAATCCCTGTTCATATGTCACACATTTAAAACTAATAGAGTCAATTAATGATGTTAATTTAACCCTAGAATGCATGATTTTTTGAAATGGGCTGAAAATAAAATTGTAACATCATTCAAGTTTGCTCATGCTAGGAAAAATGTTTTTAAAAATTTTCAGCTGGTAGTTTCCCAGAAAAATTATGAAAAATGTTCAAATTAGAATCATCAGAATATCGGCCCCATAGCTCTCAGAAAACAAAAGTAGGACTCATTCTACTTTATTGAGTCCTAATACTATCATTGATTGACAGTTTTTGTATTCATTTTCACTTTGCAATAAAAATGAGAAGCAATCAAACAGTTCGAGCAAAAATCGGTTCGGCGAACTGAATGCACAAGTTTCGAAATCCTGCTTGTTGGCTCAAAAAGTAATGTTGCCATGCATTATGGTTTTATGCTTATTGTAAATGCATATTTCAGACAAAAACTGCAAAATTTTCGTTTTTATTACGTAAAAGTTAAAGTAGCCAATTACCTACAGCATGCATTGCATAGGATTAATTCTCCTGGAAGTGATTTTTTGGTTCGTCAAACAATCATGTTGTTTCTCACGTATGTAGACTCATGCTTGAACATGCATTTTGCTTATTCAACCATGGGGGAGGCAGAGGGGCCTGTAACCCCCTCCCCTTGAAATCTGACAATTTAATTAGCTTAGAATTTGATATTTAGCTTAGAATTTGATACCACCACCAACCCTTCCCACGCCGAAATAAAATACTGTCTGCGCCTTACATGAAAATACGTATGTTTTAGTGTTGGTAAAGCAAAATTTGTGATCTTCAAAACTTTTAAGTTATTTTTAATCGATATTTTAATTTTTTTAGTTTTTGTACTTTTTCTAATCCCTGTTCTATCTATTCTGCAATTTTGGGAGAGTGCCAAACTTTTCCAGTTGGGGGGGGGGTGTCAAAATCTTTCCTGGGGGGGGGGAGGAAACTGCCCCAAATGCACCATCCTAGCTACGGTCCTGATCGCTGCCCATTTTTGAGGAGAAAAATAAGATCTTAAATACACAAATGTTGGCCAACCTCCGGCACTAAGCGATGATGAATTTTTTGTTGAAAAGATATTCGAGGAAACACTTTTAGAAAGCAATAGCTTAACGGCATTTTCGCATCCATAAAAAAGACCCGATGGGTAGACTTCCCAACGATGAAAAAGTGCAGCCGTCGCAATCCATCCATGCACAGCCAGCTGGAATAGAATGGACCAAAGATTCGGTGGGGGAGGGTTGTGTTGTGGGATTAAGGCCCATTATCTGCACGAGGGATCTACGCCTGTAGGTGGGGTGCCCTTCGTGGGTGTCTTTTTAAGGGGCCCTAACCCGTATTGACGCTCATTTTCGGAGAAAAACACGGAAAACTCCGAACGGTTAGGTCGACGGACACGCGATGGGACCCGAACCGGGGACCTTCACTCTTCGCCCAAAATAAAATTTCGGAGGAACGGGGAATCCAGCCCCCCATGATCACCCCATCCCCACGCTTCTGACAGTATAAATATGAAAATTTCTATAGAACTTAAAACATACTTTAGAATTAGAAAAACAGCCCAAACATAGTAACTTGAATGGAAGAATAGCTGTCGTTTTGTACACTTTTCTTAATCACATTTGATGGCGTCCTTGTTGAGTGACAATCATTCATTTAGAATGGCTGAATCCTTAATAACTCTTCGGGGGAGGGGGGGGGGGATAATTATTGTATCGATCTCGGGATGACCCAGGTTAAAGTCGTTTTCCATCGAAACTCATTTAATAAGTAGTCTCCCATCGAGAATAATTTGTTTTCAGTATAATACTCATCTTTTAAATGCGATATTTTCCTCCATTCATTGCATGTGTAACGATAGTGTGCACTTGGCCGGAAAATATAAAGGATGCATTGGAATTTGGAAGCAATCGCTTCGAATTATGAAAGTTCAGCGTTGCGTAGCGAAATACCACCTTATTTCAGCGCTTTCACTGCTCATTGTGGAAAATAAGGTTCATTGGTCCCGTTGCCACTGATCTATTGAACTACCAACGACAGGGCGGTCGATCGAATGGCCCATCTGTCATTTTAAATTAATATTTTCGATGGGTGGTGTAATGAACAGGTAACATAAATGAAAAGAATACTTACTTTAAATAGTACGTTTCACAAAAAGTAAAAATTGTCATAAAAAAAGTTATCAGTAAAACTTTTTATTACACAATAATCTAAAATACATGGGCTTTTTGAAAATTCCAATATTAAATTGCCGATTTGAAATTAGACCCAATGAAAAATATTATTTTTTACTTTACAATAAAAATCTAAAACTATACACGTGCTACATGCACTATATCCGATTGAAAGCATTTCTTTTAAATCCTAATAGCATATATTAATTCTGCTTTGTTTCAAGTACATGAATGCCTAAAATACGCTTTAAAAAAGGACTGCCCGTAGAGCGTCCTGTATTGAAGTTCTTTTGGGTGCTCCCGTAAAAGAACTATGACATACGTGCTTTTTAGCGGGGTACAGTCAATGGCAATAACATACATAAATTTCTTATTAATCGAAGTTTGTTGACGGCAGTTACAGTATGGACGGACAGACAAACAGACCGAAATCATAAGCACTACTGTCGGAAAGTTTTTATACAGTAATAAAGGGTTTTAATCGAAATTTTCAATATAACGCAAAATATAAGTATGGAGATGCTTATAAGAATGCTAACTTTCGATTTTTTTAAAGGTACGTTTTAAATTCTCAATTTTCTCTATCCCGTTTAACTTATACAGGGTGTCCGGAAAAAAGTGATAACACTATTTTAACCCTTTAACGCGCTGGGTTCCCGCTCTGGGAACACCCAACTCTGACGTTTTGACTGTTGACTGTCACGAAGAATAGATTGGATTTCTATAAAAATAGTTGCGGGTGAAATAGTAGCTCCACGAGAATCCTTTCCTTTTTAGCATGTCATTTCCCGTAAACAAAAATGGTCACGATTACTTTTATCAGCACAGACATCTGCTGAAAAATGGAAGAATGCGAGAACAGCTAGATAGATTGCCCAATCCTGGAAAAAAGGGCAGCCGTTGCCATCGCCCGACTTAACGACCAGCAAGAGGGCAAACGATCGAAACGTTCATCGCGTACCATAGATCTAGAGACCCTTTTTTGACTACAGCTGGCTGCGCCAAAAAAGGGTCTCTCCATCTGTGGCACGCGATGAACGTTTGGATCGTTCGCCCTCTTGCTGGTTGTTCAGTCGAGCGATGGCAACGGCAGCTCTTTTTTGAGCCTTGGGAAAGGGTTAATTCCTTATCTATTGGAGATAAGTGTTCAATTCCAATTGAAATATGTTCAAAATAAGTTAGGAATAAGGATTACGCTAAGAAAAAAAATCCTCTCATTTCGTATTCAAAGTTACTTGTATACGATCCCCGTAGGAAAAAAAATCCTAGTTTTTAAAATGGGCCCCATAAACCAATGGGGCGATGTAGCCAATTTCAGTGTTCCATCATAAAATGTCTCGGAGATATCTGTAAACAAAGAGGATCGGAGGATATACATGCAGAGTGTAAACGTTTATTGGTAGAGTGGAATATATATACATACTAGCTGAAGTACCCGTCGTTGACGGGTTAGTACTGAATGCAAATTTCCAAAAAGAAAGAAATTTCATCAGCATTGCAGGAGTACGCAGAATGGATGTAGTATGTTGCCAAAGTAAAGAAGGCAAAGTCATAATTTTTATGTATTGTTAAAATATTACAGATTAGAGAGTAACTAAGTAATATCATTTAGTAGTAATTATGTGATGCGCGAACGAATATTTACGCATATTGAAACAATTTTCGCAAAATCTCAAAATCTAATCAATATTTTTGAAAAATTGGAAGCCTAGAATTTAAGTTGAGTGACAACCAATCATGTCACGCAATTTCGTTTCATTCCCTGCAGTTTTATTTCGTGATGCTTGAACAAAATTTCAGCATTTTAAAACAATTTTCACAAAATCTCAAAATGCAATCAAAATATTTTAAAAATTCAACGCCTATAAATTAAGATTAGCAACTACCTATTCTATCACCCAATTTCGTATTAATCGTTATTACGCGATTCTTGAAGAAATATAACCGCATTTTGAGAGAATTTTCACAAAATCTCAAAATCTAATAAAAATGTTTTAAAAATTGGACACCTATACTTGATGTTGAGAAACAACCTATCATGCGACCCAATTTCATATTATTCGCTTTAGTCGTTATTACAGAATGCGTGAACAAAGATTCACTCAGTTTTAAACGATTTCCGCAAAATCTGAAAATCTAATCAAGATTTTTTTTAATTCGACGCCTGCTTTTTAAGTTGAGTGACCATCTATCATGACACCCTATTTCATATCATTCGCTTCAGTCGTTTTTACGTGATGCTTAAACAAAAAAAGCGTCACGGATAGAATGACAGAACGACAGACAAACATTTTTTTGAGGGTCGTACTGGATTCTCAAGTGCTGGAAACGGATCGAAATCGCAAAAATTTTGAATTCCAAGAAATGTACAGACAAAAGTCTAATTTTATTTATATAGATATGCTCTTTCGCAATTTCTGTATAACTCCTGAAATGCGATCATCCCACGTGATATTTCCCTTGGACTGCCACTGAAAAGGGGGTTTAAGTCAGCGTTCTATTGATCTTCACATCTCCGACACTTCTCAGGATATTATTCTAAAATTTTGTACATCACCCCATGAATATATGAGGCACATTTGCTTCTTTGCGAACATTTTTTTTTCTCCGGGGGTATCGTATACAAATTTAAAAAGTGTAACACTTTTTGAAAATGAACGAAAGAAATTTTTTCTTAAATTAATCTTTCGTTTATTTTTAACCTTTTTTCAATGGACATTGCCCTCTTATCTCTGCAAGACATGGTATTAAAACATTTTTGGGACACCGCATATAACCTTTACGCTTACTTTCATTCACAAACCACTGTGTTGAAACATTACATATGTTAATTCAAAACTTATTAAAATGAGCTTTCAGATGTTCCGCTCGGCAGCTAGTTCCTATTACAATTCAGAGCTTCTAAAAATGTGCTTTAATTTATTCGGGCTGAATTAAAACGTCCATTTAATGAGCTTGGCGTGTATAAACATTGAAGCTCTATGCATTCCTCTTATGCTAGCTTTATTCGCACGTCGTGAAAACTATTTAGTCATGCGAAAATAAACCCTTATGGAAAAAAAGTTCTTCCAAAGTTAAATTTAGAAACGCAACTGCCTTGCTTATTTATTTTCCTCTTTGTTCTAAATCAGCATCAGCAGTTTTAGCTTTAGATTTATAGCAGTTTAGCTTTAAAAAACGTAAGAAAATCTGACACACTTTCCGATTTTAAATACGCACTAAAGTGCTACATATTAAAAGCGTATCATAATCCATGTGTCATGCCTATTTTATATTCCATCAAGTTGGAAAGTGTATCATTATTCCTCAGTGTGCCGTATTTTTCTTCCTTGTCCCATAAAACCCATCTTTGAAATTGAAATCTATCTTAAAATCACCTACTAAAACTGTTTTACAATCTTTGCCAAGCTTATTCTATCTGTACTTCACTATTTTAAATACTGTTTGGAAAGGGCATCCTAATCCATGAGTGTGCCGTGTTTGTCTTTCTGGGGTTGATCTCTACTTTAACGCTCCGACTCTCGCTAAGGTGTCCATCATCAACCCGAAGCTGGGTGTGCGGCACAGCCAGCTGCGTCAAAAAAGGGTCTCTCGATCTGTGGCACGCGATGAACGTTCCGATCGTCCGCCCTCTTGCTGGTCGTTAAGTCGAGCGATGGCAACGGCTGCTCTTTTTTCAGCATTGGGCAATCTATCCGGCTGTTCTCGCATTCTTCCATTTTTCAGCCGATGTCGGTGCTTTTAAAAATATTCTTTTTACGGGAAATGACGTGCTAAAAAGGAAAGGATTCTCGTGGAGCTATGTCACCCGCAACTATTTTTATAGAAATCCAATCTATTCTTCGTGACTGGCAACAGTCAAAACGTCAGAGTTGGGTGTTCCCAGAGCGGGAACACTGCGCGTTAATGCAGGACATCCCGTTTCTGACGCTCGTTAAAGAAACCTCGGGTGATTGAGAGAGTCCATCCGGTTATTTTAAGCAGTTGTTTCAGAAACGGAGTCTTATTAAAACTGACGACGTCATTGGGGAAACACATTTGCCGTTATATTGAACCGTTATGTAGGAACGTATACGGCCGTTCCAGCACAGACAGACAGACAAACGAAATGTTGAACACTTCTCAACCTTGTTAAAAAAAGGATAGAACCTGACATTTTTAACAGTACGGAGCATGAAAGATTTGCATAGAACCCAATCTGTTAGATTTCCCAAAGATATAGCTTCTGAAATAGATTTGCCGAGAAAACTTAATAAATTTAATGAAAAATGTTTGGCGTTTATTCATTATCGGAGTCTCTAAATTATTTTCTGATATTCCCGAGGGCCATTAAAGAATTCTTTTTAGGGGGAAGAAATAGATTTTTCAAACATTGAAGTCACAATTTTCGGCTGCCTCTGAAAATAAACTTTGTCCTTATAAATATAGTTCAAAAGTAAGTATACCAAATTAAAACAGATGACTTCTAATCTAAGCATTAAAGTTTAGCAAGTCGTTCGTAAATCGCGAGGGGTGGTTAAAAAAATTGATTTTTAACTCTCTAATTAATCTCAAAAAATTTTCCTTTTCAAAAATTCTATATATTTCACCTTCATTAGCAAATATAACAAGTTTGCTAAATAAGAGGACGCAAAACAATGATGAATATCCCCTATTTCAATTCGAAAACGAAGATTTACAAAAACCTTTATGAAAACACCATAAAAAATAGGGTGCAAATAGGGGACCTCACTAAAAAGTCTCAAAAAATAGTTTTAAATGTTTTGAAACAGGATAAAAACTATTCAAAAGGTACAGAAAAAAGAATATTCTAAGAAATCGCACACATAACAGGCAACTGGCGGTTTCAGACCTGGCGCAATTTAAACGAATTCACGCTTGGCACGCAGCACATTGAACTCGGCGAGTGTCTTATCCCTACTAGCAATTTTGCTCGGGCCGTCATCGGCTGGCTGCGTGGCCGGTGGTAGACCAAGCAAAATTGCTAGTAGGATTTAGAGAACTTCGTATCACAAAATATCAGAGTCGCATCGCTCGAGGCAAGTTGGTTCCCGTCGTTGATATCGTTGATATAGCCCTAGTCGCCAGTCTTCATCTCCTACAGCCACTTGGGGAAGGGTGTCCATATTTACACCTGTGTCCGTTTTTACACCTCCCCCATCTCTCTCTCTGTACATATATATATATATATATATAAAATGTATATATATATATATATATATATATATATATATAAAATGTATATATATATATATATATATATATATATATATATATATATATATATATATATATATATATATATATATATATAAAATGTATAAAAAGGTACTTTGGGTTTTACTATTTGGGTATTGTTCAAGCGGGTACTTTCACTGTAAGATTTGCTTTCCTGTCATATTTGCCACGCGCGCTCTGGAGCTATGTTTTATTTCTTTAGTTAATTGCCAGACACCAGGTCCTCGATTCTGGGTTCTTTTCAGTGTACACGTGTTTCCACACCTTTGTAACCCCGGATGCAGGTCATGTATGTGATTCGATTAGAGATAAGAGAGAGGCGGTAGCAACCCACGTGGTGTGGCGAGCGTAAATACGCCCGCACCTCGAAAATCGAGAGACTTCTGCCACTAGAACTGCTTAACTAGTCCACGCGGATTTTCGTACCTGTCTCTCCTCCCCTCTTCTCAACTCTATATTGTAACCTAAAGATAATGTTCAATAAACCTTTTTACCTGCCTTAACTCTGGAACTTTACTGGAAAATCTGACGTCTCATATATATATATATATATATCTATATATATATATATATATATATATATATATATATATATATATATATATATATATATATATATATATATATATGACTTTATGCTTCTAAAGATCTAATTGATAATAGTAAAAATTATTATAATTTTTGTAAAATTTAAAACTGTATATACAAAATTACCTCCACTATCTGTAACATGGCTTAAATGGGACAGAGTCGTCATACGGGACGGGAAAATAATACAAAATTAGGTGGGAAAAATGTAGGCTTTATTGAAGCAACAGAATTCAAAGTTACGGTATTTACAATTGTACTACATACATCTTATGATAAATTTTTTGAACAAAATCACTGAAAATACAGAAAAATTTCGAGTATCGTCCAATACAATGCTGTACAATGCCAATAGATTCTGTTTCAAAAGGGGCCAAACTGTTCCACAAAGTAATTCATGCTTCGGATGCAATTGTTATCTGAAAAGTAAACAAAAACAATAGATGATGAAACCAACATCCAGTAATAACGATCCATAACAAACTTCACAAATCACGTGATCGGTGCAGAGTGTTGCCGACACTCTCCGTAACTTCACAAAACCAGTGTCCTGTGAGTGACCGACCCAAATGCACACCCACAGGGCTCTTGCTGAAGGAGGGGTAGGACGGCCCTAAAACTCGCAAAATTCCATTATACTTGGCAAAATGAGTTAAACATTTTTAACAACTATAATCTACATTTTATTTCCGATACACTTGGCAAAATAACGCAAGCCCAGCTGTCAAAAGTAAAAAGTCGGTAATAGAGTTGATAAAAACATAAAGAAGTTGGTGTAAGATCCAATATTTGACTCGCAATTTATCGATATCTCCCCCCCGCCCCCAACTCCCAAGAAAAGTCTTCGCAGTGGCTCTTCACACACAGCGACACTAAAAGCATCAGAGCGACATTTCACGAAAAAATAAAAAAATCTGGAGTGACTCCACTCGACTTTACGAACGCTTACGATTAAGATCATGACCAAACATTTAAATAAATTTAAATCGATGAATACTTCAAACATATATACCCAATGGAAGCTCAATCGAATGCGCCTTTAAAACGCTAGCGCACTTTCAAGTATTCTCCCCCCCTCCATAGGCCATCACGTAAAAGAAATCTTTGTCTTAGCCCTGTAGAAAAACCACGAGTCCTATACACATCCAAATCAATACCGATCTTGCGACGGTTGTTTATAAAGTATATACCCCATTTGAGCTCCGAATGCCCCGTTTAGGAGATATCGTGTTCACTCACTTACACATACATCTCGTAAAAATAGCATCCATGAATTCAGAAGACCTCAAAATGTGTCCATACACCCAAATCTCGAAGTCGAATTTTTTCATGATGACAATAGTTTCCTTACAGGGTACATGTTCGAAAATTAAAAATTGTGAACATTAAGTTTGAATAAAGAAAACGCGTATAAAATCGAGGGCTTTCGTGAATGCCAATGTCTGATGACGAAGATAGTCTGTTCGCTTTCCTCCACTCTGTATTTGTAGGCCAAATATTCTACGATAGGTAGGGTGTTTCAGAAATATCTGCCACCACTCAAAGAAAGTTGGTAGAGCCATTTAGAATGACACGGCATTGCAAGATCAAGACAACGTTTTCTGTACGTCTGATCATGACCACTGATCACTTTAGAGAAGGTACCCAGGGGACGCAAAGAACTGGGGTCATTCTAGAAATTATTTTACAAATCGTGTCTCTTCCATTAGAGAGTTATCCCATTTTTCGGTTTTGTTTTAGGTGCATTCATAAATCACAGTGACAAGGAGAACAACAAAATAAGGTTTCTTAAATAATATTTTATTTTATTTGCATATAAGGAAAATGTGCCATCTGGGTAACGGAGTTGGAATGAATGATTTCTTTGAACAGTTGTATCTTTTTAAGCGCTATAAAATTTCAGGTAACTTTTTAACTTTGTGCCAAAGTGATATTTTAGTATTTATGATTTTTTTTTTTTTTCAATTTAAATATTTTATTCTTTAATCTTCAGTATTCGTAGAAGTGAAGTTTGTAGTCACTGGATTAGACTGTATGTATAAACTCCCATACTTTTAGTTCAATACAAAAAATAGCATCCGCTCCAATGAAAGGAATGGCGAACCTGTTCCCTTCCATTGTCGTTAAAGCATTGAACGGTGGAAGATTTCCTTTAATGTTCGAGCGTTGCTACCCGTTCGGGATTTTTTCGAACACCCGATGTAGGCAAACTTTGCCGAAAACCGAACGGTACATCGGACGTTCTAGGATCCAGTTCAACAGGACTTCGAAACTGAAGATGACATCCTCCCCATTTGGATCAATGAATCTCATGCTTCTAATTTAGCACCATTTCCCTTCCATGAAAAAGAATGTTGTATAAAAGCGACTCCATTCATGTAGGAATTAGATTTCAAAGCTAGAAAGAAGTCCGTGAGACTAAAATAAGTACGCGATAAAAGTTTTTTCGCCCTTAACCCTTTAACGCGCAGTGTTCCAGCTCTGGGAACACCCAACTCTGACGTTTCCACTGTTGCCACTCACGAAGAATAGAATAGATTTCTATAAAAATAGTGGCGGGTGACATAGCTCCACGAGAATCCTTTACTTTTTAGCACGTCATTTCCCGTAAAATGATTCTTTTTAACAGCACTGACATCTGCTATAAAATGGTAGAATGTGAGAACAGCTGGATAGATTGCCCAATGCTGAAAAAAGGGCAGCCGTTGCCATCGCTCGACTTAACTACCAGCAAGATACCGGACGATCGAAACGTTCATCTTGCGTAGTTATGCGTATCTTGCGTATCTTGCTGGTAGTTAAGTCGAGCGATGGCAACGGCTGCCCTTTTTTCAGCATTGGGAAAGGGTTAAGAGAGGAAGCTGAACTGCTGTGAACGAAGAAAGCCAGAGAACGGAAGTTCACGCGTCTCCAAGTGGGGGGGGGGGGGGAAATGAATGCGCGATGCAAATCACAGTGGGCCTTAGCCATGGCCGAGCGCACAGTGCTCGGAAATGGAAGGTGCCTGGTTCCAAACCAGGTTGCGTCCGCCGACCTAAACGTTCGGAATTTTCCGTGATTACCTCCGAAACTTAACGTAATTACGGGTTGGGAACCTACAGAAAGACCTTAACGGGGGCCCATCGGCCTAGATCCCCTGTGCAGAGGATTGGCCGTGATCCCACAACAACAACAACAACAACAAAAGCAAATCATACTGCGTCCAAGCAGTCATACTTACATTTTAAAAATTCACCCTTGATGCGGAACATTTTTTCAGTGGCAATATTCGCAAACCGCACGAATTCGTAAAATATATTCAAGATTTCGTCGTCCAGTCCATAGTTTTCGTAATACATGTCACTTTCTGTGAACAGCAGTTCGGTTAGTTTCACGCCTGGCTTTAAAGTCTTTTTCCAGTTTTTGAGTAACTGCTTTTCATAAGCCACAGAGGCATTCAAGTAAGGCGTGAGATATTTCGTTGGACGAGTTCTAGCTTTTTGTTTCAGAGCTCGTGCAATTTCTTCCAGGCAGGACAACGAAGATTCGACGTACCTACAAACAGAAACAATCCATTATTCCGATTCTAAAATACATTATCGATCCAAAGTGTCTCGTATAACAAAAGTATGAACTGTCTTTGGGTGGGAATCGACCAATAAGCCAGTTTGTTTCCATTGCTCCTGCTAAGGCGTAGCGGTTGCCCTTATGGGGTTTTCCTCGATTACCAGCTTGGGTTGTTGATTAGTGTGTTGCAGCCGATCGAGCGCATGCGCCTTGCATCAGGCGGGAGCATTGGCTACATTGGCGTTAAGCCACGATAGCCACAGAAGGAGAATCGCTGCCGCAGCGTCTGTGCAAAAAATGGGAGCGAGCGGGTTAAGACCACCAAGGCACTCGAGTTATCATTTGAATCACTATCCGTAGAAACCCATTTTTGTCTCTGATATCTCCAACAACAGCAACCAACAACTAAACGCTTATAACTAGCCCATTTCGAAATTGAACGATCATGAATTGGGTTATACTCACAGGTTTATGACTTCAACTTCTTCCGCGAACTTTTCCATACGTTCGTCTTTTTCATACTCCATTTCTATGCATCCGCAGCAACTAGAAGGAAACAAAATAGAACAATGAGCATCGGAAAGGCGCTGCGAAAAATGCACGAGGTGCTTATTTCAATCGCATAATGGGCTTCAAGTACGCAATACGCCGACGAGTAGACAGACTGCCGGCTTTGCATCCAGACTCAGAACTTAATTTTGCAGCTACAAGGGCTCAAAATAGTCCATACAATGTTTACGTTGATCTTGCAAATTGTTGGAAAGAATGCTGGTTGAAAGTTGTTGGTAGAAAGTCTCACGGACTTCTATCTAGAAGTTCGTGGGACTTCTAGATCTGATCCTGCAACTGCTTCAGTCTGTTAGTGGCAAGACGATGGGACTGATGACAGTGCACAGAGGTTCGTTGTTCACTACCCGTTGTTTTTAGGATAAAATTGATCTGTGTGTGTGAACATTCGCACTGTTTGCCTGGTTTGGCACCCAAAAAACCACCTTCAATTTTCGAAAATTAAATGTACTTCAATAGTGGAATGTTTCAGCGACACTGAGAGGACATTTGACGTAATACGTCCAGCAAAAGGTGTACGCAATCGAGACTTTCAGCATTCTTTCAAAAAACTTGTGTGATCGGTGTAAACGTTGCAGAACCTCTTTGTAATAGCGAAATGTAAAATTCTTAGTTTGGATGCAATGCCAGCAGTTTCATTAGTATTTGGCACACTGTGCTTAACCCATTAAGGACCGCATACAAGCAATCGTTTAACCCCTCCGCCTATCTGCAAAATTTAAAGTTCTTCGTTTGGATGTAATGCCAACAGTCTCATTAGTATTTGGCGTACTGTGCATGAAAAACATTCAAAATTAAAAGCGGATGCCTTCCTGATAGATATTCTCTGTTGCTTTGGTTAGGTTTGGTCAAGGCAATTCTACTCGAGAGCTATCTGCCTACGGTGAGGGACTTTTTAAGGGTGCTTAATCGAATTCGCGTCACATCTGGAGAAAGAAGTCAAATTCCATACCATTAGATCGAGAGCCACGCGAGAGGCCAGAAGTCTGAACCGTTACACTTCAGCCGTCTCCCAATATTCAGTACCCGTTCGGCCATTTTTCATATAATGTGCTTTTACAGTTTTTTTTTCATTTTTAAATCTAGAATTTAAAAATGAAAAAAAAAACGGTGAAGAGTGACAACTCAGAAAAGCTGTCGCCATCTCGTAATCCCAATAACCAAGAAATACTCTAGTTTCACATACTGTGCTGAAAACTGTAATTAAGAGCGAATGAAATTGAAACAAATACCTGAGGCATCTTTTGATGAACCTTTCAGTTGCGAGGAAGGCTTTAAAGGCCATTTTCAATCAATGGACCCGAAATTCTTTACCAGAACAGCGATATATTCAATTCGAAGCAAATTAGCAGGCAGGTTTAAGATGCAGACGTAACTATTTCAGAAAACTTTGAGAAGATTGTTGAAAAAATACTACAGTTAAAAGTTTCAATTGTTTGCTACCAACGGCTGTGTCAACAATGGAAAACACACTTATTTTGTGGATTCGTGTGTTATCATTGCGATTTCCTTCTCTTTCATTGTTGTCGTCACAATAATACTGTGCCGAAAAAGCAGACTCACCCAAGATGGCTGACTATTATATATGGACGAAATTACTACATATGGAAAAACAGGTTATATAAGGCTAAAATCGGGTTATGAAACAGATATATAGAATCCAATTTTCTTTTTATTCACACTAATACAGAGGGTGTTTACACATTTCTAGAACGATTTCGATAAAGAATTTAAAAGTAAATGTTTCAGAATAAAAATTTTTGGCAACAACTTATTATTTGAAACTAGCTGAAGTACCCGTCGTTGACAGGTTAGTGAATGCAAATTTCCAAACAGCAAGAACTTTCGTCAGCATTGTAGGAGTACACAGAATGGATGTAGTATGTTGCCAAAGTAAAGAAAGCGAAGTTATAATTTTTATGCATTGTTAAAATATTACAGTGTAAAGAGTAACTAAGTAATATCATTTCATTCGCTTGAGTCGTCATTATGGGATGCGGGAACGAATATGGACGCATATTGAAATAATTTTCGCAAAATCTCACAATTTAATCAACATTTTTGAAAAATTGGAAGCCTAGAATTTAAGTTGAGTGACAACCTATCCTGTCACCCAAATTCCTTTCATTCCCTGCAGTCTTTATTTCGTGATGCTAAAACAAATTTTCAGCATTTTAAAATGATTTTCGCAAAATCTCAAAATGTAATCAAAATATTTTAAAAATTCAACGCCTATAGATTAAGATTAGCAACTACCTATCCTATCACTCAATTTCGTATCATTCGTATGAGTCGTTATTACGTGATGTTTGAAGAAATATAAACGTATTTTGAGAGAATTTTCACATGCTAAAATCTCAAAATCTAATAAAAATGTTTAAAAAATTGGACTCCTATAGTTTATGTTGAGCAACCATCTATCGTGTGACCCAATTTCATATCATTCGCTTGAGTCGTTATTACGTAATGCAGGAACAAAGATTATCTCAGTTTTAAACGATTTTCTCAAAATCTCGAAATCTGATAGATTTTTTTTTTAATTAGATGCTTATAGTTTAAGGTGAGTGACCACCTATCATTTCACCCAATATCATTATTTCACCTTTGCAGTTATTACGTGATGTGCGAACACAAATTGACGCAGTTTGAAATGATTTTCGCAAAATTTCAAAATCTAATCAAGATTTCTTTAATTCGACGCCTATGTTTTAAGTTGAGTGACCACCTATCATGACAGAAAATTTCATATCATTCGCTTCAGTCGTTTTTGCGTGATGCTTGAACACAAATTTACGCAGTTTGAAACGATTTTCGCAAAATCTGAAAATCTAA